>CP049709.1:18336678-18465364 GCA_004148225.2 Heterodera glycines | reverse complement strand
GGATTTAAATTTTAATGACACCATTAAAAAGCTTGAAGACATCTTTTGTGGCACAAAAAGCCTCTTCGTGCGGCGCTACGACTGTTTCAGAATGGCAAAGGCACCGAGTCAAGCAGTTTTGGATTTTGCCTCGCATGTCAGTGCCGAATGCGAGAAGTCAAAGATGCAATTGACCAAAGAAGAGATGAAGGCGTTCATTTTCGTCAGCGGCCTGGACGAGGGAGACCGTGACCTCCGCGAACGATGTTTGCGCATGATGGAAGAGGCACGACAACGCAACGCGACCATCACATTCGCAAGTTTGATTGAGGAATGCCGATCAATTCTTTCATTACGCAGCACAGCAGCTGCCTTTTCCCAATCATCATCTTTAGGCGCTCAAACAAATTCAATTTCAGTCAGGCCACAGCTGGTTGGCCAGAACATGATCAGCAATTTTGGCTGCTTTTTCCTCCAGTTTTTGCCAAACTTTGGCCTGTTCTCCTCCGGTTGGATCGTTTTCTTTGTTGGCGTTGATCGACTGATTTCTGTCCTTCTCCCATTAAGGTAATGTACGAGAAAAACCCTGCCGATATTTAGAGATTATTTTAGTGGAATTTTACGAATTTAATCATAGAATATTTCACTAAAATAATTGTTTTAAAAATATAAATCTATAAATAAATCTTTGGACTTCAGATATGGTTTCTTTGAGCAGCACCTTTTCATTTATATTTTATCAATGCTTACGGTTACATTTGGCTACAGTATCTATGTGCTTGTAGAAGCTGCAAAATGGCCACTTTTTGTATACCCCGACTGGTAAATAAAGCTCATTTTTGAAAATTAATCATTGCACAGCTAATGGCACATCATATTCAGGCGATGAATTTGAAATTTCAGGGTGGTTCAATTGTCAGGTCACTTATGGTGACATCACGCTCACCTTAAAATGTTTTGTCACGCCCAAAGGTGTGATGAATTTATTTGGTTTGCCGTGGATTCGTGCGTTCGAAACGGCACTCCAACGGCCAATTGCGACCACTTTGCCAATGCCCTTGCCAACAGCAGCATCACATCAAAGCATGGCGATTCCATCATCAACAGAATTGGCCGACCTACTCAAACAAAATTTCCCAGATGTTTTTAGTTCAGAGTTGGGACATTGCACCAAAATGAGGGCTCATTTGTATTTGAAGCCAGGCGCACAGCCAGTATTCTGCAGGCCTAGGCCAGTACCGCATGGAGCACGAGACGTCGTCGACGCGGAGTTGGACCGTTTGTTAAAAATCGGTGCAATCAAACCGGTGGATTTCAGTAAATGGGCCGCGCCAATTGTGGCAGTCAAAAAGAAAAGCGGAGAAATTCGGGTCTGTATTGATTTCTCAACAGGTTTGAACGACAGGCTCGAACTCAACCGCCATCCGCTGCCTCGGCCCGATGACATCTTCAATTCAATCCGTGGCGCCACTGTCTTCAGTCTTATCGATTTCAAGGACGCCTACCTACAGATCGAATTGGACGATGAGTCGAAGCAGTTAGTATGTTTAAACACACATCGCGGTCTGTTTCAATCTCAAAGACTTCCATTTGGCATTAAATCTGCCCCATCAATTTTTCAGAAATTGACAGATCAGCTCATCGCAGGCCTGCCCGATGTTCATGCTTATTTGGACGACTTCATTGTAGCATCTGCGTCTGTTCATAAGCATAAACTCGCATTGAATAAACTTTTTTCCCGTTTACAGGATTGGGGTCTTCATGTCAAATTGGCCAAATGCCAATTCCTTTGCAGCCGTATAAAATTTTTAGGCCACATCATTTCGTCGGAAGGCATCCGTCCGGACCCGGCACGATCAAAAGCGATTGAACACATGCCCGCACCGACGGACATTCAAACGCTTCGTTCATTTTTGGGAGCAATAAATTATTATTCCCGATTTGTCAAACAGATGAGGGAAATTCGTGCCCCGTTGGATGCCCTTCTCAAAAAGGACAAGCCATGGAATTGGGGCCAGGAACAGCAGCACGCATTCGAGCAAGCAAAACAAATCCTCCAGTCAAATCTGCTGCTCACGCCATTCAACCCAAACAAGGAAATTGTCGTCGCAGCTGACGCGAGCAAAAGTGGAATCGGAGCGACGATCAGCCACACATTCTCAGACGGTAGTGAGAAGGTAATCGAGCATGCATCTCGATCATTGAATGCAGCCGAACAAAATTATTCCCAAATAGAAAAAGAGGCATTATCATTAATTTTTGCAGTGCAAAAATTCCATCGCATGATTTATGGCCGACAGTTCACATTGCTCACTGATCATAAGCCATTAATTTCAATTTTTGGTTCAAAAGGTGGAATTCCCATTTACACGGCTTCCAGACTTCAGCGTTGGGCACTCATTCTCCTGAACTACGACTTCAAAATCAAATACATTTCGACTAAAGAGTTTGGTAAAGTTGACATGTTGTCGCGACTAATTGCCAAACAGCGAGAAGACGACGGAGACGACCTTTAAACTTTTCCCTGGCGGCGCCTATCGTCAGCACAGGCCTAACTCCATAAAAATTGAAGAAATTGAAATTTGTTACAGATCATTAAGGAATTTTAGGAGAACGTTCAAATTTTAAAAATAATAGTAATTTAATTAAAAATTTTAGAAAAAAATTTCCTGTTTGCATTTCGTTGTTTTGTATTTTACTTTAATATCGTATTTCGCATTTTATTTTTTGATTCGAAACACCCCCGATGGGTGACTATAGCCGCTAATTTTAGAATGTGTCACTAAGGGACAGAGTGATCATTCCGGCAGAACTGCGTCAGCGCATTCTCACTGCACTTCATTTTTCCCACCCGGGAATCGTCCGAATGAAAGCGCTGGCACGGCAATTCGTCTATTGGCCACGAATTAATTTGGACATAGAACGTTGGTCAAGAAATTGTGCCGATTGTTCCCTTGCAGCGAAAATACCAGCAAAAGTCCCACTTCAACCATGGCCGACATCGCATGAAGTCTTCGAACGACTTCACATGGATTTTGCAGGACCGTGTGCCGACGGAAACAAATATTTGATCATCATCGACGCGTACAGCCGTTGGCCGGAAGTGATCAAAATGCATTCAACGACAGCACGATTTGTCATTGATCAGTTTGTTTGGTTATTCTCACGGTATGGATATCCAAAACAAATAGTAACTGATAATGGTCCACCATTCAAGTCATCAGAAATTTTTGATTTTTGCAGAACACATGGCATCAAACAGGTTTTTGCACCACCATATCATCCCATGTCAAATGGACGAGCGGAACGTTTTGTCGACACCTTCAAGCGACAAATGGCAAAATGTTCAAGGACGGATCCAAATTGGGTGCAAAACTCTTTATTGGCATACCGGAGCACACCAAGCGACATTCTCAGCGGAAAAACACCGGCTGAACTTTTCTTAGGGCGTAAAATAAGAACAATTTTTTCCCTATTAAAGCCAAAACAGGAGTCACATCATCAACAACCGAGGACCGATAAAAAAACGCAGCAAATGGAGGCTCAATTCAACAGGAAGCACAACACGCATGAGAGGATTTTCAAAATTGGAGACAAAGTGTTGTTCATCAATTACCGAGACAACAAGAAATTTTGGTTGTTTGGTAAAATCGTAAGAGGGTCAGGGGTCATGTGGCGAATTGAGGCACCTTGTCTGAGTGCCATCGTAACAAGGCATTCTAATCAAATGCGTCTTTTCAATCCCATTCCGTACAAGGAAACTGATCAGATTCAGCACTCTCCACAGCGTGGTCAAGCACAAAAAACTCCAGAACAAAATCCAGTGGAGCGCGAGATCACACCGCCGAGAGCACCGAAAAAGGTCCGATTCGCCGACGAACAGCCTCAGCATCATGAACAGCCAGCCGAAAAAGAACAAATTCAAGAGACACCGAATCTGAGGCGTTCGACCCGCATCAGAAAAGCCCCGGACCGTTTAGATCTTTAAAAGGGGGAGGTGTTGGGTATGACCAAAGTCCATTTTCACTCCCTTTGTTTTATTGCATTTCTCTACCCTTTATTATTGATTGTGTCTGACCATTTCATTCGCATATAAGCGCATGGATTTCCCCCATTGGTGGTTCGCTCTCATTCATTCATTTCATTTATGTTTTTCATCTCTCTCTCTCTTCGTTCGCATTTATTTTAATTGTGTTTTCCAAACAATAAATATTTGTCGCCAAACCTTCGGACATAACATTTTTTTTGGGTATAACTCCTTTCCTAATTGACCGAATTGAATGAATTTGATAGCACTCTGTGTCCGTTAATGGTTCTCTATTTCCCTGCAAAATTTCAAAAAATATATTTAATTTCAAAAAATTTATGGCAAAAATGTTCGAAAAGCCAGTTTTTCGGAGTTTTTGGGACATAACTTATTTAAAGCCTGGCGAAATTTTCGAAATTTTACAGGCACAAAGAGAATATTTAGGGCTATCGAATGATAGTAAATTGGTTCACTTCTGACGTTATGAACTAGGGTTACACCACCAAAAACTGGCCCGGGCCCAGTTGGTCGGGTGCCCAGTCGTGCCGGTCGTTTTTGGCTCACCAAATGCAACTTGCAGCGCTCAAATAAAATAAGAATTTGTCCAAATTTTCGTCTTTCCGTTGCCGTTGAACCGACGCGGTCTCCCCAACAATTATTGGGCATTGCTTCAGCAGCCAACAATTTCTACGAGCAGTGCTTTTTTGCTCTAATGTCAGCTTTTCCTTGGTCCGTTTGTTCACCAATTCAAATGGCACAATTTGTGTTGTTGGTGCGTACAGATTAAAATGAATTTCATAACTGACAGAGAAAGTAGCGATGGCAGAGGCAAATGCCTAATCGGAAAAAGATTAGTGTTCAACATTTTGCAAAAAGCCTTAGCATGGATGTGCCGACCTTGCTCAACTTGCTTTCCCATTCTAAAATTTAGGCATAATAAATTCAAAATTGGTTGTATTTGGCAATGGTTACAATTATTTCTGCTTTCTTTGGTTGCTTTACTACTTCACTGTACCAAGGTGCTCAATTGCACGTTAATGTGATGATCACCGGTTGCTTTGTTGACTTTTTCGTGGTATAATTAAAATCATAAAATTAAATGGTAATAATTTTAGTTTGCTACAATCTCCCGTTTCATTGTATATTTATTGATCAGTACAATGACTTTAATTATTTATTTGCTTGTTGAAATTGTGATCAAATTTAAATCAGCCGGTGATTAATGCTTAATTACATCAATAGATTTATTATTTCCTTTAATTTTGGTTTACCCTTTATTAGCTGACTCGCTCAATCTCCGCGCTTTTCGAGCTCTTTGTTGTATCATCACCGTGAATATTGGGGGCTATTTAATCGTTTTATTTTATATTGCTCTGATCAAGTATTTAATTGCCTCTCCGATCACTGCTTGGTTTGGGCAAGTAATCATTGCAATTCTGTTGAACATTAGCGCGACATCGAATGGACCCATTTTATATTTCACGAGGCAAATTAAAAAATTAAATATTTCAATAAAAAATTTATATTGATTTTAGCACGGAATATCGGCAAGCATTTCGGGATAAATTTCCAAAAAAATTTAAACCAAATTTAAACGTAATCCAAGTTTTTCAGAGCTAAATTGATGCACATTCGATCCAACCGTAGCATATCATCGCAATCTTATATTATCAATATGTATTCTGTGTTTTTGAAGTGTGTATAAATTATTTACGAACTGTGATAAAATTAAAATATATTTATTAATGTAGAGATTTTCATAAGGTTCTTAACAAAAATAACAAATATGGGAAATTGCAAAAGTATTGAACAGAATGGAAAAAGTTTTTATAAATAACCCATTAAAATTAAAATTATCCTGATAAAATTAAATTTTACATGTTTTGCTAATTTATAAATTTTTGATTTTTAAAAATTATTTATCTCAATTTTTGAATAAATTTTGTCATTTTACACCCCTAAATTTTAAGATTTTTAGAGCCTATTTTCCATTTTAGTGCCTTTTTTGCTGTTTTTATAGCCTAAAATATGCCTTCGCGGGGGTACCTTCTACCCCTGCTGAAGTCGCCAGCGAGAAGCACATTTACCACCAAACAACTCGTTGATGCTTTTAGTTCCCGTATTTTAATCTCGGCGCTATTGGTGCTTCGTCAATTACAAAAACAATCTTTATTATTTCTGCTGCTGCTTTATTATTATTATTATTAGGGATACGGTTTTTAGGATTTAACCTATTTTTCCCTGAGCTCCCATTGACCTGAAAAGCACGAAAAACATTTTTTTGTTGATTGTTAAGCTACTTTTCGAGTTACTCGTGCCTATTTTATAGTTATTTATTTTAGAGCCTAAAAAGCCTTAAAAAATTTTGAAAAAACTATTTTTAACTATTTTGGCGTTTTGCCCAAAATTATTAACAAAAATTCAATAAAAACGAAAATCACCCTTAAGAATCGAACTGAAATTTTTTTTCAAATACACCCCCAAAGAATGGACAAAAAAATTTCTGAAAATCTACCCCCCCCCCTAATAAATGAAAAATTTTCTCAACATTCATCTCCAAAATTTTTGACAAGAATTTTTGATTTTAGATCCCCTAAATTTGAAAACTTTGGCAACTATTTTCCCTTTTAGCACCTATTTTTTCATTTTTTTAACCTAAAAACTAAATATTTTGGCAGTTTTTAACACCTAAAAATCATATCCCTAGTTCTAATCAAGGATTTATTAACTTTCTTTTCGTGTTTTTATTAATGAGCTTCCAGCAGCACAAAAGTTCCATCCGCATATTTTTGTGCGCCATTTATTATTTTTTTCTCGAGTTGTTGGTCTCGATCGGACGGACGAAAGGAGCATGGCTTATCAAATATTTGTTTTCAAAATTTGTGCGACTGCAGTTAAAATTAATTTTTAAATAAAATATGCGAAATATAAAAATGCGTATCTGGGTCAAATTTTCCTGGTCGGGGTCGTTTTCGCGCCGTCGTTTTCGCGCCTGTCTTTGTTGGTCATGCGCTGTTTGAAGTTGCATATATGTAAAATAAATATGTGTATTCGTGTTGTTTTTTTTTACTAAATAATGCCTAATCTTATGTAGGCCCAAACAAGCCTAGCTTAGGCCTAAGCCTAGGTCTAAAGCTTATGCCTAGCCTATGTACGAAATAAAATAAAACGATTTTTCGAATTTCGACCACGGGGGGAGGCACGTTGTTTTTGAGTAGATAATTTTCACTCAGAATTTTTCAAAAAATAGTTTTTTTTAGAAAATTTATGCCGTTGATAACCAATCTCTAATCAGATTTCCATTAGAACATCTATTCGCAATTTTAGTGCTAAAAAAGCGCGGGCGCGAAAACGACCCCCGCGCGAAAACGACAGCGCGAAAACGAACCTGGCGCGAAAACGGCGGCGCGAAAACGACGGCGCGAAAACGACCTGGCCCGAAATTTTCCGACACCCAACTTCAAAACAGGCGCTCTTTTAACATTCGAAAAAAATGTGCCAAATCGTTGCGCACCGATTCGCGTAGATCCCTGCTGAGCAACAGCATCAAAATGGGCTGTTGGACGTGAAAAATTGTGCCAAGGAGTTGCCAAAGGATGCCCATAATCTAAACATTATTAAATCATAGATAAATTTGGGAATAATTTTTTTGGCATAATGATTGACAAGTATTTTGGAAAAATGATCGGGAGGAATCCAGAGTCGGGGTTCCGTCCAAATCCCGATCAATCCAGAGGCATTTTTTTTATAATTTTTGGCAGGCCAATAAAGCTTGTTTAGTGATTCGACTATGAATATTTTTTGGTCAATTATGAAAAGTTTTGGAGCACTAAATTTGGCCGGGACAAAGTTGCTCCTACAGATTTTTAGTTTCCTATTCCTCAGCGTATACTGTACCACCTGAAGTGTGTCTTGGTTGATTTTAAAGAAACGCAACGATTGGTAAATAGCATGGGACAAATAGTAGGGCACTTGGCTCAGCAGACACATGGAGAACAGCCGAGTGCGCTCCTGCATCAAATTAACAAACTTGGCACGCTCCTCCTTGTTGCCTTGGGAGCCGACCGGAAGGACAATGGCAACTTGCACTGAATGAGGGAGATAATTAAGCACGTCCAATAAATTTGTATGAGTTTAATTGTTGTTTTTGAAAAAATCTTTCTGTTAGCCGGAATAGAGCCAGCAGTAGGGGTGGTTGGTCCTTTTTTAACCTATTCTTAATTTACGGTTTTAAGCTTAGTTGCGTATTTCTCTAGAATTTTACCGCAACCCTTTTATGATGATAGTCCTGACTAAAGTAATCGACAAAAAAAATTGGCTGATCCCACAAGAAATCACGGCACATGACTACAACCACACCCAAACGAACTACCGTATTTTTCTAATTATATGCCCGTCTCCATTAATTTACCCGTCTCCAATTAACTCCCCCTTTCTGAGGAAGTTCAAAAATAATTTACGCGGGCATATAATTAGAGAAAATACGGTGTTCGTGTAAAGAAAAATCGATTTTGTTTTCAAAAATGTTAAAACATAATGGAGAGTTTTTGCAAAAGCATTTGTTTTTTGATTTTTAAAAGCCGTGAATTTTTACTTGGGCTCGACGTGGGCTGATTGCTAAATTCAATGACCATTTTCAGCACTGTTACGGCGTACAGAAAGAAAGGGATGCAAATGGTGACCAGCTCGGTAATGTCCACCGCATCATACGGCACAGAATCAGGCAACTGCGAAGTGATATTCTGAAAAGATCATCCAACAGAGAGGAAACACTCCAGCCACGAATTTTAATCATTTTAACGGATAAATTTTAACAGAAAAAATTCTTATGAAGCAACAAGTCGAGAGAAAGGCATATTTTTCGCTTATGTGAAAAAGGCCAAAAATTAAAACTTGCAAAGAATTCAAAAATGATTAGGGCGAAGAACAAAGCAAATTATATTAAAACAACTAATGAGAGAAATTAAATGCTTTTTGCCCTTATCATCGCATTCATTGCACAACACACTTTCTTATCACCACACCTTTAATGGCCTTCCACATGCGTTAAGCCATTTTTCACTTCACTGATTAGCTAATTACATAGGGAAATGACAGCAATGATTTTGCAGCGACGGAATGCGTCGCAGCGAGACAACAAAAACAGCGGGCAGAGATCGCTGATAGGACCACTGGCAGATTAAATTTAAACAATTCCATTGTTCAACTGATGACTGACCGAACCAAACGCCAACCAACAAATTGGAAAAGCTGCACAAATTTAGACATGAGACAAAAAAAGTGTGAGGACTCTTTGACAACGAAAAACTGATTCGATAATTAGCTAATTACGAGACTCGGGAAGTGCTTAGAGCACAGGACATTTGCGGACAAATTCAAATACTTTCACTGCATCAATTGCGGAAACAAAAATCAACGTGACAATTGATGACGTGACATTGTCAAGAACGGAAATTAGCCCACGCGGAAATTTCTGAATGCGTCAAACAGAGGACGGTACAACAATTTTTGGTATTTAAGGCATTCAATCGTTTCGGTGTTGGCACCTTTTCAATGGAATTGGTTTTGTCAAATTCCTGCCGTTGGCTCATTACGCTTCCCGGCTTAGTGTTCAATTCTGCACTTTTGTACACAATCATAAGCGAAAAGTAATAAATAAATTAATTTATTTAACGGCCTATGATTATATATACGTAAATATAATAGAAAATAAAATAGAAACTTTTTTCGAATCTTCTAATATCCGTCTAATAAAATTGGCGGACGAATTAAAATTTTTTTTTTGTCTCATTTTAATTTTTAGCGCCCCATTGTATCTATTTAAACTGCCTCGAGGGGGGGGGGTGGCTTAATTATAAGGTTGTGGCACTAAATTATGGAAATATTGTGTTTATTTTACTATTTTAGAAATCTGCGCGGCACTTGTGCCACTCTTTTGGCCATCGGCTCAGCCGTTGACTTTCTCTTTTTGCTCTCATTTTCGGTCCCTTTTGCCCTTTCGTTGGTTGGCCAGAACATGATCAGCAATTTTGGCTGCTTTTTCCTCCAGTTTTTGCCAAACTTTGGCCTGTTCTCCTCCGGTTGGATCGTTTTCTTTGTTGGCGTTGATCGACTGATTTCTGTCCTTCTCCCATTAAGGTAATGTACGAGAAAAACCCTGCCGATATTTAGAGATTATTTTAGTGGAATTTTACGAATTTAATCATAGAATATTTCACTAAAATAATTGTTTTAAAAATATAAATCTATAAATAAATCTTTGGACTTCAGATATGGTTTCTTTGAGCAGCACCTTTTCATTTATATTTTATCAATGCTTACGGTTACATTTGGCTACAGTATCTATGTGCTTGTAGAAGCTGCAAAATGGCCACTTTTTGTATACCCCGACTGGTAAATAAAGCTCATTTTTGAAAATTTAAAATTTCATTCGTTTTTTAAATATTTAATTTTAGGCCAGTTTTATGCACAAATTCTGACATGTTCAGTTTTGGCATGACCACAATGCTGCTGAGAAATGGTCTGGTCATTAATGGGATGTCAATCATTTGTTATTTGTTTGTTGGACTGTCACTGTTTTGGTCATGGCAAAAAAGTTAGTTGGACTAAAATTTAATTATTTTTAATTTCTTCCACTATTTCTTTCTGTGCCCTGCCTCGGCCTTTCAAAGGGGCTAAATATTTTACATGGGAATACAATTAAAAAACATAAAGCTAAAATTTTCATTAAAATATGACAAATAAAATGTGTTGTGCGTGGGCATAGTTATTTTCAATTTAATCTTTTTTTATTTAATAAAAATAAATAAATTCTGGCTTCAAAAAGCTCCATCTCTTTTCAGACCCGAGTTCAGTGATAAAGCATCGCATCTTCAAATCCCTGGCTTCGATTATGACTTTCTTGGCCGGCACATATTTTGCCACTTGCTTCATCAGTTTGCTGTTCGCTTCCGTCACCGACTCAATTTTCATTTTGCACATTTTGCCTTCCATCTGCACACTGCTCACTGTCACAGCGGCGAGCAGCAATGCGCCCATTCTGTTCGCATTTAGGTGAAAAATGATAATTTAAATTAAAAAAGAAAATTAATACAAATTAAAATTTTTCAATGTTTGTCTTTTTTCAAAGAATTTATTTTAGGATTTATTATATTTTAAATGTTTAATTGGTTAACAAAATTTGCCATAGATACAAAAACAAATCAAATTTGTGCCAGGGTTTTTGGAAATCTTTTTTTCTTAGCAATTTGTCGAAAAACACCGCCGCAGTTTTTTTTAATATAAATATTTTTGTTTTTTCTAAAATTCATTCGAAATTTTTCCAAATTTTTAGCACTGAATACCGACAAGCGTTCCGCAAACATCTCAAAGAAATGCCATTGGTCGGCATTTGCTTGCGAATTGGACAACAGCAGCAACAATTGCCAAATGCTGTCTCCATGGTTGCCGCTTTAAACAATGCAATTCCGCTGCCGAGCAGTGCTGGCCGTGTACGGAACATCACAACAATTGGAAGAGGCACAGCGGTGCCGAAAACAATGGCACTCGTTGACTCATAACATTTGTTTTGGCGAATTGTATTTGGCACCAAGATAAATAAATACCCACCCGTTCATATTAAAAATGAAACTAAAAACTCATGTTTTCGAGAAATCCCTTATGCTTCAGTTTGGGCTTGATTGTCGAATCAGATTTTTGAAAGAACATTTTCTATTTTGTTGAATTAATCAAAAAATTACCGGCACATTAAATGCGGGATTTGCGGGATTTATGCCTGCGGGATCCCGTCCCGCAAAAATTTTCAGTACCAATCCCGCAGCGGGATCCGCAAATTTGAAATTTCCGGTCTCTAAATTCCACCATCACCTGAAATCTCCTTTATATGGTAAAATGAACACGGAATCCTTCATACACATTATTTTTTCATTGTGACCAAAAATTGTGTCTTTCATTCATTCATTCCTTGTCCTTTTAAATAAGGCAAAAAAAAAAAAATTCGAAATATAATTTTTCAACGGTCACCCAGATGCGGTCTCAAAAATTTTCTGCGAAATACCAGCGACATTGCATTTATGACCTAACCGGCTGACAATTGAAAGATTCAATTGCATGCAATGTTTCGAAAAACATATTCGCGTGTTTAATGGACAAGAAATAACATATGCAATTGTTTTGACAATGGCACAATGAAAAAGAAATTAACCCTAACGGATAGTGTAAAATGAACACGGAATGCACTCAAAAATATTAATTTTTTCTTTGTGCCATTAATAAAGATTGTGTCTTTCATTCATTCCTTGTCCTTTTAACATAATTTTTCAACGGTATGTATTTATAGCTTACTTTATTACAAAAAAAAATAACCTATTTCAACGGATTTTATTATTTTTTGAATTCACTAAAATTCATAATATATTTTGCCACAAACTATTTAGAAAGGTTTTGGGATTTTTTTGAAATTCAAAAAAAATTTAGTCTTGTAGTTCCAACAGGCGCTACCAGGAAATTTTTGGCTTGATGTATCTGCGTAGGCTATAGTCGCAAACATTGTTTTGATTATATAAAAACGCTGGTTGTCGAATCTCTGGCGAGATCAAATTCAAACTTGATGCATATTCCTTTTCCAATTGTATGGGTGGCTTTGAAGTATTTATATCATTTAAATACCATAAAAACAAAAATATATAAATAAATGGTTTTTTGATCACTGATTTATGTTCACTTGTTTATTATGTCGGTCAAATTTAGTTTGGGATCAAATTGATCAATTTTGTTTACTTGACATGTTTCATCGAGTAACTGTTGACAAGTCCAAGCCGGAGAGTTGCTTCATCTTTAGGCTGGTCACTGCCCTTTTCCGTTCTCTTTTAGTCATGAACAAAAGTTGAACCTAAAACAGCATATGAGTAGGGCTGGGAATTGAAGTCACAAAAATACCGCCAAAAAGTCTTCAAAAAAGTCATAAAAAATCGTTAAAAAAAGGGAAAAGAATACCATTTTTAACACTTTACAGAATAGCATTTTACAAAAGCGATTAATTGATTCCAATATGAAGAAAGGCGTACTTTTCCAAATTTGTCATAGTTTTCAAAAAATATTTTTCTCATCTGATTGGGGGAGACTTCAACAGAGTAACATTTTTGCCTCAAAGAATCGGACAAAGTAGCGCAATTCTCGGGGTTTTCTCAACAATTATAGAAGGTTTTTGCCGGCTTTCAATTGCATCAAACCTTTATTTTTCGGCATTTTTTTTTGCAAAAATTCAAATTTTTCATAAAAACCCTAAAGTAAAAAAAGTCAAATAAAAATGCACGTTAGAAGTTTCAAACAAAGCGTAGAAAACCCTTTTTAAGTCATTCTAAGGCCATTTATAAATCAGCAAAAAAAAGTCATTTGACTTAAATTCCTAGCCCTACATATAAGAAATTATAAAATGATCTTAAAAAAAAAGTTTTTAAAGAAAAATTAAATAGAAATTCACTTCATCGAGATTTAATCCTTTTGTTTCGGGAACCACAAAATAAAATATAGCAAATGCAACAGCAGTAACACCCGCATAGATAAAGAATGTGCCTGTAATTCAAACCAATTAAAAAGACTAATTAATAATAATTATTAAAACAGCAAATAGAAGAGAATACCGAATCTGGTAACTGCCTGGCTTAATTGAAGAAAAGTGAGCGAAACAATCAAATTGAATTCCCAATTGCAAAATGTGCTCAATGCAGCGCATGTGCCACGGGCTGGATAAGCAGAAAGGATAAAAGATTAGCATTTTGGACAAAAAAAAAATTTTATCAAAAAAAACAATTGCATGATTTCTTAGACTTTTAGAAAATAATGAAAAGTTTAATAATTTTAGGAGAAGAAATTTTTTTATTTATTAGGCGCGTATTTCAAAAATTTTTCTGCCACAATTCTTAGGGGATGTCTTTATTGAAAATTTTGGCAAATCTTAAGAATGCCTTTTTTCGTTTTTATTTGATTTTTATTTATAAATTTTCAGAAAATCCCTTCCGAAAAAGGTATGAAAAGATGCACAAAAACGTTAAAAGGCACGAAAGTTACGTACCGGACTGGCATTAGCTATTTATTATATATCCTTCATTAAGTGTTTCTCTTTTAATCATTTGTCAGTGTAATTTTTTGGTCTCAAATAATGTTATTATAACATATAACAAAAAACAAATTTTGGAGTCTTTTTTTAGCTGAATATTTTTTGGTATTTTTTGCATAAAAATGTGATGATAGAAGTGAAACTAATTTGAAAAGACAAATGGTAATTAGCGTTACCCCAAAGTGGGTAAAATTCCGCGTTTAGAACCCACGGCAACGGAGCATAGCCAACGGCAAATGAGCATAAAAATAAGACCATGACCAAAATTGGGAGGATTGTTAAGCGCTGGTCATTTTTGCACATTTCATCTCGCCTAAAATTAAAAATTTGTTTTATATTTGGCATTTTCTTTAGCAATATTTGCCTAATTATTTGGATGCCAATTTTAGGCAAATGCAAAATTTTTTGCGAAGTTGAGAACGCCAAAATAAACACCGAAATTAATGATGACTTTTATGGTGATTTTTTTGCCTAGTTTTCATTTTTCTTAAAATTTTGGTCAAACAAAAATTTATTTGAAAACCTTAAAAATATTAAAGTTTCCGCTACAATTAATATGATTTGGGTTTTTGTGCCTATTTAGGTACCTATTCCGCAATTTTTGATGCCTGAAATTGGCATCCCTGCTATTTACAGCAGAAATTTTACCATTCAAATTTTGTGTTGTTAATGTGATGTATTCCGTCAATTGGTTGCCCCGCGCATGGCCCAAACAATGATCGTTTTTCCGGCTTTTGTAAATCCTTTAAAGTTTTGTTATATAAACAATTTTTTGAAGATTAAAAACGCTGTTTTTTTGAAAAATATGAATAAGTTTGGGGAAAAAGTTAATCGGAAATTTAAAAAAACAAAACAAATCATTTCCATCAAATTTAGTAAAAATCTTTTGAAGTAGAAATATTATTTGTATAAAAAATATGACATAATATTTTTTTATTATATAAACCTTTCCATTCATTGAAATATCGAAAAATTTGAGTTTAGTTTGTCAAAAGATTTATTTTGTTAATTTATTTTCTTTAGGGGCTTACAAATAACAATCTTTGGCAAACAGAACCCAGGCTGCCCCTCCGGCGCACAAAAGCCACATTCTTCGTAAGTCGTACAAAAATCGCAGTTACTGAAATTTTGTGTGTCATAAAACTATAAAAAAATATAATTATAAATAAGTTCACCTTAATTTTGCACATTGCGCTAATTCTGTTTGATTAACACTATTTAAGCTTTGTACGACCGAAAATAAAATATCAAACATTTTTCTTAAATTTTTAAGGATTTTTTTGCCATGCAAATTTCGATGGGGCTTTCTTTTGTCGAAAATATATTTTAAAATGCCAATGCCATATTTCTGACCTCCTCCCATCAAAAGACAAGCAATGAAAACGCCGAGAATGCTGCTCAATAAAAGAATTCGACGACCCAATCGCTCCACAAAATACATTGGTATTAAAGTGGCGAAGAAATTAACGCCTATAATGAAGCAAATTCGAAACAATCATTGGTCAATAAAATAAATATAAATCCGAGATTTTATCCAAAAATGATACTTGCTGTTCCAACATATTTGAGATGGGTGGTCGTGATGCACTGCAAAAGAACATGATTGATGGTTGCCCAACCATGATCCGACTCATAGTTGCAGTCATGCCAAAAAGTTCTTTATGTTAGCAAAAGAAATAACTGAAAAAATTTTTAAATTGCAAAAACAATTTTTAAAGATTCCCGAGTTATTTCAATCATTTAAATTATTTTCGACAAATGGAACACTAATTATACGAACATTATTGTGTTGATGCCGGACATTTGCTGTAAAATTAGTGCTGAAATGTTTTTTGATTTCGAGTTGTCACCAAGTTTTTTGTTTATTCAAATGTACGTCACTCTTCCTTTGCATTGGTTGCCCGTACTGAATCCGCTGGTATCAATTTTCTGTGTCGGTGACTACCGTAAGGCGGTGGCCAGTTTCATCCGGCATACGATATGCAGAAGACAAAATACCGTTGCACAACAGCAAACTCAAATGAATAACCTCCAAAATAACAAACAAAATACTCAACTGCCTTTTGTTGATTCATAATTCTAGTGATGCTCGAGACCGAGACATGACCCCGATAACGGATTCGACCCGAGACCGAGACTTAAAAAACTCGAGACTTTATGAAATAATTTTCTCTTTTATATTAAATTTAAAAAATATTCACAAAATATTAACAACCCCAGTGTTGAGCCGGTTAATTGCTCAAACAATTATTTGTGGAAGTCGAACACCAAATAAATTTATTAACACAAATGGAAAATAAATAAACAAATAAATATTTGTCGGAGGTACGGAGCAAATTGGGGGAGCACAAAATAGGAAGGAAAATAACAGAATGAAAGTGGGATGGACGAAGGGAAGGGCATGAATGAATGGGGAAAAAATCAATATGGGGTCAAAGAGCCCAAGAGAGGGAATTGCAAATATTTGAATTATTTGCCTCTCTAACGCCCAGTATAAGACGAATACTTGTGTTTAGAGTCCGGTAAAAAAAATTTCCGGGAGCGGGATCGGGAGTTCAAAATTTTCCGGGACGTGAGTCCCGAACGGGAAAAATCCCGATCCCGTTCAAATCCCGTCCATTTTTAACGGGAGTCCCGGGCGGGAGCGGGAGTAATTCGAAAATTTAATTAAAACTCACAAAAATATTTTTAATGCACAAATTTTGAGCGGCAATACGTTTATTAAAGAAAAAATAAAAAAGCAAAATTTTATAAGCCAAAAGTGATCATCAGCTGGAAGCTGGTGATCAGTCGACCTAACAATTTTTGTTTAATATTTCAAATATATTAAAAAAACAATTTTAAAAAAGTATTAAAAATAATATAAGAATTAAATAAATAAATTTAATTAATACAAAACACACCTCGAATATGCGCTGGTGAGGATTCACTAACATAAATTGGGACAATCATTGAGGCAAATGCTCTTCTTAAACAACCCAATTTTCCAAATAGGGTGAAATGGCGCCATTAATTATGAATTATTAAAATCTTAACTAAATTGGAAGAAAGAACATCAAAAAGTAAATCGGGTATGTTGAGTTCGAATAAAAAAGAATCATTTAAATAGGCGCAGAAATAACGGAGTTATGAATTTTTAAAAATTGTTTTATATTTAAATAAAAGATTTTGTGAATCAATTAAATTTCTACTATTTTTAAATTCCATCATTTAAACAATTTTACTTTTCTTCTGCCAAAAATGTCTGATGCTTTTCCGGCAAGCAGTGCTCCAACCCCGGCCATTCCCGGCGTAATTGAAACTATAATAAAAATTTAATTTTCTAAAACAAAAATTCCTCACCAATAAGCCCAATCCATGCGTTGCTCATCGGCTTCAGGTCCGAATTTTTTGGCACGTAAAGCATCGCAGCGGAGACAATGCCTTAATTTGAATTGTTCAATTAAAAAATAAATTAATGTTTTAATTTAAGTCCCCTGAAATTTAGAATATAATTTATCATATTTTACAATATAGAAGAATGTTTTTTCACCTGTGTCATAACCAAACAAAAAACCACCAATGACAGCAATAAAAGCGAGCTGAAAGCAGAAAATTGGCACATTAAAATTAATTTTTGTTTTGTTTTGAATATTTTATTATAAATACCAAATTTTAATTTATATTAAGAAATAAAAAGAAATCCCACCAAATAGATAAATTTCCCAAGCTTTGGCTTGTGTTTTGGAAGTTTTGGACCAGCGGCGGTTGGCGAAACAATATTCATAGACACCATTTTAGCAAGCAAAAACTGGTGTGTGGCTCGCTAAAGTAATTTAAAATTAATAAAATTTCATTATAAAAAAGAAAGGAAATAGAAATTAAAAAATGAATGCTTAAAAATATAAAATAAATAATATTATGTAGAGATTATAAACATGAGAATATTTTGTATTTTGATTTTAATTATTTTTACTTGTTTTTCCAACCAATCCATTTTCTTTCTGAATTTATCACCACCATCACCACAGCACTTTTTTCTATCAATTTTAGCGGTTTTCGAAACAGCGGCACTTTTTACACCGGTGGCATTAATGCCAACCGCCGGTGACAAAGCGGACGAGGACGAGGCACCACTGTTGGCAGCCGATCGGATGGCAGAGGAGTGATCATCCAACAGAGAGGAAACACTCCAGCCACGAATTTTAATCATTTTAACGGATAAATTTTAACAGAAAAAATTCTTATGAAGCAACAAGTCGAGAGAAAGGCATATTTTTCGCTTATGTGAAAAAGGCCAAAAATTAAAACTTGCAAAGAATTCAAAAATGATTAGGGCGAAGAACAAAGCAAATTATATTAAAACAACTAATGAGAGAAATTAAATGCTTTTTGCCCTTATCATCGCATTCATTGCACAACACACTTTCTTATCACCACACCTTTAATGGCCTTCCACATGCGTTAAGCCATTTTTCACTTCACTGATTAGCTAATTACATAGGGAAATGACAGCAATGATTTTGCAGCGACGATGAATGCGTCGCGGCGAGACAACAAAAACAGCGGGCAGAGATCGCTGATAGGACCACTGGCAGATTAAATTTAAACAATTCCATTGTTCAACTGATGACTGACCGAACCAAACGCCAACCAACAAATTGGAAAAGCTGCACAAATTTAGACATGAGACAAAAAAAGTGTGAGGACTCTTTGACAACGAAAAACTGATTCGATAATTAGCTAATTACGAGACTCGGGAAGTGCTTAGAGCACAGGACATTTGCGGACAAATTCAAATACTTTCACTGCATCAATTGCGGAAACAAAACCAACGTGACAATTGATGACGTGACATTGTCAAGAACGGAAATTAGCCCACGCGGAAATTTCTGAATGCGTCAAACAGAGGACGGTACAACAATCATGTGAAATTGAGAAATAAGTAATGGGAGTAAACACGCATAAAATTGATCAAACCATCAAAAATTTTGGTTGAGAGCAATTATATATATAATTAATTACTTTTTTTTGAAGAAATATGTCAAAGTGCAATAAGACAGATAAAAATTCGAGAATATAAAATGTGAATGTGTTCTCAAAACTCGATTAAAAGGAGAAATGCACGCAGACTCAAAATTACTAATTAATTAGTAAGTTGTGTAATTATATGGAGAATGTGAAGTTAGTAATAAAAATATTAATTTTGTAAGTCCGTTCAATTTGTTCGCTAAATCAGCATGTCCATTTAATTACCCAGGTTATTTATTAATTAGGGACATAAATATATTAAGGAAAATGTATAATTTATGCGATGATTGTGCCTTTGGCCAACGCCAATTTGTGAACATTTTTTGTGTTTGCACAACAAAATGAATTCATTCATTCAAAGCGAATGAGCGCGGAGAACTGCTGTATTCTATGAGAATTGTTAAAGTTTTGCGACCTGGCTCTGAAAAAATTCACTGCCGTTTGTTGGAAAAATGACGAAAATGGAGGGGCCGAGGGAAGGGATGGTTTAAATGGGCTTTTGGTTTAGGCAAACTTTGGACAAAAAATGACAAAAATAAATTTCAACAATGAATTTGCATTTGATTTAAAATCTTTTCGTTACAGAAAAATAATCAACGGGAAAATAGCGCAATATTTGTGATGAAAACAGTGAGGGGTGGATGTTTTTTTAATTAACTCATTTGTTATTTGCAAAAAAGAAACAGAAATAAAAAAGAAAGTTACAATTAAAAACATTGAAAAAAAAAAAATTTATATTTTTGGAAAAAAACCGTAAATTCATTTTATTATTATTTTTAATAAGGAATTCCGATGCCCCAAAAATTTTCGGAAGTCGGAAGTCGGAATTCCGATGCCCCAAAAATTTTCGGAAGTCGGAATTCCGATGCCCCAAAACATAAAATTTTGTAATTTTCATTAATTTTTAAATAAATAATTGAAGGGAATTAATTTTTTTTTACAAACCAAATAAAATATGTATAACAAAATAAGAATGAGGCTGGGGATGATTAGGGATGAACAAAACACACAATGGTCGTGTCGTTGCTATTATTATTATTATTATATCGCATTAAAATATTATTGAAAATGGAAATTTCGTCGCCCATCCATCGATCACTCGTCGATGTGCCCAATTTTCCTATTTCTCCGCCCCTCCCCAATTTTTGCCCATTTTCACATTTTCTCCCACTCCCACACATATTGCGCTTCTGCTGCTGTGCTCCGTCCGCCGTTCAAAATTTTCACCATCGCATTTTTTTCTCGCGACAAATTCGCCCAATGCAACCGAATTAAAAATTTTATTATTTCATAATTTTTTAAATTTTATTATATTTTAAATGGGCAAATTAGTTCGTGCTGTTTGGAGAAAAAAAGAAATTGATAAAAGAAAAATGAAAATTCATTAAACTCAAAAATTGAAGAGAGCCAAAAAAGGGGAGAATGGGAAGAAATTACCAGTTTTATAACAAAAATTGGACGGCTTTTTTTGGCGGTAATGTGTCAATGATAATTACGATATGAATCTTTTAAATAATTAAAGAAATGTGAACCTATATATTACATTAGAGAAGTGAAATTAATAATAAAATATATTTTCTAAAAAAACATAGCATTCGCAATTTTTCCCGTTGGGTTTTACGGAATTTTTGAAAAATGATCAGGATTCGGGGGGTCATAAAAACTGGGATGTTTGCTCCCGGTAGCAGGGCCAAAATTTTCAGGTTTGGTGCCGAACCAAAGCATTTGTTTTTTCATTTTTTAATTCCTAATATTTATGACGCAACAATAGGCAGTTGAGCACCGGACCGGCTCTTACTTATTAACTCGGCAGAAATTGAGTCCAAAAGTGCGATATTTGGTCATTTTTTGTACAAGATCAGTTAAGAAATTGACAAAATTTTCAAAAAAAATTTCCCGGCGGCGCCTATCGGCACCGCCGGACACTCTGTTCCCGAAAATCTTTTCAAAAAGCACGCCGCAAAAAACGACTTAAAAATAAAATCCTTAAAATTATGGATTGACCCCATTAATAATTTGTCCGCCGATCTCTCTCCAACCTTCTGCTGACCCTTAAAAATCTTGATCAACCCATTAACCCCTTTTCACGTATACCGCCAGCCTCTAAAAATTTCTTTTTTAAAATGGAGAGCATCCAACACATAAATTTTATCCCGAAATTTTGGCCAAAAACGCGTGATAAAATTTATTTAATAATCTTTCTCTTAATACACATCTCAAATTTGTAATACTATTTTTTGCGGGATTTATGCCTGCGGGATCCCGTCCCGCAAAAATTTTCAGTACCAATCCCGCAGCGGGATCCGCAAATTTGAAATTTCCGGTCTCTAAATTCCACCATCACCTGAAATCTCCTTTATATGGTAAAATGAACACGGAATCCTTCATACACATTATTTTTTCATTGTGACCAAAAATTGTGTCTTTCATTCATTCATTCCTTGTCCTTTTAAATAAGGCAAAAAAAAAAAAATTCGAATTTTGATTTAATTTCCTGTACGAACAAACATTATAATTTTTGAGCAAATAAAAGAATTTTTAAACAAGCAAATTTAAATGTTTACTGACAATTGAAAGATTCAATTGCATGCAATCAAGTGCTTCTTAAATAAAACTTCGTTTACCAACAAGTAAATATATAATTAAAATGATTAAGATTTTTTTGAATTTTTTTAATAAAAGGTATAAAATAAGTAAGAATATTTTACGTATTTGAATGAATATTTAAATCGGCAAATTTGCTGAAAGGAAAGACAATTTAAATTTTCAGCAAAAATGCAAATTTCATTGGCATTATTATTTATAAGCGGATTGGAATTGTTTATTTGGCCTCATGTAAAGACATTGAAAATTTTAATTATTATTTTTTGAATTCACTAAAATTCATAATATATTTTGCCACAAACTATTTAGAAAGGTTTTGGGATTTTTTTGAAATTCAAAAAAAATTTAGTCTTGTAGTTCCAACAGGCGCTACCAGGAAATTTTTGGCTTGATGTATCTGCTTTAAAAAAGGTCAGAACTTTTCACAAGATATGCTTTTGCAAAAGAGTAGTCTGTTCCAAAAATATGAAGAAAGGCATTTAATTTATTTTTCTCAAAATCCATATTTGAAGAAAATCCGTCAGCTTATTGTCCAAATCGTTAAATGATATAATTTTCGGTTCCGGCTTTGACCCGTCAGACTCAGAATTTCGGTTTTTCAATTCAAAAAATCCGAATCTCAGTTTCATAAAGGCTTTTTTATGCCTGAATTTTGCATTGAAAAGCAAATTTTCTGGATATTTTCATTTATGGTTAAAAATCCATCCTTCTTCTTTTTAGGGCAGTGCTCTCTTCGAATGCGATTCTTGTTCATGTTACATCATTCGTACATATGTAAACATTTTGCTGCAGTTGTTGTAATACAATTTTTTGATATTTCTGCCAACCAAATCAATTATTCTAAAATTTTTGTCTTTGGGAATTTTAAGCTTTATGTGTTTCATTTAAATGATGCCTAATTTTGAGTCGGGCGTGATTCCAATATGAAGAAAGGCATTTAGTTTCCCTTTTCTCTCAATTTTCAAAAAATATTTTTCTCATCAGACCACTCGCGCCATTCTTACCCGTTTTAAAAAAGTGCCAACAAATATTCCTAATTCGTTGTCATTATTTAAAGTTTTTCAATTTCCATGGTGACAAAATTCGCATTTTTCATATTTTATTTTCCCTTCACGACATCATTCTTACGTATTCATACATTTTGCTGCTTTAATTGTTGTATTATTTTTTTGGCCATTTTCTGCCCAATGAAGCGAACTTTAAATAATGAGAAGGATTTAAGAAATTTTGTTGCCACTTTTTAAAAAAATATTTTTGTAGTTATAGTCCGACTTTCTCATTATTAAATTTTAAAAAATTGCGGTGATTTCTTATCAAATTTTTGTCTACAGCCAATTTTTAAGCTTTATGGATTTTTAAAGTTGGAATTAAAAATTTGGACCCAATTATTTGTATGAGAACCTTTAACACAGTTTCAAATACAGAGATGTAATTGCCCTTATTTTTCTGATATTGTTAATAATTTGATTGCCGAATTTTATTAAGAATTGAAAATTATTTACTTTTCAACCAAAGTTATGAGTTTATTTTTCCATTTTCTTACACTTTGTGGATTTAGCGAACAAATTACAAGTGACGTTTATTAACATTTCTTTCATTTTAGAATTCAAATATCGACTTTAATCATCCAAAAATTCACAACCTTTAAAATGCTAATCCAAATTCATCGTCTTAACGCATCATTCAGCCTGTTTCTGGCATTGTGTTTAAATCCAATTTTAATTTTGTTGGTTGTGAAGCGATCGCCAAAGGAAATGAAAGTATACAAGCGAATTTTGCTCCAAACTGCGCTTGTTGACATTGTTTTGTCTGTTCTTTCCTTTCTGTCGCAAAATGTGGGTATTTAACATACAAATTTAATTGGTAATTAAATATGATTCCTAAATGAATATTTTAGGTTACTCTATCAAACAATGGTTGGTCCATGAATTTTTCCGTTTTGCAGTTCTCCGATTATTTTTCACTTTCGGCTCAGTTTAAAGAACTGCTGTTCGACAGTTGGCTAATCGTTTATTTCTTTTCAATGTTTGGGTTGTGTGTTCAGTTCGTTTATCGTTTTTTGGTGTTGAACAGGTAAAAGCGCATAAACCTTGCTTTTGGGAGATGAAAGCAATTTAACCATTAAGTAGTGTCATTAACCATTTTAATATTAATTAATGTCATTAGCCATTTTATCCTTAATTAGTGTCACCAGCCATTTTACCATTAATTAGTTTTTTATTTATTCAATATAAATATTTCAATCTTTTAATTTCTTCTTAAAAGCTTCTTAAAGGTTTTACGTGCTTACAAAGGAAGGCCCCCAGGTGTCCGTGGGATTTCCGGCTGAAATTTGGTGGGTAGATAGAGCAACCATCGCTTCTTAAGAAAAAGGTCTATATTTTCTGCCAAATGATCACGAGTGCCGAGTTATGACGTGCCAAACTTTTAGCTTTTTATAATTAAAGAAAGAAAATATTATTTCCTTTTTTATCAGAAACCATTGGTGCAGATGTAGTGCGTTAGTTAAACCCTTTTTAGGTCCCAGGTTCGAATCCTCTGCATGCAAATATATTTTTAGAATTTTTTGTTTTTTATGAAAATCAACAATCAAAAATTTTATTTAAAAGAAAATTTATTTTTTATTTTATTTATTATAAATCAAAAAATTACATTAAGCATAAAGATGCAATAAATATCCTGTCGATATAAAAAAAATATCTATCAAAATGAATAAAAAAATAATTAAAAATAAAGTTTTGTTATATAAACAATTTTTTGAAGATTAAAAACGCTGACCAGTGCAATACCGCTACACTACTGGACACTGCAAATAAGTGCAAATAATTATTTAATTTGTTTATTCGTTAAAAAAGTTTGGCACGTCATAACTCGGCACTCGTGCTCATTTGGCAGAAAATAAAAACCTTTTTCTTAAGAAGCGATGGTTGCTCTATCCACCCACCAAATTTCAGCCGGAAATCCCACGGACACCTGGGGGCCTTCCTTTGTTAATTTATTTTCTTTAGGGGCTTACAAATAACAATGAAAAAATATGTTGCAATGCTTTCATTTGTTTTTTCAATCGCTGTTTTGACTTGGACATATGATTTTTCCCTTTCAAATGGCCATATAAATCTTTCATTGCTTAATGCCTTAGAAATATTTGAAATTGAACATCTTTTGGGTGGCAATCTCAGCGACTTTGTGTTTTATTGTGAACGAAATGTGGGCTGATTCATAAAATAAAATATCAAACATTTTTCTTAAATTTTTAAGGATTTTTTTGCCATGCAAATTTCGATGGGGCTTTCTTTTGTCGAAAATATCATTTGTTATGCGGTAATTGTGATTTGCGGATACAAAATAGCCAGATTTGTTCATAAAAACTTGGACAAAAGTTCAACAAGAAGACAACAAGTTAACCGGCAAATCACTATCAATTTGATTATCCAGGTAAAATTGATGAATTGTTAATTTGAGGTGGAGTTGGTTATGGATAAATACCCTTCCAATGATGATCCTTTGCAAATAAGTAACCCCGGGTTCATGTTCGTTTAACCGGGTTATTTGAGATGGGTGGTCGTGATGCACTGCAAAAGAACATGATTGATGGTTGCCCAACCATGATCCGACTCATAGTTGCAGTCATGCCAAAAAAGTTCTTTATGTTAGCAAAAGAAATAATTGGCCATCAATAATTATTTTCGTCCCGGCTCTGTAAATGGTTATTTAATTAATCAAAATTTTCCATTAATTGAAATATTAATTTACAAATTTAGGCATTCATACCGTTGGCTATGAATATAATAATCAGTATAATTAGTGCTGAAATGTTTTTTGATTTCGAGTTGTCACCAAGTTTTTTGTTTATTCAAATGTACGTCACTCTTCCTTTGCATTGGTTGCCCGTACTGAATCCGCTGGTATCAATTTTCTGTGTCGGTGACTACCGTAAGGCGGTGGCCAGTTTCATCCGGCATACGATATGCAGAAGACAAAATACCGTTGCACAACAGCAAACTCAAATGAATAACCTCCAAAATAACAAACAAAATACTCAACTGCCTTTTGTTGATTCATAATTCTAGTGATGCTCGAGACCGAGACATGACCCCGATAACGGATTCGACCCGAGACCGAGACTTAAAAAACTCGAGACTTTATGAAATAATTTTCTCTTTTATATTAAATTTAAAAAATATTCACAAAATATTAACA
Source organism: Heterodera glycines (assembly GCA_004148225.2). Classification (NCBI taxonomy): domain Eukaryota; kingdom Metazoa; phylum Nematoda; class Chromadorea; order Rhabditida; family Heteroderidae; genus Heterodera; species Heterodera glycines. The sequence goes on along the minus strand of CP049709.1, from coordinate 18,439,427 downwards.
ACCCCAGTGTTGAGCCGGTTAATTGCTCAAACAATTATTTGTGGAAGTCGAACACCAAATAAATTTATTAACACAAATGGAAAATAAATAAACAAATAAATATTTGTCGGAGGTACGGAGCAAATTGGGGGAGCACAAAATAGGAAGGAAAATAACAGAATGAAAGTGGGATGGACGAAGGGAAGGGCATGAATGAATGGGGAAAAAATCAATATGGGGTCAAAGAGCCCAAGAGAGGGAATTGCAAATATTTGAATTATTTGCCTCTCTAACGCCCAGTATAAGACGAATACTTGTGTTTAGAGTCCGGTAAAAAAAATTTCCGGGAGCGGGATCGGGAGTTCAAAATTTTCCGGGACGTGAGTCCCGAACGGGAAAAATCCCGATCCCGTTCAAATCCCGTCCATTTTTAACGGGAGTCCCGGGCGGGAGCGGGAGTAATTCGAAAATTTAATTAAAACTCACAAAAATATTTTTAATGCACAAATTTTGAGCGGCAATACGTTTATTAAAGAAAAAATAAAAAAGCAAAATTTTAAATCAATAAAATCGAATTTTCGGAATTGATTTGTTCAAAAAAATGAGCATTTCAGCATGTTCAGCCTTTAAACTAGATCGACGATAGTCAAACACATCACGTTCAGATGACAAATTAATGATGATATGCTCCCGTCGGAAAGCTTGAATTGGTATTTTGGCTGTTTTTTGGCTTTGCATTCAACGCATTCTGCCAGTTTGTCGTTTTCCTTGCTCTTCTTAAACAACCCAATTTTCCAAATAGGGTGAAATGGCGCCATTAATTATGAATTATTAAAATCTTAACTAAATTGGAAGAAAGAACATCAAAAAGTAAATCGGGTATGTTGAGTTCGAATAAAAAAGAATCATTTAAATAGGCGCAGAAATAACGGAGTTATGAATTTTTAAAAATTGGAAAAAATTTGGGTATCAAAAATTATGTTCCACCCTAAGTAATCTGACTATTTAATTTTGGCAAAATGTTTTGCCAAAAATTCAAAAAATTCCAATTCTTACCAGTGCATTTTTACTCCCGTTTTTTTGGTAAAATTTCCGGGAGCGGGATCGGGAGTTCAAAATTTTCCGGGACGGGAGTTCCGAACGGGAATCCCGTAAAAATTCCGATCCCGTAAAAAATCCCGTTCACCGAAAAAAGCGGGAGTCGGGTGCGGGAATCCCGTAAAATCCCGCGGGAGTCCCGATCCCGCGGACTCTACTTGTGTTAAATGATTTAATTTCTTCTAGTATATTTGAATTTTGTTTTGTGCATGTCTGTTTATGTTCTCTCCTTTTGTCTCATTGATTTGTAACTGACCTACAGTATCCCCTCACCTCATTTTATTTTTCATTCAGTTGTTGTGAGTTCGTGGTTTTGTTTGTGTGTTTCTTTCTGTTAAATTATTTTGGGTTGGCCTCAGACTAATTTTTATTGTGGTGAGGTTTATTTGAATTAAAGGTAAAGTGTTGTGGATTGAGCTACTGCTCTTTGGCGCTATTAATTTCGACACTGGGTAAATTCGACACTGAACAATTTCAAAAACTTTCACTGTTTTCCTGCATATTCGACACGGGACTATTTCGACTAGAGTCCGGCGGGATCGGGACTCCCGCGGGATTTTACGGGAGTCCCGCTCCCGACTCCCGCTTTTTTCGGTGAACGGGATTTTTAACGGGAGCGGGATTTTTACGGGAATCCCGTTCGGGACTCCCGTCCCGGAAAATTTTGAACTCCCGATCCCGCTCCCGCTCCCGGAAATTTTTACCCAAAAACGGGAGTAAAAATGCACTGGTAAGAATTGATTTTTTTGGTAAAAATAATGATTTTTCATTGAAAATCTGTTAAATATATAGCCAAAATTTCAAAAAAATTTCCCGGCGGCGCCTACCGGCACCGCCGGATCCTTAAAATCCTTAATTTTCTTAAAAAACTTGCTCAATTTGCAAAAATTGGTCATTTTTGAACAGAATCTAGCAATGTATTGTATTAAAATTTTCAATTTTTTTCCCGGCGGCGCCTACCGGCTCCGCCGGCCTCCCTCCTCCTCCTTGGTCACCAAAAAGTTTTTTCAAGAAATACACCGCAAAAAATTTTGTAAAATTAATAAAGGGAGTCAAAAATATAAAGTTAATAAATGTTTTGTTCGAATTAATTATAAAAAATAATTTATTTAAGCAATTTGAAAAAATTTTCTGATTTTTGACTCAAAAATAAGATTTTTTTATTTCAAATTTCTCCTTTATAAATTTTTCAATATATTTTTAATTTAATAAATTGATTGTGCTTTAAATTTGTGCATTAAAAATATTTTTGTGAGTTTTTAATTAAATTTTCGAATTACTCCCGCTCCCGCCCGGGACTCCCGTTAAAAATGGACGGGATTTTAACGGGAGCGGGATTTTTACGGGAATCCCGTTCGGGACTCCCGTCCCGGAAAATTTTGAACTTCCGATCCCGCTCCCGCTCCCGGAAATTTTTTTTTACCGGACTCTAATTTCGACATTGAGTAAATTCGAGACTATAGAGCATTTTTAGAAAGTAATATTAAAAATTTGAAAATTTGTTAGTATTTGTGATAAATTTTCCTATTCATTTTCTAATTCGTAATTTTTAAAATTATTCAAATGCCCTCGCAACGTCCCCAATTAAACAGAACAAACTTGTAGAGATCGAGCCGGGCCGGGCCCGGTACGATTTTTGCCAGGCCCGGAAACTGGTTGCTTCTGAAAATGTTAGCCCGGCCCGGCCCTGCAGATTCGGAAATCTCGATCTCTAAAAAATTGTTATCTAATTTTTTGAAAAGAAGCGAGTGCTAAACAATTTTACAATCAGAAAAAAGTTGTTAGAATTTCAATCTATTTTGTAGCCATCATCAGTCATTTACGTCAACACCTGAAAAATTATAATGTTTAAACTTTTTGGTTGCATACTGAATTAATCAAGAACTAAAAAATTTGGTATTTAAACTGTAGCTCTTCTTGACAATACGGCGGATGTTTAGAATATTCTTTTAGTGTAAATTCAATGGAATTAGTTCAACCGTTTAGAATGAGATGGAGTTTAATTTAAAATAAAAAACAAATAGATTTACGCAGTGTCGAAATTACCAGCCACGGGTGCTCATCAGTAAAGGGGCAAAGGCCACAAGGAGCACAAATAAGAGAAAATCATTTTTTATATTACGTGGCGCCCCTGGCTCTGGGTAAATTCACTGCCGTTGCTTGAAGACAATACCGTAGATTGCTCAAAGAAAGAGACTGTAGATAAAAGCAAAATTTGCCGAAAATTTGTCGGAGTTTATCAATTTCGAGAACTAGTTCGCCGTTGAGCATTGGTTTGGGAAATAACCGTGTAAGAGTGTCTAAAAATGTTGTAGTTTTAATACAAACGGAATTTTGGACGGACAAGATCTGCAACGCCGATTATTGGCAGTGAGTGCTAACAACCAGGGATGGAGTTCCGAGGCACTAAAAATTTTCGGAAGTCGGAATTCCGATGCCCCAAAAATTTTCGGAAGTCGGAAGTCGGAATTCCGATGCCCCAAAAATTTTCGGAAGTCGGAATTCCGATGCCCCAAAAATTTTCGGAAGTCGGAAGTCGGAATTCCGATGCCCCAAAAATTTTCGGAAGTCGGAATTCCGATGCCCCAAAAATTGCGGAGACTCAACAAAGAACATCATTCAAAAGCTATTTTGTAGGGAATTTTGTGCTTTAATGAGCAGATTGTTTTTACCAGGATATTTTTCCAGCCCACTAGAAATTTTTTCCCAAAATTTATGAATTTTCCCAATTTCAAGTCATTTTGGGCTTTTCAGACCCCCATGAATGAGTGATCTGATTAACTTGTTTAAGTGACTTTTTTGTTCTGCACAAAAGCTCGGCTAGCAGTAATTAGTTCAAGAGTCAAATTTCTTAGCCTTTGCTTAGAAAAAGATTCTTCTTTTTAATATCTTTCGAATAATAAAAAATTATTCGATTTAGTTGGAAATGAAGTGAGTTATGGCTGATCAAATGTGACCAAAACTAAATAACGAAAATAAGGCACTGAAACTTTCGTAAATGTTGTAAATTCAATCTATTATTTCTATTATCCTAAAAAACATCTAATTAACTTATTTGAAGTGAATTGGAAGCTTTGAGCTCTGATTATGAATTTGATCAGATTAAATATACTTTGTATTTCATTTGAGTGTATTGGCGTTTTGTTTTTTAAGCCAATTTAATAACTAGGGCCGGATTTATATGGATTTCCATATTTTATACTTATTTCGGCCGAAAAATCACGTAAGTAGTATTTTAGCTTGATTTGTTGCTTCTAGGGTGTCTTTTTATTCCCTATTTTTCATATTTTTTGTTTTTGTCTATACATAGTTCCATTATTTTACATTCATATTTTTGGCATTAATAAAAAAACCAAAAATTTGTGTAAAAAACTCATAAAATGCGTTTGGACTCATAATGTGCAATAGACCATGATTTGTTGGCCAAATTTTGATAATATTTATTTTATTATAATTTTTCCATTAAATAATCCGCACTCATATTTTGGTGCGCATTGATTGACCTTTCTTAGTATCATAAATCTTCCTTTGAAAAGCAATTAATTAACCATTCTTGGTATCATTTGGTGTAGCCCTGACAAATGAGCGGCCCACAAGTGACCATGAAATTTCGGGATTTTAATCAGCCAAAAAGAGGGGGATTTCGTGCAGTGGTGGCGTAGTTGCTTTATTTCCTTTTTAAAATTTCCCCTAAAAGTACACTCCAACAATTTTAATCGCTTTATCTTTTTTCATTCAATTATTTTCATTAAACCTCATTTAAATGTATTAAATTCTTTAAAAAATTTATTTGTTTAATGATCACATTGTCAAAAGGTAAATTATATGCGTTGATGAAATTAAGAGCATCCAACACATAAATTTTATCCCGAAATTTTGGCCAAAAACGCGTGATAAAATTTATTTAATAATCTTTCTCTTAATACACATCTCAAATTTGTAATACTATTTTAATTGATCATTTTAATATGTTTTCTTTTTATTTCGGAACTTTTAAATGAGACGATAAATGTTTTAATCTCCTAACATAATCTGCCGACTCCCTATATTTATTCAATTGTAGCATTTACAATATAAAAATAAAATATAAATATTCAGAAAAAATAATTAATTATCCCAGAGAATCTTTCCTTTATGTATTCTTAAACTATTTTCAATTTTCTCAATTTTTTTATTAATAATTTTACTGCAAATTTTGATTTAATTTCCTGTACGAACAAACATTATAATTTTTGAGCAAATAAAAGAATTTTTAAACAAGCAAATTTAAATGTTTAATTGCTTAAGTGCTTAAAATTTAGTTCTCAGCAAGTGCTTCTTAAATAAAACTTCGTTTACCAACAAGTAAATATATAATTAAAATGATTAAGATTTTTTTGAATTTTTTTAATAAAAGGTATAAAATAAGTAAGAATATTTTACGTATTTGAATGAATATTTAAATCGGCAAATTTGCTGAAAGGAAAGACAATTTAAATTTTCAGCAAAAATGCAAATTTCATTGGCATTATTATTTATAAGCGGATTGGAATTGTTTATTTGGCCTCATGTAAAAACATTGAAAATTTTAATGATTCAACCGAGTTATGCGATGATCCAGAGTCACTTCACATTTGGATTAAATTTGGCAAAATTGTTGGTCAAAAATCATGGACATGAAATTGTATGTTTAAAAACATTAAAAATAAATAATAAATTTAAATGATTAAGCATCTGCTGGTGCCAATTAGAGATGAAAATGACAAATTGCCGGATCGAAATGATGAAAAGCTCCTTAATGTTCGATATTTTATAGAGAAAAACGATTACAATAAAACAACGCCCATAGAAAGGAGCAGAAAAATTGGGACACCGCCAAATGACACGACTTATTTTGGTAAAAAATAATTATAGTATAAAATTAACGGTGTAAAATGCTGAAAAATATTTAAACCACAACACACTCAATCCTTAATTATATCATTAATTCTTCTGCAATTTTTTAAAATAATGTAAATTATAAAATTTTCAACAAAAATATTTGAAATCTGGTAAAAAAAAATTCCCTACAGCAATAGCCAACAATTCATCACTTATGGACGATTTGTGTGCTGAACAGTTTGATGTTGGAATTGCGGAGGCATTTATGATGACGGAATATTCAATGACAATTTTCCATTTTTTACGAATTCCAGTCACAATTGCGACCAGCGCAATGCCAATATCGCCACACCAATTTTATTTGCTTGGCATTTTGAGCAAAATGGCCGCAGGAAATGTGCCGGGTATGAAAACAATTCATTAAAATAATTATATGAAAATTATTTTTAATTTATAAACACGCTTTCGCCAGCGACGGTTTTTTAACCTTTTAGCAATTAATTTTTCACTAATTTTTTCAAAAAAAAGCAAATTTCTTTGATACATTGTTTGTATATTATGCTTAAATTTTATTTTTTTCGAAATTTAATTTTTATTTAATTATTAAATTATGGAAAAACTTTTATTTAGCTGAAATTAAATGCATTTTCATTCTAAATACATTTGAAAAGGATAAAATGAATGACTTATCTTTTTAATATCTCTAAACTTTAAGCATCATCTGGCCTTCCTATGCGTTCAAATAATTTGGACGAAAATAAAAGAATTGAGCAGAGAAAAATTGTTGGAATAAAAATTGGTGATCATCGGGAGGAACAATTGCAGAAGAGATCAGCAGAAATATGGACAAATTATATGGAAGAGACTTTGGAAAAGATTAAAGCGCACATGGAAATGGTTAAATTAAAATATTATTTGTCAAATGGAATCACTTTTTGGGAGTGTCGCCGCTAAGTGTTATGCCGCGCACTTTGACCACCGTCTGCTCCTTACCTTTTAAGAGAAATTTCTTAACAAAAAGGTTTGTTTTATTAAAAAACAACAAAGTGTTTTTAAAATAATTTTTTAGTGAAATAAAATTTTTTTGATCATTTAAAAGTTTGTTAAGCTAAATTTAGTTTGGGCACATTAAATCAAATTTTGAAGATTTTTCTCGGGTTTCTCTGATCAGTTTTCGAACCGGGCCAAAGATCCGAAATTTAAATTGGAAATTCTTCCCACGAAAAAACGGCATAAGCCGACTTGAACATTTACAATTTGGGCTTTGTCTTTTGAGGGAGGCTTAAAAAAGAAATGTTTTAATTTATTTTAAACCCAAAATGAATGAATTCACATCATAAATTGAAAGAGAATTTATAAATTTAATTTTTCAGGATCCAATTTACCAACAATTGGCAGAGCAAAAATATGCAATTGACAATTTCCCGGGATTGGATGACATTTTCAGGAAGACGCGCTTTTTTCTTGTAAATTCACAACCCGAATTGGACTTTGACAATTACAGAAGTGTCAAAGGCATGGAAAAGGTCAAATTCATCGGAGGATTTAATTTAATGCCGAAAGCGCGGGAATTGGACGAAGTTAGCAAAAAAATAATTAAATAAATAACAGTTAAATTTATTAATAGCAAAATTAAATTATCATTAAAAAAAAATTTGTTAATATTTGACCCTAGGCTTATAATAAATAATAAATTTTGTTAAATCAATTTAAAAAATGCTAAACGCACACATAAAAACGAAGTAAAAAACAGCAGAAGAAAAATTACGACTGAAAATATCTTTAATAAAATTTTGAATCTTGCAGCTAGATCTCCACAAACGATGGTCCTAAAAATCTAAGAAATGACAATTTTAGCATTTGCAGTCCAAATAGATATTTCCGTTCACACAATGTAAAATGAAATTGATCATTTTTTGATAAACTTTTTAAGGAAATTTCCAAAAAATCTGGCGGCAAAAATGGCATTGTTTTGGTCAGTTTTGGCACAGTTGTTGACACAACCAATCCGGCATTTTCGGATGTCATCGAAGCCGTAAAAGAGACAATTAAGAATTTTCAAGAATTTTTATTCATATGGAAAATGAGCAACGGTGACAAATGTATTCGAAACATTTCACACGAATTGTCAAATGTGTATTCAACTGATTGGCTGGACCAGCAAGGGATTTTGGGTGAGAAAATAATAAAAATAAAATAATGGATGAGTTTTATTGAAAGTTTAAAGCAAAAAAATAAATAAATGAAATTTACTTACAAAGGAACATTCCGAGGTGTGACTCGGAAATGCATATAAGCTACCGTATTTGCTCTAATTATCCCTCGGTCTCCATTAATCCCCCAATCTCCAATTATCCCCCAGTCTAGGAGGGGTTTGAAAAATAATCCCTCTATCTTAATCCCCCAGTCTCCAATTATCCCCCAGCCTACGATTTTATTTTATAAAGTATTTTTCTCGTTATTTTCCATTTATATTTTGTTTTTATTTAGGCAACTCAAAAACGGTGGCTTTTGTGTCCCATTGTGGGATGAACAGTGTGTTGGAGGGCATTTACAATGGCGTGCCGATGATTTGTGTGCCATTCTTTGGTGATCAATTTTACAACGCCGAATCACTGGCACGTCAGCAGATCGGCCTGGTTGTTGACCGTCTACATTACAAGGGCACGGTACAGCAACAGCTTACTTTAGCACTTGCCATCGCACTGAAACTTAATGAGAGGTGAGACAAAATTATTTTTAAATAGGGTACATATTTTTAATTAAATGTATAAGAGTTATCCTGGTTATAAAATTTAAAAAAATTAGAAAGTTTAAAAAATTATGAGCCTGGACCGCTAGAGGCAGTTTAAAAAGCACCACTAACTGACAATGCTAATAAAAAAAATTTATGGTGCGCGTAAATTTTGGTCCGAATAAAAAGAAAATAGCATTAATAAAATAATTTAAAATAAACCAATCATTATTTATTTATTTAGTAATGTCTCTGAGAATAAAATCGAAATGGACAAATTGACGACAATAAGCGCAGCATTACACCAAAAAAATATTCCAAATATTATTTCCGACGCTTTCCGAGTGATTGAAGACGAAATGTGCACAAATGATAGAAAAACAACAGTGATTGGGGATTTGCTGACGAGAAACGAAGCTTCCTATGAACCTGTTGGATGGCCAGAATTAATTATTTAATTTGTTAAAACTGCGATTTTTTGGAGATTTTTTTTAGTCAAATCGAAAAATTTACCAATGACACAATGAAAAAGAAATTAACCCTAACGGAAAATGTAAACATAACATTAATGGGATCTTTGTCCATGTTTTAGTAGAAAAATAAAAATGTTCTTTAAAAAGTGCCAACAAATCCCAATTCTTTTTCATTTTTTCAATTTCCATGGTTACAAAATTTGCGTTTTGTATTTTTTTTTCACTTCTCAACATAATTTTTATGTATTCACACATTTTGCTGCTGTTGTTATTGTACAATTTTTTGGACATTTTCTGCCCAATGAAGCGAGCATTAAATAATGAGAAGAATTTGAGATGCTAAGGGGTAAATAAAACACATAAACAAAAAATAATCAATTAAATTTTCTAGTCGAAATTTTAATTTTTTCAAATTTGATCGGCTTGAGTAAAGACTTTTTTCCACCAGTGTAAGACAAGTGCCGATGGAATGAATAAATTTTGGCGATGTGAGTTCAAGAACAGTGGTGTGGACAAATGCAAAGGACGGATTTGGACTTCACTTCAAGATGAATTCATCCGCATGGCGACACCTCACGCATGTGAACGGAATCCAAGTAACGTCGTTGCGCAAAAAGTAACGACTGCCATCAAAAGGCGTGCTGTTGAGACGATGGAAGCTCCCTCTGTAATCCGTGCCGTTTCTCTTCAAAGCATTAGTTCGCCTGCACTTTCAGAAGTGCCGTCAAAAAAATGCTGACATCGATTGCTTTTGTTCCAAACCAACCGATGCTGGAATGGTTTGTTTTTTTGCTGTCATAAACATGCCAATATTTACATTTCCTGCGTACAGGTTGATGAATAATTACACGGTCGTCCACGCGCTGATGGTTCGCGAACGGAACCGCGTTTCAAGCCGAAGCTTGGAATGTCTAGGAAAGAACGCTAAGCAATGATGACAGAACGAACAATTTTCAGAAGCTGCCCACAAAAGACTCCAGTGTCATTTCAATTGTCGTCACCCTACTCTTTGGAACTTCATTGACGTTATTCGAAAAGTCCAAAAAGTGATTTAACTCATTGCTTATTTATACTTAACATCCCATAGTAGTTACAAGGGGGCCAGGGTCCCACTTTTGGCGCTAAATTTGAATTCAAAAATTTGAATTCAAATTTGGGCTTGCTTTTTTTCTCTGCCTATAGGGCTATTTCGTTTATTGGCTCGTGCCTATTGAGCGGTTTTGGGAGGTCAGAAGGTGTGGGACGTGTTTGGCGCCAAGTTTAGAATTTAAAATTTTCTTTTTTTCTCTGTCAGAAAGACTGTTTCGTTTTTCGTCATACACCTATTGAATGGTTTTGGGTGATGTCAGTGGAAATGAGGCGCTTTGGCGCCAAATTTAAATTCAAAATTCCTGAAAGTGTTGAAAATTGAATAATTTATGTTTTAAAATATTGTACTATTATTTTTGTAAATAACAAAATTTTTTATTCTCCTAGAAACAGGAAATTTTTTAATTGTTTTCGGCTTTTGTATCGGAATGGGAAATTTTTTTTCTACGGGAATTGCCGAACGTAATTTTACAAAATTTTTAATTTTTCTAATATTTTTCTATCTAAAGCTGACGTTGAACAGCCGTTTGGACCAGACCAGCGACCGAGTGCGCCGGTCGTGTGTGTGTGTCGTCGTGTGATGACTTGGGCATGGAATGAACGAGTGACCATGCTGCTGCTGCTCATTCTGCTCGTACTGATGTGCCAGTTCGTTTTTTGGAACATCACCATTTGAGATTTTTTTGGATTTTTAAATGATTCGATGCTTTCAATTTGATATTAAAAAACTTTTTTCATTCTTTATTAAGTGTTTTTCCTCATTTAAATATCGCGAATATTTTCTTAGCAGCTAATTTATTGTTTGTTTTTGTCAGTGGCCGCACTTCGAAGAGGCCGATTGTTTTGCAGGTTTGATTGGGTTTAGATGAAAATGAAGAGAAATCAGGGCACTAATTCGGTTTAAACATCCAATGATCATTAATGAACATCTCAGTTATCAGGTCATTTCTATTTTAGGGAATTGTTATTAGCACATGTTTAAACACTTCTTATGACTCAGCTTTCATTTGATATTGTGAATGTTAATCACGTAAGAAAAAAGTTATGGTCCGATTGATCATTGTATGACTCATAAAGTGCAATTCATTTTGAACTGATTAGGAACTAAATTCGTAATCTAAAACAAAAATTATAATTTACATAGTCATGTGTGCTAATATTGGTTGTATGATTTACAACGAATCAACCCATGGCTTCCCCTATTATTAGATTTGTCGTCCAAAAAATTGTGAGCACGGTTTGCTTTCGTCATTATCGTCGACCATTGACCGGTTGACCATCGCTGCTGCAACTTTTGTTTCGATTGGTCCGCTTAAGGTTCGCCGACATTTTAATGTTTTTTTTTTGCTGTGACACTTTTTAAACCGGTACTATTATTTAGTGCCCTTTACAATCATTTTGCGGTCGCTTTGTGCGCCGTTTCCGTCAATGAATTGCAACACGTGGGACGTGAGCGGAGGGCATTTTTGGCTCATTTTTGCAGGTTTACAAATTTACGGTTTTTCGGCTCTGATTTAGCTAATTTTATTCATAAAAATTGTAAATTACGAAAAAGCTAGGATCAAAAACTCTAATAAACTTGCATATCGGAACCTTTTATGTATAATTTTTGAAATTTTCAAACTGACGATCATGGGATATCTAATGTAGCAAAAAGTTTTTATTTCTGAAAGAAGTTATACCATAAAGCCATAATGGCGTCCTGCTGTGTTCTCTTTTATGATTTAGTTAGGTCATTCATTTATACACATTTTCGATATTTTCATTCTTCTATTTCCTTCACATCTCTTTTTTCAGCTTTGCCATTGTTTTTGAAGGCGTCGCCCATTCCAACCGCCATATTCATTGGCAAATTCACCGTCCGTTTTCTGAATGGCACCAAAAATGACAAAGCAACGAAAGCAGAGTGGACAACGGAAAGCAATTTCCAGAAAGAAGGCGGACTGTGATAACGGGGTAGGAGGAATTTTAAAGTTAAAAATCATAAATAATAAACAAAATGGATTTAAAAATGAGTAAATGGTGATTACCCCGCTGTCTAACAGCGAATTCCACCGCTCCGCTGTCTAACAGCGAATCCCCCACTTGCTGTCTAACAACCAATCAGTAAACAAAAAGGAAGTATGTTACCGTAAATGACTGTTTCGCTTAACAGCTGATCCATTCTATTGCTTTGACGGCTTACATAAATTTTTAATCATGATTGAGTTATGCCCTTACCCAACGGTTAAAGGGTAGAGTCAATTGTGCAATGTATTATATATACCATCTTTATTCATTGATAGTGTACAATTTAAATTAACATGTTTTCTGTGCCTAGTGAGTACAATTTTTAAAAAGCAAAATTTATACTAATATGTTCGTTAACAATTAATATTCTTTCTCTTTTCTCCCAACCATTCACCCTCAGCAGTTTGCGTGCTGCGCTCCCCATTTAGGATTTTATTGTTAAGCGACACACTCATTCTCGGTAACACCGTCCTTTTTGTTTACCGTTTGGCTGTTAGATGGTTAGTTTCCCCGCTGTCTAACAGCGAATTCCCCATGCTCCACTGTCGAACAGCGAATCCCCCACTTACTGTCTAACAGCCAAACGGTAAACAAAAAGGATGGTGTTACAGAGAATGAGTGTGTCGCTTAATAGTATGATCTATTCATTGGATTTGACGGGCAAACAGAAAATTAAATGAATTATATATGCCATCTCTATTTTATTGACATTGTGCGATATTAGATTAATAAGTTCTGCCCTGTCGATTTTTTAAATTTTTAAAAACCAAAATTTTTACTAATTGTTCCTCACAATCAATATTCTCACATCATTTCTTCTGATCAATCGCTCCTCAGTACTGTGCGCTTCCTCGTATGCCTCCTTTCCTCAACAAAACGCGCACCGTGCGCTCAGAACGCGGCACCACCGAAAGGGATTGCGTCGCAATTTCTGTACACAAATGATGCATTTATATTTGGGCCCGTCTAATGTGCATTTCCTCACCAATTTCATGCGGGTCTCCGACATTAAATGACGGCGTTGATGGGCGACCGCCGGGGGTGATTTCTGTACACCAATGATACATTTGTATTGGGGTCCGTTCCGTTTGCACTTTCTTACCAATTGCCTGCGAGCCTCCAGCATTAAGTGTTGCCGACGCCGTGCGACCACCGGTGGTGTGTGCGCGTTTGTCAAACTCATTTGTATTGAACCAATAGGGCTTGGCGTAGGCGAGCGCATCGAAAAAATTCCTCTTTTTGAAGGAGGTGGCAAAAAGCGTCCTGTATAAATATGGTATAAAGTCAAAGATAGAAAAAATGAGTGTTTACCACTGCTTTTGGGTGTTTCCGCAAGCGGTGGCATGTTTTCCTTGTCGTGCCGACACTCAGCATGGGCGTATTGGCGTGGAGAACAGGGCGACCAAGGCGTATCAGCTAACATTTCTTAAAGAACCCCGAATAGGATTTAAAACTTTTTAACTTTCACACTACTTACGGCGTATGACGTTTCGCTCTCCACATCAATCTTCATCCTCCCCCTCCTCCCCGTTGTTATCGTTAGGCGTCCAATGGTCCGTCGGATACGGTTGCGGATGTTGCACACCATCTTCCATAACAAATTGGTGCGGATTGTGTGGGTGTTGACGATGCGGTTGTAATTGATGAATCCACCACGGTGTTTCCACAGTGTATATAGGCATCGGTATGTCGTTTACGAGTAGGGCCACTCCCGGTCGCTCATGTTGCTGAAATGGCACGGGTACACATGCACCGATGGAAATATCAATACCCAGCCAGCTCAGACTTACTCCAAGAATAATTTGGCGCTCAGCGGGAGGTTGGTCGATTTCGTCAGCCCAAATCCACCAGCGCTGAGCGTCAGGGATATTGTTGTCTGTAGTTGGGGCATAAGCAGTTTCGGCATAGGTATTATTGTTGCTGTTGTTGAAGTTGCTCATTTGGATTATTTTATTTAAAATTATGTAGCGAAAAAAACGAAGCGAACGGAGGAAAATGGTACAAGAATGGCAGAATGAGATCATTTGGTCCAAACTCCGGCACCGCCCTTTCACTCAGTGAGGGATGTCACAAAGAACATTTGTTGCCATAGGGCGCGGTTGTGGGGGACATACAATGCGACGATCAAAACGAATGTGTCAATCAATCATCAGATTAGGGGCACAGGACCACAAAGACTAAGGGCTTTGTCCATAGTTAGGCCCGAGAATACACATACGCGGTAATTAGTCAAAGGATTAAACTTTATATTTGGCCACCAAAAATTTGGACACAGATGTAATTAATCAATTTTAATCCGTTTAGAGGCCGTACATAACTTACAAATAAAAAAATTTAATATTTTAAATATCAATTCATGTCGTCCATGTCAATTCTTTCCAAGCACTTTCGTTTTCCTTGCATGTAGTTGTTTCTGGGACCACCTCTACAGTATGTAGGACCGTAATTATCGTACCAAAAGTTATTTTGACTGTCATTTTCGTAATTATCGTTGTTTTTATTGTTTCTGTTTTTATTGCTGTTGCTGGTGTTGTTGTAGTTGTTATTACGTGGATGATATGCCATAAATTGCACAGAATTCATATCGCTGAGTCGCATGTTGAGCATTGTACAATGTTTGCACAGGTGAAAGTTCAAGTCCACACCTCCATCGTTACACTCTGTTATGTCGTCCTTACGGTTGTATAGCTCTTGTGCACACATTTTACATAGTTTAAATGTCAACATGTATTTTTGTCTTTTCAATTTCCATAACTGGTTTGTGGGGCGCGCGTAGCAGTGATCATGTTCGATCACATCAGTTTGATGTTGTTGATCTTCTTGTTGTTGTTGTTGTTGTTGTTGTTGTTGTTGTTGTTGTTGTTGGTGTTGTTTTGGCATTTTGTCCTCATGCTGAAATTGATTATTCATACAAACTCCTTCACTTTTTTTAATGAAATTGTCCATTTTTCAAAAAATTAGTTTTAATGAATGATTAAAGTGTATACTTAAGCATACAATCTGCACTTAAATAGGCTGCTATGTACGATTTTTTGAAGCGAATTTTTTAGCGCAAAATTTGAATACAAATTTTGAGGGTGTGTAGTGAGTGATTCGACCATTCATTCTTTCAAAAAGCACGCATTCACTTTTCGTGTAACTAACTCCTGCTCAGATGAGTTTGCTCGATCAATTCACGAATTTGTTTAACTGTTCTGCTTATGACGTTAGTAACAGACTGCTTTGTGATGCTGAGCGAACAAAGGCTTTAGTGTTGTGTAATCACAAACTTCTCACTACCATGTACAAGGACCGTAATGGACTGAATCACACGTTCACGTGTACTGGTCTGTCCGCAGAGGGAGCAGAATCCCTTCTCGCTTATGGAAAACTGAGAGAACCGTTCAATATTTCTGTCGCTGCCCATTATTACGCACGTCATCGTATAATGCTGAGTCACCCCAAAGCACCATGTGCTATTGAGCGAACAACTTTGTCTCATCGTGGCGGTCAGCGAACCACCGTATTAAAGTTCTATCCCTTGGAACTCGTCCGATTCTCCTCCTATTGTGCAATTCCATCACGG
This sequence comes from Heterodera glycines, assembly GCA_004148225.2. Taxonomy (NCBI): domain Eukaryota; kingdom Metazoa; phylum Nematoda; class Chromadorea; order Rhabditida; family Heteroderidae; genus Heterodera; species Heterodera glycines. The sequence continues at coordinate 18,423,619 of CP049709.1, read as the reverse complement.
TCTCCTCATATGAACACCTATGTTGATTATGCTGATTCCTATGATAACAATGATGATGAATTATCTGATACTACGCTTCTCCGTGATAATACCAATGGGGATAATGGTGATGATGATGACTCTGACGGTCCACTAATGGTTTTACCATCCAATAACCTACCTCCAATGTGTTCCTTACGTCTGGAATATTGGAAAGTGTCCGATGACGGAGAATGGGCAAGGGATGAAGTATGGGTTGCGGATGATGAGCTAGACAAATTGCGTACAATACTGCATACTTTATAACTTTCTCTTCTATTTATTAATTTTTATCAAATTTACTCTCTCTTGCACTAATTTTATATTTTTCTGCTTAAAATTATACATTTCCCAAAGCTAATTTTATAAAAGTTTACTCTTTAAAATAAATTTATCGTAAGACATTTTATACAAATCCAAAATTAAGTACACGAGTGTCGTTTGGGGAAACAATACCTTTCGTAACAACGGGTCGGTAACGCTTGGTAAGTGCTACCGAGTGTACACTACCTGTGCGTATATTGGGTCGTAGGAAATTAGGATTATCAATTAGTATAACTTTGTCATCGGTATTGTTACCGTCGTACTCTTTTGGTCCTTTGGCGTACCGCAGAACCGCTCGCTTGAACGTATCAAAATGTAGAAGACGGCATGCGTCGCCGCTAAGTGTTATGCCGCGCACTTTGACCACCGTCTGCTCCTTACCAGTTTGACGGTGGCGCATTCTCAGTGCATATTGCTTACACCCCCCTGACACTACTTCGAGCAGTTCATGATCCGGCCATTCATCTGACAAGTCTCCAAGGTGGGGTCCAATATCCAGCGGACACCCGTCCTCTTCCCGATGGGCAAAACAGACACTGTCCGTGTCTGTGTATATCAGCTCTGTGTTTTCTGCACGCACAACTCGTTGCATCAATTTTAGAAGATGGAGGCGTGCTGCCGATGTTGTCCATAAGGAGAGAACAATGTTGGAGCAATCGTGCTCATCGGTCCATTCCTTTTTAGCGGTGTATGTAATCAGCACACACTGTTCATTTAATGGGTCCACAGAGCTGACTTCCAGCTGAGGATTGTCAAGGTACGCACGTAGTTCTGATGGCGAATCAGTAACCACAGTCTTTGATAGACCGTTACGTAGTGAGAACCGTCCCCAAAGGGAATTGTTGCATAGCTTGGCTATAGTCCGCTTCGCCTTATTGTGTTGCATGCGCGCCGGGTCAATGACCATACCAAAGCGCTCCTCACACTCTGTGATGAATTTTTCGCGTTCCTCCTCCCCATTTCCCACCTCTTCCGGAAACCCGCTAGCATGTGTTTTCATTGTCATAAATTCTGCAACGTAACCGCGAAAAACACGCTCACTCCATTGTTCCTGTGTCCATTCTATGGATCGATAATAGGCGGTGCAGCGGTACCCATTGCGTAATGCCTCTGCCAGTTCGATCGATGTAACCGTAGAAACCCAACCGCGCTGCTCATCGCTGTGCGTGCATCGATAAGAAGCGGAGACGCCTCCCTCTGGATGAAGGCGTGCGCATGTTCCGCAAAGTGGGAACAGCAAACGCTGATCAAATTTAACCGGTAGAACTGGCACATCCACTTGTCGTGGTGGTACCACAAATACCTTTAGAATACCGCGAACCGGAATCTGTTCTGGATGTCGCCAGTCCACTGCGCGGTTCGCACCCTCCATGATGTTCACACAGCGGGGGTGACCAGTCGGGTATTCCGTTATGGCATTAGTGTACGGATAAAGTGAACGGACGTCAAAGTATCGCATACGCCACCCTTCCGGGACCTGATAGTGAAGGCTTTGCGGACCAACTCGACCACCATGATAGCAATCCTCCCATCTGTTGCTTTCTCTCCCACATTTAATTCATCCGTCCGATTGGTAAGTTCTGCTTTCTCATCTTCGCCATTTTTCGTAGTAATGTCGCGCGAGTCTGAGTCAAATCTCGCTTTTTTCCGCTCAACATTGTCGATGAGAGGGTTTTCAGTCGTTGATGTAACAGTTGACGACATTGCCTTTTCTAGTGGAGAATCCGAGAAAATATAGGGTACTTTAAATATTCGGCGCGACCGTACGCGAAACGCACAAAAACGCGGCAGCGTCTCATGTATATAACCGTCCACTGTATAGCGGCCAATGCGGTGCTCTCCGCCCGAGGAATGGGCGGTCTGAATTTGCAGTCCATTCTCCTCTGCGTACCATTCCATGAATTTGAGCGCGAGCAAGCTCTGATTGTTTGCCGTGTCATATCCGCTCTCTGGGACGATTGCGAGCTGATCACTCCGTAAATGATTGAGGCGGAAGTGTTTCATTGATGCGCTCGCAATGGTCAGCGCGTCCCAAGTGATGTCGATCCCTCCGTTTCCGTCATCTCCAAGCTCAATTCCTCCAGCGTCTTCCTCTTCCTCCTCCTCTACCTCTCCTTCATCCTCCGTCAGACGGTGTTGTTCATCCGGGTTCGTGACCATCAAAAATTCGGTTCTGAAGGCGACTAGCGCCTCAATAAGTATGCGACTGTCATTTACACAGTATGATGCCAATTGCTCGCACAAATTGAAAGGTTCGTGCTGGTGCGCTGCGTACCACTCATCGAATCGTCGCTGTCGCTCCGGAATCATTCCTCCATATAGGTACTGTTCCCGAGGCGGTAGCGAGGGCAGCACTCTGTCATAGTTGTCTTCCACATTGGCCAAATGAGGGAAAAATTCTTTGTCCTGCACTCTGAGTCCGAATGCACCGGGAAGCGCTCCTAACGGAACAGGCATTAGGTTCCAACTGTCGCGCACTTTAATCTCCGGATTGTCTTTAGCGCGCAGCACCTTCATCTCATAAAGTTTATTACCCCGTCTGATCATTTTCGGACACAGTCCCCTGTTGAAAAATTGTCGGAACAGAATCACATTGTCGAACCGACCACCAAAATGTGCGAATACATTAATAGGATATTTAATGTGTGGTTTTATTTTACTGTTGCTTTCATTGTTGTTATTGATGGTGTTGTTGATCCCCCAACCAGTGAAAAGCGTTTTAAATAATATAAATAATAATTCTAAATGTGAAATACCGTTTTATGAATAACATAATAATACGAAAATGATTTTCACAGAGCGCCTTTCAACCCTGCTTTCCTCGCCTCACCTGCGATACCAAGCACGTAAGACAGTTGCACACTGCCCTTCACCAATCAAATGCTGACGGTGAAAGCAGCAGCAACAACGGACACAAAGTTCACTATGTGTACCCGCCGTTGCTGAGCCTCTGGCGCACCGATTACATGACAATTCTGCGTTGTCTCACAATCGTATACTACCAATCGATAAGTTTTCGGGCGCCGCGGTTTGAGTTGCCGAATAAAGCATCCACGCTCACGGTTATGAAAGGCACCACATGTTCTGCAAAAGCGCTCGTCGCACACATGCCCAGCTCGTCCCTTCCCTTTGTTATTTCTCACGTTCCATATCACCCCACATTTTTTACATTTATGCGATTTGTGGCAAAAGTTGCTCGACAAGTGATGATGGTAACAGTCAACGTTCATGAATGTTTTGTCACATCCCACGCACTCACAGTTAAATCCATCGTCCCTGCATGGCCGCCCCGCACCAATTCGACCACATTCCTTACAATTCAGAATGCATGAACTTTTGTGAGTGTCCGCATTTTTAAAGGGCAATTCGCATGCAAAGCAGTAGTAGTCGCGACCAAAAATTGCTGTTCCAACTCCACAACGGATGCCATCAAAATGATCGTTGTTGTAATAGAGCGATATTGGTGTCAGGAATTCTTCTGGTCCATATTTATATTTAGGTCTGTACTGACCCGTTGTGCCGAAGATGAATACTTTAAATTTTAGCTCCGGGTATACTGCGTTCCAATGGTCCACTACACGTGGTACCCACACTTCGGCGTCATACCTTTCTTGGTTTAGTGGAATTCCTGCATCGAGCATTAGGCGCTCAGCGTCTTGTTGTTGTTGTGAATGCATTTTGTTAATATAATTACTGAAAGTTTGTTTTGGCATCACCATGCGGTCGCTGGCCTGGTTTAAAACATAAATTATTCAATTTTCAACACTTTCAGGAATTTTGAATTTAAATTTGGCGCCAAAGCGCCTCATTTCCACTGACATCACCCAAAACCATTCAATAGGTGTATGACGAAAAACGAAACAGTCTTTCTGACAGAGAAAAAAAGAAAATTTTAAATTCTAAACTTGGCGCCAAACACGTCCCACACCTTCTGACCTCCCAAAACCGCTCAATAGGCACGAGCCAATAAACGAAATAGCCCTATAGGCAGAGAAAAAAAGCAAGCCCAAATTTGAATTCAAATTTTTGAATTCAAATTTAGCGCCAAAAGTGGGACCCTGGCCCCCTTGTAACTACTTCCCATTTAAGACTACAGATGCCGATTACTCAAAATTATCAAAGGAATTGAGCCGCCTCAAAAAAAGAAAAAATACCGTGAAGCCAATGCCCGAATTCTTGCAAAAGTTCAAAACAGTCTGAATTTTTTGTTGAACGCTACGTCGGTGTTCAGCGCGCGTACATAGTGCCGAAAATTGCGTCTTTTGCCATTGTTGTTGTTGTTGTTGTTGCTTCCACTTTTGAGGATGTTTGGCATTCTTCGGCGCTTCGGTGGGCTAGGTTCATTGTTTGATCGATTGCTCATGATGATTTTTGGAATTGGCCAATAAATGAGGTTGTATTGAATTTTTCACTTAATTTATACCCCGTACTAGCAGTAATTTCCATAAAATTATGAATGAATCGTTTCGATACTCAATACCTCTCTTTTTACGATACTCAATGCCTCTTTTTCTCTAATAAATTAAGGACTAAAATGCTAGACAGCTGACGCATCAAAATGAGATAGACACAGGAGAAATGTGTCAGCTGACGCCTTTTGACCCCAATGCCCAGAGACTGGCACTAGCTGGTATATTTTTAAATCATGATTCGGAATCATCCACCTTTACTAATTGAAGGCTCCCCCAAGAAGATAAAACAAAATTTTATTCACGTAGTTTTTAATTGCAATGTCACAATTATAATCCACACAATACAATTTCAGTTGTTTCAAAATTTCATCATATAACATTCCGGTTGAAGCCAAATAAATAAAAAATATGCAATAGTGCCCACAAACGTCTGAGGTGGGAGATTGAAATGCCATTTTGTTTTTACTGACATGAGGGAAGTGGGACAGAAATTTCTGTACGTTAAAAGCAACAGGAAGGGCCAAACTATCAAAATACCATATGGTGTTCAAACGCGGAATATACAGTGCGACCCAATGCGCACCCTCTTGGCGAGCCTCATCCGTGTTGATGATCAGAGATGCGGGAAAGGGTCGGTGACGCTGTTGTAATTCTATCATTTTGGGGATCCGATCCACGGGAAAACATCCATGCTAAACAAGGGCAGTGCCATCTAGCCTAATGCTACCATTGTATAATTCGCGACTTTATTCTAAACAAAGTGTTTGCTTCTTTTTTTAATTAAAATTTATATATTGTGCTCCATAATTTTGTGTTGTCTGGTGATTTATTTTTGTTTTAAGTATAAAAATTGAGCGGATGGCGTACAGTATACCGCACAGCAATGTAAGTAGAATAACAATACAGCAAAATACACGTGTCCATACCCACACGTGCGATCCGCCACATCCTCCCTCCTCAGAGCCGGCAACACTGCTGCACAATGATATAATAAATTCTCCGATCCATGTACTGCTACTGCCACCTCCATATGTAGAGTCAAGCGACTTTCTAATGGTTAAGCAATTGCAAAATTTGACTTTCACTTCGGCGCTTCGGTGGGCTAGGTTCATTGTTTGATCGATTCCTCATGATGATTTTTGGGATTGGCCAATAAATGAGGTTGTATTGAATTTTTCACTTAATTTATACCCCGTACTAGCAGTAATTTCCATAAAATTATGAATGAATCGTTTCGATACTCATCATCAGTGTCAAGAGAATGAATGTCAATAAACATTTTATTAAGCAAAAAGTTTTTCAATAAAGCGAATGTAAAATGAACAATCTAAGCAAAGAAGTGTCTTTTTATACTTGAACATCTGTAGCGACCGAACGATTCTTGTCCAGCATAAGAAGTGAATCGATTTCTGCCATTGCTATTAGCACTATTCCTCGTGCAGGCACTGGTGTGTTGAAAGAAATTCGTATCGCGGTTGTGCCTTTTCGGATAAGGTCGAACGTATCAGCGGAACTCTCCGCCGATGGTGTTAGATTGAATACGAAAAAGCATTGGCCCCCCTCAGCGTAACGCTTCACCGAAATTCCATTGCTTTCCACCGTACCAGCATATCCGATAGCCTCATGCATGTCGTGATAGGCGCGAGCAAATCGTCCATTGGGAAAGTCCAATGAATAGGGCGCTTGGGGGTAGTTCCGTCCGTTTGCGCAAATGCTGATGTCGCGCACATCGAAGGGTTGGAAGTTGAACGGAGAGGTGCCAATGGTGCCCACGTAGCTTTCATTGGATACAAGTCCGAGCACCACACGCTTGGGAACCTGATCTGACCAAAGGTTGGCAGTGAACTCTGTACGGTTTTCACTGATGAACAGCGCCTTCAAAGACGTCTTTCGCAGAGGATAGCGTGCTGGACGGAGCTCCAAACGCTTGCTGATGTCAAGCGCCAGGCTGTCCATCACCTCGGCCTTCTTCACATACAGCTTACAGCTGATTACCTCCAGATGATAACGACGAACCTGGTCCGGTGGCGCTTGTGGAGCATTCGGTGCCAGTAGAACAAATTGAGAGGAGTTGGGCAGAAGTTCGATGTCCACTTCGCATTGATTAACGATATAGCGCGGCTGATTGCAGGGGTCAACGTCCAGTCGAGCCATGAACTGAGCGGTGCGGCTCAACGCCAACAGTTGACGCCGGGCAGTGTAGCCGTCGCCTGCCAACTGGCTATTTTCATCGTCTGCGTAGTAACCGGCAACGTTCAGATAGGAGCGCTTCACAGTGTCAGGGTAGGTCAGCTCATAGTCCATCACGCTCTTGTATGCCATCAAATCGTTTCCCTCGAACACTTGAGTGCCGTTGATTGACATGCGACAGTTCTTCCATAGAGTATGTCCGATCAACTGGCAACACCTGACATCATCTGCTGCAAGCAGATTCTTCATTTCTCCGCCGAATGTCAATAAACATTTTATTAAGCAAAAAGTTTTTCAATAAAGCGAATGTAAAATGAACAATCTAAGCAAAGAAGTGTCTTTTTATACTTGAACATCTGTAGCGACCGAACGATTCTTGTCCAGCATAAGAAGTGAATCGATTTCTGCCATTGCTATTAGCACGAAGAACGCTAATGCTGAGGATACTGCATTACCCGAGTCTCGGTCGATTTTATGGAATGGAGCAGCTTGCATTAGTAGAATCCGAATGTGTCAGATCGTTTGCGTCGTTTCTTTGAGTTCTGATGTAATGATGATGGTGGTGGTAGTGGCGGGACTCTTCCTATCAGGGTTTGATGAGATTCCAATGGTGATGCTGATAATGATGGTTTGCGCTTGCTATCTGATGGTGTTGTTTCAATCTTAGGATGAAAGCGTACTCGTTTTCTCATCCTATTTATATTGATGTTTCCGCTCCCAAATTGTTTAGGTTGGAAGTTGAACGGAGAGGTGCCAATGGTGCCCACGTAGCTTTCATTGGATACAAGTCCGAGCACCACACGCTTGGGAACCTGATCTGACCAAAGGTTGGCAGTGAATCAAGAGCTTGTCGCCCAACAGATGTTCCTGCTCTTCTCACTACTGGGAGAAGAAGACGCCAAAGACCACGTAGCACGTCTCCTATGCCAGCACCTCGCTGAAAGGGTCTACCTCCATAGCCCCTTTGGTAGGGTGGAGCGCCGCGGAAATAGTGCTGGAAATGCTGTGACCCTTCACCGTTGCTACCATCGCTCGTTGTTCCAAAGTCTCCTCCCCCGGCACCGTATTGGTGTGGTAAATGTTCAGCGTATCCCACTGTTCGAGTGTCGAACGGAATGTGTACCATTTGCTATTTTGGTCGTATATGAATAGTTTATTCAATAAAAGGATATATATATATATATTCTTACACTAATAGTAAAAATAAAATAAAAACAATAAACGAGGGAATTCGGGGAATCAAAAGTTGATCACTTTTTTAAATACAAGCGTCACAAGTACGGTACCATAATCGAATTGAACCAGTTGTCCATTCATCATACGTAATTCGACTTGAAGTTCGTTGATCTCTCTTGGGTGTACAGGGATGAACATCGGATTATCATAAATACGCTCCACCACCTGTCCATACTCGCCCTCGGTAGATACAATGCGGAGGAGCGAGCTTAGCGAATTCCCCAAAATCACACTGCGTGTAAGTCCCGTGGCATAAACGGCAAAGCTAGTAAAACCCCCACGTAGGTCCACCCCATATTTCGCGGTCTCGCCCTGCACCACGCGTTCCTTGTTCGGAAACCCTAGCACATAGGCAATCTGTGAGCTCATGCTCAAATAGTCGATTTCCGGGTCGGAGATCATCAGATGGAAACGATCAATGTCAGTCCTATAGTTAAAGTGGACGTCAGCAGGAGCGGACAGCGCTGTACGCTCATTTTGTATTTCTTTTATTCTATCGGTCAGCACTTTTCCATGTGTCCTCGCCTCTGTCAATCGTTTCTCCGTCTCTTCAATGGTGATGCTGATAATGATGGTTTGCGCTTGCTATCTGATGGTGTTGTTTCAATCTTAGGATGAAAGCGTACTCGTTTTCTCATCCTATTTATATTGATGTTTCCGCTCCCAAATTGTTTATCCCCTTTCGTTTTGGTCACACTTAGCTCTTGTTCTCTTTTCTCGCCTTCCTGACGTATCTTCTTTAATTCCTCACGTAGCAAATCCCCGTGGGTCTTCGCTTCATGCAGCTGCCTTTCGTTTTGCATTCTTTCATCTTGTACCACTTCCACACGTGAACGAAGCTGCTCTCCATGCGTCCTTGCGGACTGTGGTTCTCTGTCACTTTGCTCCTTTGGCCTTATTGTGGGTTCTATTGATGTTTGACCATCGTTTGAGGAGGATTTTTGCAGTGGGGCTTGTATGCTTACATCTCCGTGTATTGTAGAAAGACGGTCTTTTAACACATCTGCGTGCGTTTTCGATTGGTCCTTAGCATCACTGAACTGAGTCTGAGCTTCCAATGATTCGTTTACTGGTGATTTTTGTTGAGATTGAACTTCATTTTCAGTTTTTCTTAATCGCTGTCCCAGCTGTTCGCCACGTGTAAGAGCTTGGGCTCGAGGTTCATCGTGTTGTTGTTGTCGTTGTGCTGAGGGGTTTGATGGGGGTGTTATTTCTGAATTTTTCAATGTTGTATCAGATGCTGATGTTTTTGTATCTATGACTGCTTCTCCATCTTTGCCATCATTTTTATTATCGTTTTCCGTAACAATCGGCTTTATGCGCTTACACTTGGTCAGCCTTCCTAGGCACGGAGAAGACGTTCTCTCTCGAATATTTGCTCAATCTGTGAAGTGCCTGGGGGCCTTTTGGTGGTCGCTCGAGTTCCAACATTGAAGATCCATTCAAGCGAACGACGAATATTACTGTTTGCAATTCGAGCACCCTGTTGATTTCGAATTCCACCATCTGCCGAAACGCCATACTTGCCCGGATTTGCCATGAACAGCACGCCGAATTCATTTATCCATTTCGATCGTTGCTCAGGCGTTGCGCCTCCATTTTCCTCAATGTCCGTAGAGAAAGAGACCTCTCCGTTACTGGTGCTACTACGCCGTGATGTCGCTGGTGTTGATGAGGATAATTTGTTCCTTCCACGTCGGTCTACTATAGAACGTTTGGCGCGTTTCTTTTGTGAGGGTGTTACAACGGGTATTTCAGACTGTTGAAATGCATCCCCGTGTGTCTTCTCTACCTTTAGTTGATTGTCCTTTTGCCCGCTTTCCTCGCGTATTTTTTCTATTGAGCCCTCAGCGTATCCCCTTTCGTTTTGGTCACACTTAGCTCTTGTTCTCTTTTCTCGCCTTCCTGACGTATCTTCTTTAATTCCTCACGTAGCAAATCCCCGTGGGGCTGTTGCGGTCAGACCCTTGTAAATTTCCTCTGGTACAAGAACAAAGCGATTTGCATACATACGTATTTATTCTTTAGTACGGCTTAGGATACGTGACAACTCGAGAATGATAGGGGTCAATAATGCGGGAAATAAATGCATGCTGAATCCAGACCCCTTTTGTACTATCAATTGACGGGCTCCTCTCTCTGTTCGCGCACGACTGAGACGACGAATAAAGTCCGCATATGGCATCATTCTTTTCTTTTGACGCGTGGTGAGCGCGAAACGGCCCCGCACAATGTTTAAAGATATCTCTGCGAGAGCAAGCAGTTGCTCGGAGCTTATAGACCTCAGAATGCGTCGTCGTTTTCTGACGGATTTGGTTTTTGATAGTCTACAGAGAAAAGGAAACTGCTGACACACTGTTTGATTGATTTGCACTCCTTTTTGTAACATCTGTGCATCCTGTTCAAATGCCTGCTTTAGGAAGAAAAATCGTCTGTTGAATAGCGGTGTCGGAATTGTCTTCTTTAAATATGTTGGTCCGTAGACGTAGCAATGGGTCCGAAGATGGGTGCAGATCGATGAGTAGATATGAGTATTTTTGACGTGTTGCTTGTCGATAAGCATCCAAGAAAAAGTCAAATTGTCGAGGGAACAGTTGGACGCCCAAATTCCGGATGGCCAATGCGGAGTTTGGAGCACGTAGTAGGACGATGTACATCGAATTTTGACGAACCACTTTAAGCTTACGATCGAACAGGTCTTGCCTGATGAACACGACCCCGAAATTTTGGTGGTGTGCTTTTTTGGTAAATAGTTCTGCTAGGTAGCGTTCATCTATAGAGTACAAAAGGTCGTCGAGAATGATCATCGCGGGCTTTGTCAAAGAACTAATCATTTCTGCATCCGGAACTCCGGCATGAAGTTGCACGTTGGTTATACGATGCTGAAGATCTGTTAATGATGGACTATACTCCCCATAACAGAACAAAATCGATTTGGGTGCAGGGTCGATTATATGTTCCGCTTGTTCGATAAGTTTGCAAATGAAGGTGCTTTTGCCGCTCGAACTAGGCCCGGACACGAGACATCCGAATGGGAGACAAAATTTTAGCTCTTTACTCTCAAACCGCTGCGCGTCAATCATAACGAGTTTATTGAACAATAATGATATAATTAGGGTTTTTATACAAATAAAACATGCGTATCGCTTTAAACATCTTTTTCTTCCTTGATTGTGTCTAGATTAGAAATAAATTTATTTGTTCTGAATTTAGGTGTATTTTCCATTGTGTTTGCTTCGTCCATTAGTTGTACTTGTGACAGATCCATTTTGTCTGTCCGTATCATCCCATCTGTTGCTTTCTCTCCCACATTTAATTCATCCGTCCGATTGGTAAGTTCTGCTTTCTCATCTTCGCCATTTTTCGTAGTAATGTCGCGCGAGTCTGAGTCAAATCTCGCTTTTTTCCGCTCAACATTGTCGATGAGAGGGTTTTCAGTCGTTGATGTAACAGTTGACGACATTGCCTTTTCTAGTGGAGAATCCGAGAAAATATAGGGTACTTTAAATATTCGGCGCGACCGTACGCGAAACGCACAAAAACGCGGCAGGTCATACACTCGATCGAATGGTACAAATTTTTCGGTGCCTTTTAGTCGGCTCGAATGAATGTAGACGCCATCCTTACTGATCAGATAGTCCAAATCCATATTATATCGGCATTGTCTGCAAATGGTACCATCATCATTGAAAAACACTACACGCGGAGTGTCCAATCGGTCACTGTGAACAGTCACTCCCTGAGTTGTGACCAAAAAATTGACTGTAGGAAGTAGTTGACTTGTTTATTCTCCATTTTTTGGGTCAATACTTTAGAAATGATCCATTAAAATGACGAGAATCTAACATTATACTGTCCCTAATAATGGGCGGGGCTTAAATACATAATTTACACACTCGTAGTATCATCATTATTTAAATTTAGTGCACTCATATACATCCGATGCACACTGACGAGGTTCTGTCTGACGACGGCACTGAATCATATACATTTCGCTCTCTGATTTACTACGAAAAGAAACAATGCTCCAAATGTAAGAAGCTTCGTAAGTGGTACATCGTGGAATTTCACATGCCAAATCCGATCATTACAAATTGGGGACTGTGTCGCTATTTAATAGACGAAGCCTGTTTAGACAATGTATGAAACATTTAAAAAGTAATATAAATTCTCATATTACAGTCCGGATTCGCTCTTGGAATTTATGGGAAAAAATCACCCAATTGGCTTTTTCGATAAATTTTAGGAAGCCGCCATTCACTCTGCTCAAACAATGGAACGTTCATTCACACTTAGGACAAAAAACGGAATGGTGGAACACAATGGACACACTGTTGACACTGAAATTGGCGCAATGGAAACCGTTCAAACATCATCAATCGATACATCCCCATTGTTCAACCCACAACCCGTCCGTCAATCTTTGCCCCCAATTTCTCTCCTTCTGTCCAACATCCCCCAACCAGTGAAAAGCGTTTTAAATAATATAAATAATAATTCTAAATGTGAAATACCGTTTTATGAATAACATAATAATACGAAAATGATTTTCACAGAGCGCCTTTCAACCCTGCTTTCCTCGCCTCACCTGCGATACCAAGCACGTAAGACAGTTGCACACTGCCCTTCACCAATCAAATGCTGACGGTGAAAGCAGCAGCAACAACAATCGGTGTTCAAGTACTATGTCAATGGTGTCCTCCTCATCATCCTCGTCAAATTCCGGGCGAAAGCGTCCACCCACAATAGAAACGGATTTCAGAAAAATAGCAAAAATTCAAAAACACAATTACCGTTGTGACGACGGAAATGGGTGCCCTGAGTGTGACCGAATTCATACACAGAAATTACCCATAAATTTTAACACCTTTTAAATTCATGACACATCATCAAATTTTCCATTTTTTATTTGTTAAAATTCATAAAATTTTCCATTTTGTCATTTGTTATACATTCATAAAATTTCCACACCGCCAAATTTTCCGTCTTTTCATTTGTTAGACATTCTGACCTCCCAAAATCGCTCAATAGGCACGAGACAATAAACGAAATAGCCCTATAGGCAGAGAAAAAGCAAGCCCAAATTTGAATTCGAATTTTTGAATTCAAATTTAGCGCCACGACCGGCGCACACTGACGAGGTTCTGTCTGACGACGGCACTGAATCATATACATTTCGCTCTCTGATTTACTACGAAAAGAAACAATGCTCCAAATGTAAGAAGCTTCGTAAGTGGTACATCGTGGAATTTCACATGCCAAATCCGATCATTACAAATTGGGGACTGTGTCGCTATTTAATAGACGAAGCCTGTTTAGACAATGTATGAAACATTTAAAAAGTAATATAAATTCTCATATTACAGTCCGGATTCGCTCTTGGAATTTATGGGAAAAAATCACCCAATTGGCTTTTTCGATAAATTTTAGGAAGCCGCCATTCACTCTGCTCAAACAATGGAACGTTCATTCACACTTAGGACAAAAAACGGAATGGTGGAACACAATGGACACACTGTTGACACTGAAATTGGCGCAATGGAAACCGTTCAAACATCATCACTCATTTCCACTGACATCACCCAAAACCATTCAATAGGTGTATGACGAAAAACGAAACAGTCTTTCTGACAGAGAAAAAAAGAAAATTTTAAATTCTAAACTTGGCGCCAAACACGTCCCACACCTTCTGACCTCCCAAAACCGCTCAATAGGCACGAGCCAATAAACGAAATAGCCCTATAGGCAGAGAAAAAAAGCAAGCCCAAATTTGAATTCAAATTTTTGAATTCAAATTTAGCGCCAAAAGTGGGACCCTGGCCCCCTTGTAACTACATCCCATTTAAGACTACAGATGCCGATTACTCAAAATTATCAAAGGAATTCTCATCATCCTCGTCAAATTCCGGGCGAAAGCGTCCACCCACAATAGAAACGGATTTCAGAAAAATAGCAAAAATTCACTAACACAATTACCGTTGTGACGACGGAAATGGGTGCCTGAGTGTGACCGAATTCATACACAGAAATTACCCATAAATTTTAACACCTTTTAAATTCATGACACATCATCAAATTTTCCATTTTTTATTTGTTAAAATTCATAAAATTTTCCATTTTGTCATTTGTTATACATTCATAAAATTTCCACACCGCCAAATTTTCCGTCTTTTCATTTGTTAGACATTCTGACCTCCCAAAATCGCTCAATAGGCACGAGACAATAAACGAAATAGCCCTATAGGCAGAGAAAGTAGACCGTTTTGGGCTGAACCTCACGAAGCGGGTCAGTTCCGTCTGGCCAGTTCCGTCTGGGGCCGGTTCCGTCCTTCGGCGAAGTTGTTTGTGCGATCGGAGCCGTTCATTATTCGCTTCAGCCGGCAGATGATCTTCAAGGGCTGCCAGCGCCGGTGTAGGGTCCTCAAACGGCACAAACGCCAACGAAGTGATCATTTTGGCAGCTTGTGCAAAGGCTGCGTCCATTGTGAAACGCTAAATTTGGGAATTTCCGAATCAATAAAAAAATTTTCTTACGCGAGTTTGCTCAACGGTAAGACGTGCTTTCATATTGCGCACCAAATTTGTGTCCATCTCCCTCAATCGATACTTCTGCCCCCATTTCTCTTGTCTTATTTTATTGTCTTCACCAATTGGAATAAATAAATATTTATTCATTGGACAAGTGCAAAGGTCCATATTTCAACACTTTCAGGAATTTTGAATTTAAATTTGGCGCCAAAGCGCCTCATTTCCACTGACATCACCCTCTTGGAAATTTTTTTGGCCAAAAGTAAAACGAAACAGTCTTTCTGACAGAGAAAAAAAGAAAATTTTAAATTCTAAACTTGGCGCCAAACACGTCCCACACCTTCTGACCTCCCAAAACCGCTCAATAGGCACGAGATAATTCGCGACTTTATTCTAAACAAAGTGTTTGCTTCTTTTTTTAATTAAAATTTATATATTGTGCTCCATAATTTTGTGTAATTATATTTAAATGGCTTTTCATTTTTCGGATTTTCTAATTTTTATCGCATTAGCAAATAAAGAAATATTCTCTCATCAATTAGGTAGAAAAAAAGAAATAATATTTATCAATTAAAGTAATTATTCAAAAAAAAAATTTGTGAATTAATTTTTTAACTAAAGATTTAAATGAAAAATTTAAATATTGAGATTTATTTATAATTTGAAATTTAATTAATATTTTAGATCCCTTTTCAATGGTTAAGCAATTGCAAAATTTGACTTTCACTTCGGCGCTTCGGTGGGCTAGGTTCATTGTTTGATCGATTCCTCATGATGATTTTTGGGATTGGCCAATAAATGAGGTTGTATTGAATTTTTCACTTAATTTATACCCCGTACTAGCAGTAATTTCCATAAAATTATGAATGAATCGTTTCGATACTCAATACCTCTCTTTTTACGATACTCAATGCCTCTTTTTCTCTAATAAATTAAGGACTAAAATGCTAGACAGCTGACGCATCAAAATGAGATAGACACAGGAGAAATGTGTCAGCTGACGCCTTTTGACCCCAATGCCCAGAGACTGGCACTAGCTGGTATATTTTTAAATCATGATTCGGAATCATCCACCTTTACTAATTGAAGGCTCCCTTAGAAGATAAAACAAAATTTTATTCACGTAGTTTTTAATTGCAATGTCACAATTATAATCCACACAATACAATTTCAGTTGTTTCAAAATTTCATCATATAACATTCCGGTTGAAGCCAAATAAATAAAAAATATGCAATAGTGCCCACAAACGTCTGAGGTGGGAGATTGAAATGCCATTTTGTTTTTACTGACATGAGGGAAGTGGGACAGAAATTTCTGTACGTTAAAAGGAACAGGAAGGGCCAAACTATCAAAATACCATATGGTGTTCAAACGCGGAATATACAGTGCGACCCAATGCGCACCCTCTTGGCGAGCCTCATCCGTGTTGATGATCAGAGATGCGGGAAAGGGTCGATGACGCTGTTGTAATTCTATCATTTTGGGGATCCGATCCACGGGAAAACATCTTCTGAAGCACTCACTCGTTGTCTGACAAGTGGAAAGCATCCTCTCTATTTGGATGTTGTTCATTTCCGTTATTATTGTTGTTGTTGTTTTTGTTGTTCCTAGCTTCGTTAGAGTTGGTGACTTGGTCTTTTGTCTGGTGATTTATTTTTGTTTTAAGTATAAAAATTGAGCGGATGGCGTACAGTATACCGCACAGCAATGTAAGTAGAATAACAATACAGCAAAATACACGTGTCATCACCCACACGTGCGATCCGCCACATCCTCCCTCCTCAGAGCCGGCAACACTGCTGCACAATGATATAATAAATTCTCCGATCCATGTACTGCTACTGCCACCTCCATATGTAGAGTCAAGCGAGTCACTGTATAACAACTGAATGGTTGGTTTCACGGTAGTTGTAGACTGTCCTAATATTGCAGACAACGATGACCTTGATATAGATGTAGTCGTTGGAGAAGAAGAGGAGGCGGAGGCTAACCGTCTCATATACTCTTTAAACTCGAGTAGGGTGGTAGGAGTGATTGTAACGGTAGTGAAATCGGTTTCATAATCATCATCATCAGTGTCAAGAGAATGAATGTCAATAAACATTTTATTAAGCAAAAAGTTTTTCAATAAAGCGAATGTAAAATGAACAATCTAAGCAAAGAAGTGTCTTTTTATACTTGAACATCTGTAGCGACCGAACGATTCTTGTCCAGCATAAGAAGTGAATCGATTTCTGCCATTGCTATTAGCACTATTCCTCGTGCAGGCACTGGTGTGTTGAAAGAAATTCGTATCGCGGTTGTGCCTTTTCGGATAAGGTCGAACGTATCAGCGGAACTCTCCGTCGATGGTGTTAGATTGAATACGAAAAAGCATTGGCCCCCTCAGCGTAACGCTTCACCGAAATTCCATTGCTTTCCACCGTACCAGCATATCCGATAGCCTCATGCATGTCGTGATAGGCGCGAGCAAATCGTCCATTGGGAAAGTCCAATGAATAGGGCGCTTGGGGGTAGTTCCGTCCGTTTGCGCAAATGCTGATGTCGCGCACATCGAAGGGTTGGAAGTTGAACGGAGAGGTGCCAATGGTGCCCACGTAGCTTTCATTGGATACAAGTCCGAGCACCACACGCTTGGGAACCTGATCTGACCAAAGGTTGGCAGTGAACTCTGTACGGTTTTCACTGATGAACAGCGCCTTCAAAGACGTCTTTCGCAGAGGATAGCGTGCTGGACGGAGCTCCAAACGCTTGCTAATGTCAAGCGCCAGGCTGTCCATCACCTCGGCCTTCTTCACATACAGCTTACAGCTGATTACCTCCAGATGATAACGACGAACCTGGTCCGGTGGCGCTTGTGGAGCATTCGGTGCCAGTAGAACAAATTGAGAGGAGTTGGGCAGAAGTTCGATGTCCACTTCGCATTGATTAACGATATAGCGCGGCTGATTGCAGGGGTCAACGTCCAGTCGAGCCATGAACTGAGCGGTGCGGCTCAACGCCAACAGTTGACGCCGGGCAGTGTAGCCGTCGCCTGCCAACTGGCTATTTTCATCGTCTGCGTAGTAACCGGCAACGTTCAGATAGGAGCGCTTCACAGTGTCAGGGTAGGTCAGCTCATAGTCCATCACGCTCTTGTATGCCATCAAATCGTTTCCCTCGAACACTTGAGTGCCGTTGATTGACATGCGACAGTTCTTCCATAGAGTATGTCCGATCAACTGGCAACACCTGACATCATCTGCTGCAAGCAGATTCTTCATTTCTCCGCCCTGTTCTTTTCGAATGCGTAACTCGGTAAACACATAACACTTGCTGAGATCTATGTAGTCGGAACTTGCGTGTATTTTGAAGTGATAGGGCGTGATGTTCACCGGCTTGAGCGTTAGGCATTCTACCACAGAGGAATGCGATAGACTGACATCAGTGTCCGGGATTTCGAAGAACGCTAATGCTGAGGATACTGCATTACCCGAGTCTCGGTCGATTTTATGGAATGGAGCAGCTTGCATTAGTAGAATCCGAATGTGTCAGATCGTTTGCGTACGAAAAAGCATTGGCCCCCTCAGCGTAACGCTTCACCGAAATTCCATTGCTTTCCACCGTACCAGGAGATTCCAATGGTGATGCTGATAATGATGGTTTGCGCTTGCTATCTGATGGTGTTGTTTCAATCTTAGGATGAAAGCGTACTCGTTTTCTCATCCTATTTATATTGATGTTTCCGCTCCCAAATTGTTTAGGTAGTCCATGCTTCTCCAGCATCGAATCAATTGACCGTTTCCCCTCACTAATGGTTGCCTGCTTCAAATTCTCTCCCTGTTGTACCTTGTCCAGTATGCGTTCACCGGTCTCAAGAGCTTGTCGCCCAACAGATGTTCCTGCTCTTCTCACTACTGGGAGAAGAAGACGCCAAAGACCACGTAGCACATCTCCTATGCCAGCACCAGGCTGTCCATCACCTCGGCCTTCTTCACATACAGCTTACAGCTGATTACCTCCAGATGATAACGACGAACCTGGTCCGGTGGCGCTTGTGGAGCATTCGGTGCCAGTAGAACAAATTGAGAGGAGTTGGGCAGAAGTTCGATGTCCACTTCGCATTGATTAACGATATAGCGCGGCTGATTGCAGGGGTCAACGTCCAGTCGAGCCATGAACTGAGCGGTGCGGCTCAACGCCAACAGTTGACGCCGGGCAGTGTAGCCGTCGCCTGCCAACTGAAAACAATAAACGAGGGAATTCGGGGAATCAAAAGTTAGATAGGAGCGCTTCACAGTGTCAGGGTAGGTCAGCTCATAGTCCATCACGCTCTTGTATGCCATCAAATCGTTTCCCTCGAACACTTGATCGTTGATCTCTCTTGGGTGTACAGGGATGAACATCGGATTATCATAAATACGCTCCACCACCTGTCCATACTCGCCCTCGGTAGATACAATGCGGAGGAGCGAGCTTAGCGAATTCCCCAAAATCACACTGCGTGTAAGTCCCGTGGCATAAACGGCAAAGCTAGTAAAACCCCCACGTAGGTCCACCCCATATTTCGCGGTCTCGCCCTGCACCACGCGTTCCTTGTTCGGAAACCCTAGCACATAGGCAATCTGTGAGCTCATGCTCAAATAGTCGATTTCCGGGTCGGAGATCATCAGATGGAAACGATCAATGTCAGTCCTATAGTTAAAGTGGACGTCAGCAGGAGCGGACAGCGCTGTACGCTCATTTTGTATTTCTTTTATTCTATCGGTCAGCACTTTTCCATGTGTCCTCGCCTCTGTCAATCGTTTCTCCGTCTCTTCCATTTTTTTTCGACTTTCTTCCAATAACTTGGCCAATGCATCCCCGTGTGTCTTCTCTACCTTTAGTTGATTGTCCTTTTGCCCGCTTTCCTCGCGTATTTTTTCTATTTGAGCCCTCAGCGTATCCCCTTTCGTTTTGGTCACACTTAGCTCTTGTTCTCTTTTCTCGCCTTCCTGACGTATCTTCTTTAATTCCTCACGTAGCAAATCCCCGTGGGTCTTCGCTTCATGCAGCTGCCTTTCGTTTTGCATTCTTTCATCTTGTACCACTTCCACACGTGAACGAAGCTGCTCTCCATGCGTCCTTGCGGACTGTGGTTCTCTGTCACTTTGCTCCTTTGGCCTTATTGTGGGTTCTATTGATGTTTGACCATCGTTTGAGGAGGATTTTTGCAGTGGGGCTTGTATGCTTACATCTCCGTGTATTGTAGAAAGACGGTCTTTTAACACATCTGCGTGCGTTTTCGATTGGTCCTTAGCATCACTGAACTGAGTCTGAGCTTCCAATGATTCGTTTACTACCATTTGCTATTTTGGTCGTATATGAATAGTTTATTCAATAAAAGGATATATATATATATATTCTTACACTAATAGTAAAAATAAAATAAAAACAATATTGTTGTCGTTGTGCTGAGGGGTTTGATGGGGGTGTTATTTCTGAATTTTTCAATGTTGTATCAGATGCTGATGTTTTTGTATCTATGACTGCTTCTCCATCTTTGCCATCATTTTTATTATCGTTTTCCGTAACAATCGGCTTTATGCGCTTACACTTGGTCAGCCTTCCTAGGCACGGAGAAGACGTTCTCTCTCGAATATTTGCTCAATCTGTGAAGTGCCTGGGGGCCTTTTGGTGGTCGCTCGAGTTCCAACATTGAAGATCCATTCAAGCGAACGACGAATATTACTGTTTGCAATTCGAGCACCCTGTTGATTTCGAATTCCACCATCTGCCGAAACGCCATACTTGCCCGGATTTGCCATGAACAGCACGCCGAATTCATTTATCCATTTCGATCGTTGCTCAGGCGTTGCGCCTCCATTTTCCTCAATGTCCGTAGAGAAAGAGACCTCTCCGTTACTGGTGCTACTACGCCGTGATGTCGCTGGTGTTGATGAGGATAATTTGTTCCTTCCACGTCGGTCTACTATAGAACGTTTGGCGCGTTTCTTTTGTGAGGGTGTTACAACGGGTATTTCAGACTGTTGAACGGGTGCGGAAGCATTGTCAATTGAGACTTTAACAGGCCGTTCGTCATATGCTTTCTTCAAGTGAAGGTAGCGACGCAGTTCTTGATTGTAATGAGCGTTTTTTGTTGTAGGATCAGCGTGCTCTCTCTTAACTTCATCAAGAGCACGTCGTGTAAAGTCCAAATTAGGGTCCCCGGAGGTGGCTGTTGCGGTCAGACCCTTGTAAATTTCCTCTGGTACAAGAACAAAGCGATTTGCATACATACGTATTTATTCTTTAGTACGGCTTAGGATACGTGACAACTCGAGAATGATAGGGGTCAATAATGCGGGAAATAAATGCATGCTGAATCCAGACCCCTTTTGTACTATCAATTGACGGGCTCCTCTCTCTGTTCGCGCACGACTGAGACGACGAATAAAGTCCGCATATGGCATCATTCTTTTCTTTTGACGCGTGGTGAGCGCGAAACGGCCCCGCACAATGTTTAAAGATATCTCTGCGAGAGCAAGCAGTTGCTCGGAGCTTATAGACCTCAGAATGCGTCGTCGTTTTCTGACGGATTTGGTTTTTGATAGTCTACAGAGAAAAGGAAACTGCTGACACACTGTTTGATTGATTTGCACTCCTTTTTGTAACATCTGTGCATCCTGTTCAAATGCCTGCTTTAGGAAGAAAAATCGTCTGTTGAATAGCGGTGTCGGAATTGTCTTCTTTAAATATGTTGGTCCGTAGACGTAGCAATGGGTCCGAAGATGGGTGCAGATCGATGAGTAGATATGAGTATTTTTGACGTGTTGCTTGTCGATAAGCATCCAAGAAAAAGTCAAATTGTCGAGGGAACAGTTGGACGCCCAAATTCCGGATGGCCAATGCGGAGTTTGGAGCACGTAGTAGGACGATGTACATCGAATTTTGACGAACCACTTTAAGCTTACGATCGAACAGGTCTTGCCTGATGAACACGACCCCGAAATTTTGGTGGTGTGCTTTTTTGGTAAATAGTTCTGCTAGGTAGCGTTCATCTATAGAGTACAAAAGGTCGTCGAGAATGATCATCGCGGGCTTTGTCAAAGAACTAATCATTTCTGCATCCGGAACTCCGGCATGAAGTTGCACGTTGGTTATACGATGCTGAAGATCTGTTAATGATGGACTATACTCCCCATAACAGAACAAAATCGATTTGGGTGCAGGGTCGATTATATGTTCCGCTTGTTCGATAAGTTTGCAAATGAAGGTGCTTTTGCCGCTCGAACTAGGCCCGGACACGAGACATCCGAATGGGAGACAAAATTTTAGCTCTTTACTCTCAAACCGCTGCGCGTCAATCATAACGAGTTTATTGAACAATAATGATATAATTAGGGTTTTTATACAAATAAAACATGCGTATCGCTTTAAACATCTTTTTCTTCCTTGATTGTGTCTAGATTAGAAATAAATTTATTTGTTCTGAATTTAGGTGTATTTTCCATTGTGTTTGCTTCGTCCATTAGTTGTACTTGTGACAGATCCATTTTGTCTGTCCGTATCATCCCATCTGTTGCTTTCTCTCCCACATTTAATTCATCCGTCCGATTGGTAAGTTCTGCTTTCTCATCTTCGCCATTTTTCGTAGTAATGTCGCGCGAGTCTGAGTCAAATCTCGCTTTTTTCCGCTCAACATTGTCGATGAGAGGGTTTTCAGTCGTTGATGTAACAGTTGACGACATTGCCTTTTCTAGTGGAGAATCCGAGAAAATATAGGGTACTTTAAATATTCGGCGCGACCGTACGCGAAACGCACAAAAACGCGGCAGGTCATACACTCGATCGAATGGTACAAATTTTTCGGTGCCTTTTAGTCGGCTCGAATGAATGTAGACGCCATCCTTACTGATCAGATAGTCCAAATCCATATTATATCGGCATTGTCTGCAAATGGTACCATCATCATTGAAAAACACTACACGCGGAGTGTCCAATCGGTCACTGTGAACAGTCACTCCCTGAGTTGTGACCAAAAAATTGACTGTAGGAAGTAGTTGACTTGTGAGAGTTTTATTCTCCATTTTTTGGGTCAATACTTTAGAAATGATCCATTAAAATGACGAGAATCTAACATTATACTGTCCCTAATAATGGGCGGGGCTTAAATACATAATTTACACACTCGTAGTATCATCATTATTTAAATTTAGTGCACTCATATACATCCGATGCACACTGACGAGGTTCTGTCTGACGACGGCACTGAATCATATACATTTCGCTCTCTGATTTACTACGAAAAGAAACAATGCTCCAAATGTAAGAAGCTTCGTAAGTGGTACATCGTGGAATTTCACATGCCAAATCCGATCATTACAAATTGGGGACTGTGTCGCTATTTAATAGACGAAGCCTGTTTAGACAATGTATGAAACATTTAAAAAGTAATATAAATTCTCATATTACAGTCCGGATTCGCTCTTGGAATTTATGGGAAAAAATCACCCAATTGGCTTTTTCGATAAATTTTAGGAAGCCGCCATTCACTCTGCTCAAACAATGGAACGTTCATTCACACTCGCTGGCATGGTTTAAAACATAAATTATTCAATTTTCAACACTTTCAGGAATTTTGAATTTAAATTTGGCGCCAAAGCGCCTCATTTCCACTGACATCACCCAAAACCATTCAATAGGTGTATGACGAAAAACGAAACAGTCTTTCTGACAGAGAAAAAAAGAAAATTTTAAATTCTAAACTTGGCGCCAAACACGTCCCACACCTTCTGACCTCCCAAAACCGCTCAATAGGCACGAGCCAATAAACGAAATAGCCCTATAGGCAGAGAAAAAAAGCAAGCCCAAATTTGAATTCAAATTTTTGAATTCAAATTTAGCGCCAAAAGTGGGACCCTGGCCCCCTTGTAACTACTTCCCATTTAAGACTACAGATGCCGATTACTCAAAATTATCAAAGGAATTGAGCCGCCTCAAAAAAAGAAAAAATACCGTGAAGCCAATGCCCGAATTCTTGCAAAAGTTCAAAACTATTACGCCGACCTTCCCAACAACGAAGATCACAATTATGTTAACCGACATCCCCGTAACATTGAGTATATGAAAGGTATTTCCCGAAATTATCAGATGAATCCTTGATCATTTTTTGTTTGTTTTTTTAATATTGATATTATTTTGGAAATTTTTTAGTTTCAATAAAACATTTTTAATAAAAAAAAACAAATTAAAAAATTGTTGGAATATTGGCGTCCAAACGCGCCGACGCCCAAACGTGCTGGCGCGCAACCGTGCGCGCCCAAACGTGAGCGCCCAACCGTGAGCGCCCATCTGAGGTAGACCGTTTTGGGCTGAACCTCACGAAGCGGGTCAGTTCCGTCTGGCCAGTTCCGTCTGGGGCCGGTTCCGTCCTTCGGCGAAGTTGTTTGTGCGATCGGAGCCGTTCATTATTCGCTTCAGCCGGCAGATGATCTTCAAGGGCTGCCAGCGCCGGTGTAGGGTCCTCAAACGGCACAAACGCCAACGAAGTGATCATTTTGGCAGCTTGTGCAAAGGCTGCGTCCATTGTGAAACGCTAAATTTGGGAATTTCCGAATCAATAAAAAAATTTTCTTACGCGAGTTTGCTCAACGGTAAGACGTGCTTTCATATTGCGCACCAAATTTGTGTCCATCTCCCTCAATCGATACTTCTGCCCCCATTTCTCTTGTCTTATTTTATTGTCTTCACCAATTGGAATAAATAAATATTTATTCATTGGACAAGTGCAAAGGTCCATAAAGCCATATTTCATTTAATCGCTTCTCGATATTCGAAATGCCCTCAAAAAGGATTTACTTTTGTTAACCTCTTGGAAATTTTTTTGGCCAAAAGTAATTTTCTTGGTCACAAAACATGTTAACAAATCGCGTGCTTGTCACCACCCTGCGTAGATGGATTGTATGCTAAACAAGGGCAGTGCCATCTAGCCTAATGCTACCATTGTATAATTCGCGACTTTATTCTAAACAAAGTGTTTGCTTCTTTTTTTAATTAAAATTTATATATTGTGCTCCATAATTTTGTGTAATTATATTTAAATGGCTTTTCATTTTTCGGATTTTCTAATTTTTATCGCATTAGCAAATAAAGAAATATTCTCTCATCAATTAGGTAGAAAAAAAGAAATAATATTTATCAATTAAAGTAATTATTCAAAAAAAAAATTTGTGAATTAATTTTTTAACTAAAGATTTAAATGAAAAATTTAAATATTGAGATTTATTTATAATTTGAAATTTAATTAATATTTTAGATCCCTTTTCAATGGTTAAGCAATTGCAAAATTTGACTTTCACTTCGGCGCTTCGGTGGGCTAGGTTCATTGTTTGATCGATTCCTCATGATGATTTTTGGGATTGGCCAATAAATGAGGTTGTATTGAATTTTTCACTTAATTTATACCCCGTACTAGCAGTAATTTCCATAAAATTATGAATGAATCGTTTCGATACTCAATACCTCTCTTTTTACGATACTCAATGCCTCTTTTTCTCTAATAAATTAAGGACTAAAATGCTAGACAGCTGACGCATCAAAATGAGATAGACACAGGAGAAATGTGTCAGCTGACGCCTTTTGACCCCAATGCCCAGAGACTGGCACTAGCTGGTATATTTTTAAATCATGATTCGGAATCATCCACCTTTACTAATTGAAGGCTCCCTTAGAAGATAAAACAAAATTTTATTCACGTAGTTTTTAATTGCAATGTCACAATTATAATCCACACAATACAATTTCAGTTGTTTCAAAATTTCATCATATAACATTCCGGTTGAAGCCAAATAAATAAAAAAATTCAATAGTGCCCACAAACGTCTGAGGTGGGAGATTGAAATGCCATTTTGTTTTTACTGACATGAGGAAAGTGGGACAGAAATTTATGTACGTTAAAAGGAACAGGAAGGGCCAAACTATCAAAATACCATATGGTGTTCAAACGCGGAATATACAGTGCGACCCAATGCGCACCCTCTTGGCGAGCCTCATCCGTGTTGATGATCAGAGATGCGGGAAAGGGTCGGTGACGCTGTTGTAATTCTATCATTTTGGGGATCCGATCCACGGGAAAACATCCTCTGAAGCACTCTCTCGTTGTCTGACAAGTGGAAAGCATCCTCTCTATTTGGATGTTGTTCATTTCCGTTATTATTGTTGTTGTTGTTTTTGTTGTTCCTAGCTTCGTTAGAGTTGGTGACTTGGTCTTTTGTCTGGTGATTTATTTTTGTTTTAAGTATAAAAATTGAGCGGATGGCGTACAGTATACCGCACAGCAATGTAAGTAGAATAACAATACAGCAAAATACACGTGTCCATACCCACACGTGCGATCCGCCACATCCTCCCTCCTCAGAGCCGGCAACACTGCTGCACAATGATATAATAAATTCTCCGATCCATGTACTGCTACTGCCACCTCCATATGTAGAGTCAAGCGAGTCACTGTATAACAACTGAATGGTTGGTTTCACGGTAGTTGTAGACTGTCCTAATATTGCAGACAACGATGACCTTGATATAGATGTAGTCGTTGGAGAAGAAGAGGAGGCGGAGGCTAACCGTTTCATATACTCTTTAAACTCGAGTAGGGTGGTAGGAGTGATTGTAACTGTAGTGAAATCGGTTTCATAATCATCATCATCAGTGTCAAGAGAATGAATGTCAATAAACATTTTATTAAGCAAAAAGTTTTTCAATAAAGCGAATGTAAAATGAACAATCTAAGCAAAGAAGTGTCTTTTTATACTTGAACATCTGTAGCGACCGAACGTTGCCGATTTTCAAGCTTTTAACGATGAAAACAGAGAACAAATGGCCAAATTGATGGACCATTTTATGGCTGGACTTCGCTCACTTTGGCACATCATAAAAAGTCGGGAATAGATTTGATTTTATGAAGAAAAGTGGGTGGGTATTCATTGACCCTGAAATGAGAAATTAAAAATTTTTGTTCCAATCCAATTTAGCGTATTTCCTAAAATATATCCCTGCGTACCAGCATATCCGATAGCCTCATGCATGTCGTGATAGGCGCGAGCAAATCGTCCATTGGGAAAGTCCAATGAATAGGGCGCTTGGGGGTAGTTCCGTCCGTTTGCGCAAATGCTGATGTCGCGCACATCGAAGGGTTGGAAGTTGAACGGAGAGGTGCCAATGGTGCCCACGTAGCTTTCATTGGATACAAGTCCGAGCACCACACGCTTGGGAACCTGATCTGACCAAAGGTTGGCAGTGAACTCTGTACGGTTTTCACATCGATGTCCTTATCATTTGCGGACTGATTTTTTGTACGGCTCTTTTGGTTATCAGTGCTTTCGGTATTTACCGTTCATGCATAGGAAGAAATGAATAGAGACAAAATATATTATACCCATAGAAAACACACAATGTGATGATAACGACGAACCTGGTCCGGTGGCGCTTGTGGAGCATTCGGTGCCAGTAGAACAAATTGAGAGGAGTTGGGCAGAAGTTCGATGTCCACTTCGCATTGATTAACGATATAGCGCGGCTGATTGCAGGGGTCAACGTCCAGTCGAGCCATGAACTGAGCGGTGCGGCTCAACGCCAACAGTTGACGCCGGGCAGTGTAGCCGTCGCCTGCCAACTGGCTATTTTCATCGTCTGCGTAGTAACCGGCAACGTTCAGATAGGAGCGCTTCACAGTGTCAGGGTAGGTCAGCTCATAGTCCATCACGCTCTTGTATGCCATCAAATCGTTTCCCTCGAACACTTGAGTGCCGTTGATTGACATGCGACAGTTCTTCCATAGAGTATGTCCGATCAACTGGCAACAGCTGACATCATCTGCTGCAAGCAGATTCTTCATTTCTCCGCCCTGTTCTTTTCGAATGCGTAACTCGGTAAACACATAACACTTGCTGAGATCTATGTAGTCGGAACTTGCGTGTATTTTGAAGTGATAGGGCGTGATGTTCACCGGGTTGAGCGTTAGGCACTCTACCACAGAGGAATGCGATAGACTGACATCAGTGTCCGGGATTTCGAAGAACGCTAATGCTGAGGATACTGCATTACCCGAGTCTCGGTCGATTTTATGGAATGGAGCAGCTTGCATTAGTAGAATCCGAATGTGTCAGATCGTTTGCGTCGTTTCTTTGAGTTCTGATGTAATGATGATGGTGGTGGTAGTGGCGGGACTCTTCCTATCAGGGTTTGATGAGATTCCAATGGTGATGCTGATAATGATGGTTTGCGCTTGCTATCTGATGGTGTTGTTTCAATCTTAGGATGAAAGCGTACTCGTTTTCTCATCCTATTTATATTGATGTTTCCGCTCCCAAATTGTTTAGGTAGTCCATGCTTCTCCAGCATCGAATCAATTGACCGTTTCCCCTCACTAATGGTTGCCTGCTTCAAATTCTCTCCCTGTTGTACCTTGTCCAGTATGCGTTCACCGGTCTCAAGAGCTTGTCGCCCAACAGATGTTCCTGCTCTTCTCACTACTGGGAGAAGAAGACGCCAAAGACCACGTAGCACGTCTCCTATGCCAGCACCTCGCTGAAAGGGTCTACCTCCATAGCCCCTTTGGTAGGGTGGAGCGCCGCGGAAATAGTGCTGGAAATGCTGTGACCCTTCACCGTTGCTACCATCGCTCGTTGTTCCAAAGTCTCCTCCCCCGGCACCGTATTGGTGTGGTAAATGTTCAGCGTATCCCACTGTTCGAGTGTCGAACGGAATGTGTACCATTTGCTATTTTGGTCGTATATGAATCGTTTATTCAATAAAAGGATATATATATATATATTCTTACACTAATAGTAAAAATAAAATAAAAACAATAAACGAGGGAATTCGGGGAATCAAAAGTTGATCACTTTTTTAAATACAAGCGTCACAAGTACGGTACCATAATCGAATTGAACCAGTTGTCCATTCATCATACGTAATTCGACTTGAAGTTCGTTGATCTCTCTTGGGTGTACAGGGATGAACATCGGATTATCATAAATACGCTCCACCACCTGTCCATACTCGCCCTCGGTAGATACAATGCGGAGGTGTTTTCTGGACCCAGGTTCGGATCTCCCACATACATTTTCATTTTTTAATTTTTATTTTTGCTTTTTATGCCAAAGTCAATTATCATTATCACAAAAAAAAAAAATTTTTTGATTTAAAATCTTATTTTTTTAATCCATTTTGACAAATAAATTACTCATAAAGTTTTAGACAAAAATTAATTTGTTTTTAACTGAAAGGATATTTATTGCACCATTATTTTTAATGAATTTTTTTAATTAAATAAAATTAAAAATAAAGATTTTATTTCATTAAAAATTCTTTTTATAAATGACTTTACATTAGAGTGCCACGGGACCGGGAATTTTTGCCAAAACCGGGACCGGGACTTGCCGGGACCTGAGAAGCCGGGACCGGGACCTCGATTTTTTTTCGGGACCGGGACCGGGACCGCAAGAAAAACCGGGAACCGGGACCAACCGGGAAATTTTAAAAATTCAAAAAAATTTTTAAAAAATTCAAATTTTAATTTATATCAAGTGAAAATAATACAAAATTATTTGGTTTTTTATTTAATAAATTAAATTAATGAAAATTTTCAAACAAATTTTCTTCAATTATTTCAAACAATTAATCATTTTTGGACTAAATCATCGAATATTAATAGAAATTCAGATTTGATTTTCACATCACTTTTTTTCGGAGCGCTTTTTCAAAAAACTTTTGGGAAAGAAGGGGTCCGGCGGTGCCGATAGGCGCCGCCGGGGGAAATTTTAAAAATTTGGGTGCAATTTGTTAACAGATTTTCAACAAAAAAGGTTGGTTTTTGCGATTATTAAGCTCAATTGGTAGGATTTTCATTTAAAAAATGATAAAATATGTATCAATTTAAAAAAAACTATGAGGAATCATATTTTCTTTATAGGAAACCCACGAGTATACAAAAAAAAAATTGAAAATAATCTAATTTCTGTAGAGGGATTGAACCAGGGGAAAGAAGAAGGGAAAGTCAAGGAGACTAGCAATTAGGCCATTTGCACACTTGGGCAGTGTTACTTTTAAAGAATATATTAATTATTATTTTTTATTTTTCCCTTTGACTCCAATTTTCTTCACTAATTTTTCACTCAGACGCACTCTACTTTACATAAAAAAGCAAAAGTAAAAATTGTAAAATGTATTAGAACGCAGAGGATTCGAACCTGGGACACAAAAAAATTTTACCTAACACACTACCTCTGCGCCTTTTGGTGGTCGCTCGAGTTCCAACATTGAAGATCCATTCAAGCGAACGACGAATATTACTGTTTGCAATTCGAGCACCCTGTTGATTTCGAATTCCACCATCTGCCGAAACGCCATACTTGCCCGGATTTGCCATGAACAGCACGCCGAATTCATTTATCCATTTCGATCGTTGCTCAGGCGTTGCGCCTCCATTTTCCTCAATGTCCGTAGAGAAAGAGACCTCTCCGTACTGTGCAGAGAAAAGCCTAGTACTATCTCGTCGTTTCTCTTTTTCTTTATAAGTTTTCTCACTTTGGCGTACTATCTCTTCATTTTAATTATGTAAAAAACGACATTTACTTCTCTCCATATAACTTTTTTTCTATGCATACAAGTTGCACCAAATTTTGCATATCGATAGAGAAAAGAATTCTGCATCAAGTGAAGGTAGCGACGCAGTTCTTGATTGTAATGAGCGTTTTTTGTTGTAGGATCAGCGTGCTCTCTCTTAACTTCATCAAGAGCACGTCGTGTAAAGTCCAAATTAGGGTCCCCGGAGGTGGCTGTTGCGGTCAGACCCTTGTAAATTTCCTCTGGTACAAGAACAAAGCGATTTGCATACATACGTATTTATTCTTTAGTACGGCTTAGGATACGTGACAACTCGAGAATGATAGGGGTCAATAATGCGGGAAATAAATGCATGCTGAATCCAGACCCCTTTTGTACTATCAATTGACGGGCTCCTCTCTCTGTTCGCGCACGACTGAGACGACGAATAAAGTCCGCATATGGCATCATTCTTTTCTTTTGACGCGTGGTGAGCGCGAAACGGCCCCGCACAATGTTTAAAGATATCTCTGCGAGAGCAAGCAGTTGCTCGGAGCTTATAGACCTCAGAATGCGTCGTCGTTTTCTGACGGATTTGGTTTTTGATAGTCTACAGAGAAAAGGAAACTGCTGACACACTGTTTGATTGATTTGCACTCCTTTTTGTAACATCTGTGCATCCTGTTCAAATGCCTGCTTTAGGAAGAAAAATCGTCTGTTGAATAGCGGTGTCGGAATTGTCTTCTTTAAATATGTTGGTCCGTAGACGTAGCAATGGGTCCGAAGATGGGTGCAGATCGATGAGTAGATATGAGTATTTTTGACGTGTTGCTTGTCGATAAGCATCCAAGAAAAAGTCAAATTGTCGAGGGAACAGTTGGACGCCCAAATTCCGGATGGCCAATGCGGAGTTTGGAGCACGTAGTAGGACGATGTACATCGAATTTTGACGAACTTGGCACAGCTTACGATCGAACAGGTCTTGCCTGATGAACACGACCCCGAAATTTTGGTGGTGTGCTTTTTTGGTAAATAGTTCTGCTAGGTAGCGTTCATCTATAGAGTACAAAAGGTCGTCGAGAATGATCATCGCGGGCTTTGTCAAAGAACTAATCATTTCTGCATCCGGAACTCCGGCATGAAGTTGCACGTTGGTTATACGATGCTGAAGATCTGTTAATGATGGACTATACTCCCCATAACAGAACAAAATCGATTTGGGTGCAGGGTCGATTATATGTTCCGCTTGTTCGATAAGTTTGCAAATGAAGGTGCTTTTGCCGCTCGAACTAGGCCCGGACACGAGACATCCGAATGGGAGACAAAATTTTAGCTCTTTACTCTCAAACCGCTGCGCGTCAATCATAACGAGTTTATTGAACAATAATGATATAATTAGGGTTTTTATACAAATAAAACATGCGTATCGCTTTAAACATCTTTTTCTTCCTTGATTGTGTCTAGATTAGAAATAAATTTATTTGTTCTGAATTTAGGTGTATTTTCCATTGTGTTTGCTTCGTCCATTAGTTGTACTTGTGACAGATCCATTTTGTCTGTCCGTATCATCCCATCTGTTGCTTTCTCTCCCACATTTAATTCATCCGTCCGATTGGTAAGTTCTGCTTTCTCATCTTCGCCATTTTTCGTAGTAATGTCGCGCGAGTCTGAGTCAAATCTCGCTTTTTTCCGCTCAACATTGTCGATGAGAGGGTTTTCAGTCGTTGATGTAACAGTTGACGACATTGCCTTTTCTAGTGGAGAATCCGAGAAAATATAGGGTACTTTAAATATTCGGCGCGACCGTACGCGAAACGCACAAAAACGCGGCAGGTCATACACTCGATCGAATGGTACAAATTTTGTCTCAAAGGAAGTAAGGCATTGTTAAGGGAAGGCAGCGTCTTTTAGTACCACGAAGTCATTGAATTTTATTAAAAATATTTTCTGTTGCAAATTTTTCATAATTTTTGTTTTAATAATTCATATCTTGGCAATTTTTAGTCAAGGTTGGTTATTTTTCGGTTTTGGTCCATATATCGAAATTTTATTTAGTTCATATTTGTATATGCGTTTAGCATTTTTTTAATTCATACAAACGATGGCCCTTTTACAAAGAGTTTTGCTAAACAATTTACTTTTTATTATAAATCTAGGGGGCTTAAATACATAATTTACACACTCGTAGTATCATCATTATTTAAATTTAGTGCACTCATATACATCCGATGCACACTGACGAGGTTCTGTCTGACGACGGCACTGAATCATATACATTTCGCTCTCTGATTTACTACGAAAAGAAACAATGCTCCAAATGTAAGAAGCTTCGTAAGTGGTACATCGTGGAATTTCACATGCCAAATCCGATCATTACAAATTGGGGACTGTGTCGCTATTTAATAGACGAAGCCTGTTTAGACAATGTATGAAACATTTAAAAAGTAATATAAATTCTCATATTACAGTCCGGATTCGCTCTTGGAATTTATGGGAAAAAATCACCCAATTGGCTTTTTCGATAAATTTTAGGAAGCCGCCATTCACTCTGCTCAAACAATGGAACGTTCATTCACACTTAGGACAAAAAACGGAATGGTGGAACACAATGGACACACTGTTGACACTGAAATTGGCGCAATGGAAACCGTTCAAACATCATCAATCGATACATCCCCATTGTTCAACCCACAACCCGTCCGTCAATCTTTGCCCCCAATTTCTCTCCTTGATTTTTTCCAAAAATTTTAAGAAAATTAATGGGCAGTAAAAACTCAAATAATTCTAAATGTGAAATACCGTTTTATGAATAACATAATAATACGAAAATGATTTTCACAGAGCGCCTTTCAACCCTGCTTTCCTCGCCTCACCTGCGATACCAAGCACGTAAGACAGTTGCACACTGCCCTTCACCAATCAAATGCTGACGGTGAAAGCAGCAGCAACAACAATCGGTGTTCAAGTACTATGTCAATGGTGTCCTCCTCATCATCCTCGTCAAATTCCGGGCGAAAGCGTCCACCCACAATAGAAACGGATTTCAGAAAAATAGCAAAAATTCAAAAACACAATTACCGTTGTGACGACGGAAATGGGTGCCCTGAGTGTGACCGAATTCATACACAGAAATTACCCATAAATTTTAACACCTTTTAAATTCATGACACATCATCAAATTTTCCATTTTTTATTTGTTAAAATTCATAAAATTTTCCATTTTGTCATTTGTTATACATTCATAAAATTTCCACACCGCCAAATTTTCCGTCTTTTCATTTGTTAGACATTCTGACCTCCCAAAATCGCTCAATAGGCACGAGACAATAAACGAAATAGCCCTATAGGCAGAGAAAAAGCAAGCCCAAATTTGAATTCGAATTTTTGAATTCAAATTTAGCGCCACGACCGGCGCCGCAACTCGGTCGCTGGCCTGGTTTAAAACATAAATTATTCAATTTTCAACACTTTCAGGAATTTTGAATTTAAATTTGGCGCCAAAGCGCCTCATTTCCACTGACATCACCCAAAACCATTCAATAGGTGTACGACGAAAAACGAAACAGTCTTTCTGACAGAGAAAAAAAGAAAATTTTAAATTCTAAACTTGGCGCCAAACACGTCCCACACCTTCTGACCTCCCAAAACCGCTCAATAGGCACGAGCCAATAAACGAAATAGCCCTATAGGCAGAGAAAAAGCAAGCCCAAATTTGATTCGAATTTTTGAATTCAAATTTAGCGCCACGACCGGCGCCGCAACTCGGTCGCTGGCCTGGTTTAAAACATAAATTATTCAATTTTCAACACTTTCAGGAATTTTGAATTTAAATTTGGCGCCAAAGCGCCTCATTTCCACTGACATCACCCAAAACCATTCAATAGGTGTATGACGAAAAACGAAACAGTCTTTCTGACAGAGAAAAAAAGAAAATTTTAAATTCTAAACTTGGCGCCAAACACGTCCCACACCTTCTGACCTCCCAAAACCGCTCAATAGGCACGAGCCAATAAACGAAATAGCCCTATAGGCAGAGAAAAAAAGCAAGCCCAAATTTGAATTCAAATTTTTGAATTCAAATTTAGCGCCAAAAGTGGGACCCTGGCCCCCTTGTAACTACTTCCCATTTAAGACTACAGATGCCGATTACTCAAAATTATCAAAGGAATTGAGCCGCCTCAAAAAAAGAAAAAATACCGTGAAGCCAATGCCCGAATTCTTGCAAAAGTTCAAAACTATTACGCCGACCTTCCCAACAACGAAGATCACAATTATGTTAACCGACATCCCCGTAACATTGAGTATATGAAAGGTATTTCCCGAAATTATCAGATGAATCCTTGATCATTTTTTGTTTGTTTTTTTAATATTGATATTATTTTGGAAATTTTTTAGTTTCAATAAAACATTTTTAATAAAAAAAAACAAATTAAAAAATTGTTGGAATATTGGCGTCCAAACGCGCCGACGCCCAAACGTGCTGGCGCGCAACCGTGCGCGCCCAAACGTGAGCGCCCAACCGTGAGCGCCCATCTGAGGTAGACCGTTTTGGGCTGAACCTCACGAAGCGGGTCAGTTCCGTCTGGCCAGTTCCGTCTGGGGCCGGTTCCGTCCTTCGGCGAAGTTGTTTGTGCGATCGGAGCCGTTCATTATTCGCTTCAGCCGGCAGATGATCTTCAAGGGCTGCCAGCGCCGGTGTAGGGTCCTCAAACGGCACAAACGCCAACGAAGTGATCATTTTGGCAGCTTGTGCAAAGGCTGCGTCCATTGTGAAACGCTAAATTTGGGAATTTCCGAATCAATAAAAAAATTTTCTTACGCGAGTTTGCTCAACGGTAAGACGTGCTTTCATATTGCGCACCAAATTTGTGTCCATCTCCCTCAATCGATACTTCTGCCCCCATTTCTCTTGTCTTATTTTATTGTCTTCACCAATTGGAATAAATAAATATTTATTCATTGGACAAGTGCAAAGGTCCATAAAGCCATATTTCGTTTAATCGCTTCTCGATATACGAGATGCCCTCAAAAAGGATTTACTTTTGTTAAACTCTTGGAAATTTTTTTGGCCAAAAGTAATTTTCTTGGTCACAAAACATGTTAACAAATCGCGTGCTTGTCACCACCCTGCGTAGATGGATTGTATGCTAAACAAGGGCAGTGCCATCTAGCCTAATGCTACCATTGTATAATTCGCGACTTTATTCTAAACAAAGTGTTTGCTTCTTTTTTTAATTAAAATTTATATATTGTGCTCCATAATTTTGTGTAATTATATTTAAATGGCTTTTCATTTTTCGGATTTTCTAATTTTTATCGCATTAGCAAATAAAGAAATATTCTCTCATCAATTAGGTAGAAAAAAAGAAATAATATTTATCAATTAAAGTAATTATTCAAAAAAAAAATTTGTGAATTAATTTTTTAACTAAAGATTTAAATGAAAAATTTAAATATTGAGATTTATTTATAATTTGAAATTTAATTAATATTTTAGAGCCCTTTTCAATGGTTAAGCAATTGCAAAATTTGACTTTCACTGCTGGTGCCTTTGAAGGAAATTCTGCCAACAAATGGCTTCAAAAGAGTGCCATTGAACTTTTGTGCAATACAAAAATTGAAAAGAATTTACAAAAATTGGAAAGTGATAACAAAACATATGGCCAATTTGTCGTGAAAATGGAAAATTTTAAGGCAATTTTTTGCCACCAATTGGAAAATGGTAAAAGTTTTGAGGAAATTTCACAGAATTTGGTGCAGCCAATCATAAAAGAATTGCAAAATTTGAACATTTTTGACCCAAATTTAATTGGAAGCCTCAGAAGAATTGCCGATTTTCAAGCTTTTAACGATGAAAACAGAGAACAAATGGCCAAATTGATGGACCATTTTATGGCTGGACTTCGCTCACTTTGGCACATCATAAAAAGTCGGGAATAGATTTGATTTTATGAAGAAAAGTGGGTGGGTATTCATTGACCCTGAAATGAGAAATTAAAAATTTTTGTTCCAATCCAATTTAGCGTATTTCCTAAAATATATCCCTGCTCCCTAAATTAGAGCCGCACTGGAAATAAAGCCCCCCTTTTGAGGGGGTTGAAAGGAAATACGGCATAATATATTTAACAATATGCTTCCAAAAAAAAATAATGTAAAAATGTTATTGCTGTCAAAATGAGTAATTTAAATTGCTTTTTAATTGATTTTAATAATTTATTATTTTGCGCATGAGTCCGAAAATTCCGAAACTTAAGGCTGTGACATTGATTTTTAAATTTTGATCAATTTGCATAACTACAGAATTCCAATCATCGATGTCCTTATCATTTGCGGACTGATTTTTTGTACGGCTCTTTTGGTTATCAGTGCTTTCGGTATTTACCGTTCATGCATAG
The DNA here is from genome assembly GCA_004148225.2 of Heterodera glycines. Taxonomy (NCBI): domain Eukaryota; kingdom Metazoa; phylum Nematoda; class Chromadorea; order Rhabditida; family Heteroderidae; genus Heterodera; species Heterodera glycines. Next base: position 18,386,951 of record CP049709.1, on the reverse strand, counting down.
GAAGAAATGAATAGAGACAAAATATATTATACCCATAGAAAACACACAATGTCTGGCAGCCCATAAACTAACGTTAAACTTTTACCATATTTGTTTACTGTAATAATTAATGATCATCTTATAATTTACCATAATTAGAACATACAAAAAATTAAATAATCTTATAGAGACAAAAGACGAAAAAAACAATTTGTTAATTTAATTTTATTTTTTCTTGTTTGATTGAATTTAAAATTTCAAACTCTATAGTAGCTTATGCAACTACCTGTTGGGTATTGTCCGGGAATATGTCGGCACGCTGATTACCGCAGACTGCGAAATTTTTTGGGGCCGCCGGTGTTCCGATTGCCAAAAATTTTTTAGCCTCTCAATTCCAGTTTCCGAAATTTTTTGAGCGCGTTGGCACAAATTCCTGATTTGTTGCCATTTTCCCATATAAAATATAAATTTATAAAAAATACAATGTAATAAGAACATTATAATGGACAAAATAATGTGCTGGTGCTGCCCATTTTGCTATGGGGCATTTCGATTTGCAGCTGAAATTAATGTTTAGAAAAATTAGGGATATTGGAGAGTCTCGATTCCCGACTCGGGAAATTTCTCGGGTTTATTGCTTCTCGGTTTCGGTTCCCGGGGTCGGGTTTTTAGTCTCGGAAATCGAGAAATTTTTTACACTCTTAAGGATGACCATTAGTAGTTACACCTGCAGATTTTCGCCCTTAGATTTCAGACCCGTCATTTCAGTCCCAGTGGAAAGGGACATTTCAGTACCAGATTTAAACCTTTAAAAAACACTTATAATAAATATTGCAATCCCTGAGGGGGTAAAAATTGAAAAAAAAACATCTGAAGGATAAAACCCAAAGTCAAATCCTATTAGAGAAGGAAAAGGGAGGCAAAGGATAGAGTCAGCTGTCATGCCTTATGGGGAAGGGAAGGGACGACAGGACATCTGTGCGCTCGCGCCTGCCATTTGAGCGCACGCAGGGGCCATTTGAGCGCTCGCACGTGTCACCTAAGCGCCCGCAGGGGCTATCTGAGCGCACGCAGGGGCCTTTTGAGAGCCCGCTTGTGAAATTTGAGCGCCAAAAATAAAATTCGAGTTAAATGAATTAGAATTAAAGTTGATAAAATTAAAATTATATTAAATTAATAAATGAAATTAGATTAAAATAGGATTAAAATTAAATAAAAGTTAAAATTAATTGAAATAAAAAAATAAATTAAAAAAGTTAAAAAATAAATTAAATTTATAATTATTAAAGCCAAAACCTATTGGATGGGTGCGGGTGTGAACCTAAACCTATTGAAGGTTTCTAAACTTATTGATTATTAAAAATAAATTTAAAAAAATTAAAATAAAAATGAGGCTTCGCTGATGTTTAAAAGGGGAGGGGTGGGCGTCAGCTTCGGGAGGGAAGCGACGCCGGGTCATTTGAGCGCTCGCACGTGTCACCTAACAAAGGAAGGTCCCCATGTGTCCGTGGGATTTCCAAATGAAATTTGGTGGGTGGATAGAGCACCCATGGTTTCTTAAGAAAAATATTTTTATTTTCTGCAAAATGAGCACGAGTGCCGAGTTATGACGTGCCAAACTTTTTTAACGAATAAACAAATCAAAAAATTGTTTGGACACCTAAGCAGAGTTCAGTGGTGCAGCGGTAGTGCGCTATTCAGTGTTTTCTGGACCCAGGTTCGGATCTCCCACATACATTTTCATTTTTTAATTTTTATTTTTGCTTTTTATGCCAAAGTCAATTATCATTATCACAAAAAAAAAAAATTTTTTGATTTAAAATCTTATTTTTTTAATCCATTTTGACAAATAAATTACTCATAAAGTTTTAGACAAAAATTAATTTGTTTTTAACTGAAAGGATATTTATTGCACCATTATTTTTAATGAATTTTTTTAATTAAATAAAATTAAAAATAAAGATTTTATTTCATTAAAAATTCTTTTTATAAATGACTTTACATTAGAGTGCCACGGGACCGGGAATTTTTGCCAAAACCGGGACCGGGACTTGCCGGGACCTGAGAAGCCGGGACCGGGACCTCGATTTTTTTTCGGGACCGGGACCGGGACCGCAAGAAAAACCGGGAACCGGGACCAACCGGGAAATTTTAAAAATTCAAAAAAATTTTTAAAAAATTCAAATTTTAATTTATATCAAGTGAAAATAATACAAAATTATTTGGTTTTTTATTTAATAAATTAAATTAATGAAAATTTTCAAACAAATTTTCTTCAATTATTTCAAACAATTAATCATTTTTGGACTAAATCATCGAATATTAATAGAAATTCAGATTTGATTTTCACATCACTTTTTTTCGGAGCGCTTTTTCAAAAAACTTTTGGGAAAGAAGGGGTCCGGCGGTGCCGATAGGCGCCTCCGGGGGAAATTTTAAAAATTTGGGTGCAATTTGTTAACAGATTTTCAACAAAAAAAGGTTGGTTTTTGTGATTATTAAGCTCAATTGGTAGGATTTTCATTTAAAAAATGATAAAATATGTATCAATTTAAAAAAAACTATGAGGAATCATATTTTCTTTATAGGAAACCCACGAGTATACAAAAAAAAAATTGAAAATAATCTAATTTCTGTAGAGGGATTGAACCAGGGGAAAGAAGAAGGGAAAGTCAAGGAGACTAGCAATTAGGCCATTTGCACACTTGGGCAGTGTTACTTTTAAAGAATATATTAATTATTATTTTTTATTTTTCCCTTTGACTCCAATTTTCTTCACTAATTTTTCACTCAGACGCACTCTACTTTACATAAAAAAGCAAAAGTAAAAATTGTAAAATGTATTAGAACGCAGAGGATTCGAACCTGGGACACAAAAAAATTTTACCTAACACACTACCTCTGCACCATCAGATGCTTTTAAGTGAACAAAATAATTGTTCCTTTTCTTTAATTAGAAAAAATAAAAAATTTTGGCACGTCATAACTCGGCACTCGTGCTCATTTCGCAGAAAATAAAAATATTTTTCTTAAGAAACCATGGGTGCTCTATCCACCCATCAAATTTCATTTGGAAATCCCACGGACACCTGGGGACCTTCCTTTGTAAGCGCCCGCAGTGTCACTATGGGTACGCCCCACTGTGCAGAGAAAAGCCTAGTACTATCTCGTCGTTTCTCTTTTTCTTTATAAGTTTTCTCACTTTGGCGTACTATCTCTTCATTTTAATTATGTAAAAAACGACATTTACTTCTCTCCATATAACTTTTTTTCTATGCATACAAGTTGCACCAAATTTTGCATATCGATAGAGAAAAGAATTCTGCATCTTTCTATAGTGAATTTAATTTTGTCTATGGTCAAACTCAAAAGTTAAGAAGTTCCTAATAAAATGTATTTCTTTTCCTCTCCTTTTGGCGTACTATTTTCATGTCTCTAACACATTAAAAATCATGAAATTCGCAAATTCTAATAATTTTGGTTATAAGGGTACAAAATCACTTTGAACATTTAGAATCAATAGAAAAAAGAATAAATTTAGCATTTTGGTTAGAAAGAGCTGGCTAGGACTTGAGTTATAACATGATAAAAGTTTGAAATTCCGACAACTTTTTTCTGAGATGACAAATTACTTAACATTCGCTTAGAAAAAGATTCTCCTTTTCAAAAACTTTTTTTTGATACCAAATTTGTTAGTTTAGTTGGGAATGAAACGAGTTATGGCAGATCAAAATAAAAAATACAAAAAAGGCATTTTCCAGTGTCAATTTTGAAATAGCGCGCAAAAATTTACGCCAAATGCGCTATTTGGCGTTATGAGCAATTTTGTCTGACACTGGCGCGTACCCATAGTGCAGTGTTGATCCAGAGGTCGCATCGAATTTCTGCTGCTCTCCTATGCTTTCAGTACAGTGACTGTACTATTTCTCTAGTAAGAGAGTCAGAATCTGCGTGGCAAAAGAGAGAAGTGAAAAATAAGTACATTGGGAGAATGTTCTTATTTTTCGTTTCTCTTCTTTGTACTCGAGACACGCAAAGGATTCTGTGCTACGCAGGATTCTGATTTCTCTTACTAGAGAAATAGTACAGTCACTGTACTGAAAGCATAGGAGAGCAGCAGAAATTCGAATGCGACCTCTGGTGTTGATCAGACGGCGACTCATTTTAGTGTAGTTTGGCACAGCATGAAAAATTTAGTTGGCAACCTGCCAAATGGTGGTCGTATAACCCAAACCCATTGGAGGGGTGTGGTGACATGTGACGACTGGCGGGGTGTCAAATAGTGGTGACATAACCCAAGTCTAATGGAGTTGTAGAAAAAAATTAAATAATAAAAAATATAAATATAATAATGCATAATAAAAATTAGATAAAAATTAATTAAAATAAAATTAAAAATAATTAATTTAAAAAAGAATTAAAAATTAAAATAAAAGTTAAATAAAGTAAAATATTAATAGAAATTTCGAAGAAATAAACAATTAAAACAAGTAAAAATATTGAAAATAGAGAGGATATCATGCAATGCTAAACGGTGCACGGTTATACCGTGCTGAGCGGCGAAATAGCCTTTATTGGATAGAGGTTCTGAACAACTCCTTTAAATTAACTGAATAATAAATAAAGTAAAATAAAATTCAAATTAATTCAAATAAAAAGTAAAATAAAATAAAAATAAGATTAAAATTTAAAATAAAATAAATGTTAAATAAAAATAAAATTAAATTAAAAACTAAATTAAAAATTAAATTAAAGTTGTATTAAAATATAATAAAAATAATAAATACAAATAGTATTGATTAAAATTAAGTAAATTATACCTAAAATTAAATTCAATTTATGGTGGGTGTTACTGACAATAAATAGTAAAACTTTTCTCCTCAATTTATTTAATATCCCCATCCACTAAAAATAACCACATAAAATTTTGCAAACATAATGAATGGTCTATGTACAAATTCTACCACAACTATCTTCTCAACTGGAAAATTTGTATTTACAGAGGCAATTAATGAGAAAAAATGTAATGACATTGAAAATTTTAATGACAGCGCTGGTATCGGTTAGGAGGGAATTATTTGATGTCTCAAAGGAAGTAAGGCATTGTTAAGGGAAGGCAGCGTCTTTTAGTACCACGAAGTCATTGAATTTTATTAAAAATATTTTCTGTTGCAAATTTTTCATAATTTTTGTTTTAATAATTCATATCTTGGCAATTTTTAGTCAAGGTTGGTTATTTTTCGGTTTTGGTCCATATATCGAAATTTTATTTAGTTCATATTTGTATATGCGTTTAGCATTTTTTTTAATTCATACAAACGATGGCCCTTTTACAAAGAGTTTTGCTAAACAATTTACTTTTTATTATAAATCTAGCTTAAAATATAAACAAATATATTTTAATTTTTTAATGAATAGTTATATTTTTGCTAATTAATACATATAATTTTATTTTTTTATATATTTTGTTAACTTCGTCCAATTCCCGCGCTTTCGGCATTAAATTAAATCCTCCGATGAATTTGACTTGTCCATGCCCTTGACACTTCTGTAATTGTCAAAGTCCACTTCGGGTTGTGAATTTACAAGAAAAAAGCGCGTCTTCCTGAAAATGTCATCCAATCCCGGGAAATTGTCAATTGCATATTTTTGCTCTGCCAATTGTTGGTAAATTGGATCCTGAAAAATGAAATTTATAAATTCTCTTTCAATTTATGATGTGAATTCATTCATTTTGGGTTTAAAATAAATTAAAACATTTCTTTTTTAAGCCTTTTTCACAAGGGAACAGACAAAATTGGGCAAAGGTGTAGAATTGTGGTCCCGATGGGAAAAATAGTAAAATTTTAAAAAGCATTTTTTCTGTGGTAGAAAAATACGCTGATCACGAATCTGAACTCAGATTTTGAAAAATCATTGATTTTGTCTATGACTTTTTATCAAGTATTTGATTTTTTCCAAAAATTTTAAGAAAATTAATGGGCAGTAAAAACTCATAAAAGATGTTTTAGAGCTTAAAAAGAGCTTTCGAATGAGCTATTGAATTTATAGAGAAGTCAAGTATTTAATTTTCTATGATTTTTTAAAATTTAGTTATTAATCCCTAGGGGCAGGGCTGGACGTAACTGATTTTCAGTTACGGCCATCCGTAATCCGTCATTACGGCGATTTTTTCAGTTACGGCCATCCGTAATCCGTCATGACTGTCCAAATGAGTTCACTGTCAAAAAGTCTGTCCTTGTTGTGTTGTCCATCGTCAGTTTAAAATTCACAAAGCATTCAAAAGATAAAAAATTTAAAACAATTACTGTATAGTACTAGTACTGGGCCTGCTCCCGAGAAGTTAAGGCAACTGGTTACGAGAGCACAACCACTTATCAAAATGTTTATGCAATTTGCTATAAGATTTTGTCTAAAAATGACTAAGATTTTGGAGCTAATATTTAAAAATAATTAGGAATTTTTGGGGCGGGCGGTGCCGATAAGCGCCGCCGAGGAAAATTTTTTTCAGAATTTTAACGAATTTTGTTAAAAAATAGCCAAATTTTTAGCATTTCCTCTTTTCCCCTTTGCTAGCCTAAATCGTCTCGAAAAATAATCTAAAAAGCCAGTTACGGATCAAAATTACGGAAAAATCCCAAAAATCCGTAACCCTTAATCCGTAATCCGTAACTCCAAAAAGGCCGTAATTTCCGTAATCCGTAATCCGTAATACGTAATCCGTAATTACGTCCAGCCCTGCCTAGGGGTCATATGAAAGGGGGTGTGGGTTCGAGCCCGCTTGGCTGCAGTTTATTTTTTTATGCTTATTGGTGAAAAATCATAGACAAAATGAAGGTTCTTGCAAAATCAGAGCTCAGGCAAAATAAGCGGAAGTTAATGCAAACAGAATAAATTTAAAAAATAGTTATAAAATTACTTTTTTTTATTAATTTATGTTTCACTCCATATTTTTTATTATTTTAAATGGCTTTTCATTTTTCGGCTTTTCTAATTTTTATGGCTTTCACAAGCAAAAAAATATTTTCTCAACAATTAGGTAGGAAAGAAGATATAATATTCATTCAATTAAATTCTACACCTTTGCCCAAAATTGTAAATGTTCAAATTAATTTCAGCAGTTTTTTCATGTAGCGAATGGTCGATTTAAATTTCAGCTTTTTGGCCCACGTTCCAAAAGTGATCGGAAAAAATCGAGCAAAGTCTACAAAATTCGTTAAAAAGGCCCAAACCAAATTTAGCTCTATGAAACATTTATGTTCTTTCTAATTGACCACTAATCATCAAGTCATAGTGAATTAATTGGTGCTATGTCGAACCGATAATAGTCTCAGTGTCAATAAAAATATTTAAATTTAATTATTTTAATGTAAATTTTTTTAATTGAATATTAATAATAATTTTAAATTTTCAAATAACAATTATGTAATTTCGAGGTTCAACTTATTAATAAATGCAGAATAATTTTGAATTTTAATATTAGTAATAAAAAGAATAGGGATAAATGCATGAAATCTTTGGAGAAACAAATGAAGAACTTAAATTTGGAGATGGAATGCTTTTATAGTATTCTTTTTTATTTTATTTTTAAAATAATTGCTTAATTAAATTTATTATTTTTCGAGAGCGAATTGAATTGTATAATTAAATTTAAATATTTTTATTGACACTGAGACTATTTTCGGTTCGTCTCAGCACGACTTAATTTAGGTGTTCCCAAAAATGTTTATTTCAAAAATGTTTGCTTATGTTATTTTACTTTAAAAAAATCAAGGAAAAATTAATTAATATAAAAGTATAAAAAAAAATTGTCGCGGAGAAAATTTTTGTATTGATATTGCGCCATCAAAATGCCTCCGCTATTCTGACACCAAATTGTTCGGCACCCAAATCATCCATGAGTGATGAATTGTTGGCAATTTCCGTGGTCTCGAAAACTTTGGATTGGGATTGGAAATCGGGCCAGCATAGGATTACCGGGATTCAAACCCTGATTTTGTCGTTTGGATTGGGATTGGAATCGTAATCCGTCATGACGGTGGTCTAAAAAGGCCGTAATTTGGCGTGATCCGTAACCCGAATTTTCAATTAAAAAATTTTTAGGCCGAAATCGGGAGAAAAATAACAAAAAAGGGGCAAAAATGGCAGTTTTCAGAGCTGTTGTCGAAAATTTTCAAAATTTTTTCACTAATTTTCAAATTTTGAAAATTTTTATGCAATTTGCTAAAAGATTTTGTCTAAAAATGACTAAGATTTGGAGCTAATATCTAAAAATAATTAGGAATTTTTGGGGCGGGCGGTGCCGATAAGCGCCGCTGAGAAAAAAAATTTCAGAATTTTTAACGAATTTTGTTAAAAAATAGCCATTTTTTAAGATTTCCTCTTTTCCCCTTCACTAGCCTCCCCCCCCCCCGCCCTTTAATGTATGTTAATAATACTTCAATTATCAAGAATAAGTAAGATGAAACCGAAATATGGGTAACCTTTTAATAAAAATAGAAAAAAAAATTTATTTTTATAAAAATATATTACAAGAAATCGTCCCGAAAAATAATTAAAAAAGCCAGTTATGGACCAAAATTACGAAATAATCCCAAAAATACGTAACCCGTAATCCGTCCAAAAAGGCCGTAATTTCCGTAATCCGTAATTACATCCAGCCCTGGAATGGATGATCTCAATTTATTTCAACTCAAATGGTGCTAGGCTGTTTTCGTAAAATCCGCCATTTTAGCTATTTTTTCGACAAATAGGGTACAATTTTGCTTAAAAGCACAAAATTTTACATTCTTGTTAATGATAGATAGTCCAGCTTTTCTCTTTTAGCCTGCAAATTTCAAATAAAATTACCAAATATAATATAATTTATGGCAGAAATAGTACTTTTTTAATGTAAATTTTTCAAAAGTTGATTAAGAAGCAAGCTATTAAAGAAAAACCTGGGCTATCGAAAGATAACATAATTTAATTCATTATGCTAAATTGTTGATTTTACGAAACGGCCCAGCACGAACTTAAATTATTACCCTTTAACTGATTGTTTTGACAATGCCCTGGGTTGGGTATTTGATAAAGTCTCGAGTTTTTTAAGTCTCGGTCTCGGGTCGAATCCGTTCTCGGGGTCATGTCTCGGTCTCGAGCATCACTAGAATTATGAATAAAAAAAGGCAGTTGAGCATTTTGTTTGTTATTTTGGAGGTTATTCATTTGAGTTTGCTGTTGTACAATGGCATTTTGTATTACACAAATGGATTCCTCCATTAATTTTTTGATAAAAAACGCACTTGCATGATCATTTCCCGCAACCGGGCCAACTCTTTGATCTGTTTTCGTTCTTTAAGCTCTCTGCTTTTTGGCGAAAGTGAGCTGCTTGGCGATGTGGATGGCACGCTGCCGAGAGCGGATGGCATCAAAGTTTGGGATGGCATTATCACACTGATGCTGATGCTTTCAGGGCGACCTCGTAGCACATCGTGTTTGCAAAGATGTCAAAAAAATGAAAATTAATTAAATAAAGTTGAAATGCTCTGAAAACGAAGGGTTGCTTAACGGCATTAGAGCGACTCAAAATTTCTCGAGAATTTACGCTCTTGAAAATATTTTTTTCATTTTCAATAATTATTGCCCCTTTTCCAATGGAAAAATATCTAAAGAGTTTTCGAGTGCACAGATACACGATAAAATTCTAAACTTTCTCTCACGCCAGAAGCGCAAAATCCTGCTCATAAATACAAAATTTGGAAAACAAGTAAAAAAATTATCAGGAAGAAATTGTTCTGGTTAAATTAAGCGAGAACAAATTGTAAAATATAAAAAGTTCTTCAAAAATAGTGTGAAAATTTTACCGGGAATTTGCCGGCGGGATCTAGTTGACCGAAAAACTTGAGGGAAACTTTCCGGCGAAAATTCCCGTGCTCTTACTGTAAAATTACCGTGCTGGTCCTATTTGGCACCGAGCCGAGGAGACTCTCTTAGAGCAGAAAGCCAATTTTAGATAGAGAATGAGGATGTGCCTGTGCCAGCTAATAAGTTTTTGCTCAAAACAAATTTAAATGGGTAGGGTTGACCTTAAATTTTCCAAAAACAAATTTCCGTAATGGAGTCAATGGAAGAAATCAAGTACAAAGGTTTTATGCTTTTTTCCATCAATAACCAAGAAATAAATTGTGTTGCTTGCCATTTAAACTCAAATAACCTGATTTATTTCAATTCGAAGTTTGTGCCAAAGCTATTGAATTGAAAGATGGGAAAATATTAAAAAAAGATTACTGAATTCGACGGCGCACATGAGACAGTGCAATTGCGTAAATGGAAAATGCGCTACAGAGCAGTACGGTAAGCCAAATGTTCAGCAAGGCAAATCCAGAGCCACGCGCATTCGGATTTGGCCAATTGCAACTGTCGAAGAAGTGCAAAGTGACCGGGTCGAATCGTTTGGCACATGGGACGAAACCGAACAGAAGTAGTTGGCCTAAGCAAGGAGTGACGCTATGTGTTGAGCAAAAATATTATTATTTATTCCCTATTCAATATTACCCTAAGATACAATAGCACAATGATTAGTAGCTAACTACCTGCAATTAGCATCCACACAACGAGACCGATGATGGACCCAAATGCATTTAATCGGAATGCCATTTGCTCTTGTTGAAAACAGCCCAGAAATGAGCATGCCTGGAGGGTGACAAAATGAAAAGTGTCCAAATGGGCCAATGCCTCCAAGGTCAACATAAACTGGGCAAACGTTGATTCGAGATAAGCTAAAATATGGCAATAAAAATCATATTAGGAATTTAAATAAAAAGAGAAGCCCCCTCTGATCATCAGAAGTAAGGCAATCTTAACAGAGCTCCAAGATGTGATGTCTTTCAACAATGTATTTGTCAATAAGAATTTTTTGAAAAGGGAATTTAAGGGTTTTTTATTGCTTTTATGGAATTTTAGGGTATTTAATCTTTTGGAAAAACAATAATCTGAGGCTTTTGGCCTTAATGAGAGGCATTTTGCAACAAAATCAGTTCGGTTGGGAGACCTCCTCATAAACAAGGCAGGAATTGTATTTACCAAAAATACCGAACGCTCAAGAGCAAAAAATTTGGTCTCGGTTTTTTGGCCAACGATTTGAGATTTTGAACTCTGGTTATGGAGTTATTTTCTGCTTTTCCCACTTTTGGCACTCTCCGTTGACATTGCTGAAACGGGCACGGCGATGGACAGTTGCGCAGCGGTGGACAAAAGGTCAGCGGCCAACAGATGACGTCCAACAATGAAGAAGAAGCGTTGTGAGAAATAGCGATGGCCATGTGCCAACACGACAATGGCAAAAAGATTCAGCAAAAGAGTGGCGAGGGCGAGGGGCGTGTAAAGGGAAAATGCCAAAATGGCGATCAGAGGGGACGGGTCGAAAATGGCCATCACTGTGGGGGACTCTTTGAAAAACGAAACAATATTTTCAATTTTAAACATATTATTTAAAGGATTGGATTTTTTTCTTTCAATCATTGGGAAAGGTTGAAAATCACAGCCAACATTTGAGTGTTAATGAAAAATATAAAAGTCTTAAATTTTTAATTAATTAAGTAAAATTTTTGTTCGAAATTTATTTTTTTATTTTTTGTCCATTTAAACTTTCGCGTTAAATATGTATTTCTAATAAATAAAATTTTGTCTAAAATTATTATTTTTTATTATTTAACCTATAATAAGCCTGATTTTCTTTTAAAATATTATTGTTATTTTTTTGCGTGCCATAAGAGAGGGACAATTTATGCTTAATGAGCCGAATGAAATTTATTGGCATATTTTTGATTACTAATTGCTTCCCTTTTAAATGAATGAAATGTTTATTTACTGAAAACATTAGGCACATGAAAAGCTCTAACAAATGGTGCCAAATTATAAATTTTCTTTACTGTTATGACAATATAACAAAGTTTGCCATGACTGAATGAAGAGTTTCGATGAACGTGTACATAAATAAATATTTAAAAAAAATTATTTAGCCCCATTAATTAGCACTAATGCACGAGCGATAAAACGCCAAGCCACTAAGCATCAAAACAAGGACACAAAAGATGAGAATGGAAATCAAACCACCGTCCACCCAAGTCATATCATTGTGCTCATTCTGTAAATGTTGGGCCAGCTTAAGGGCAAAAAAAATGCCAAAACCGCCAAAAAATGAAAAAAGGATCAGACTGCCAAAGCACACGATGAATTTTGAGCTGGTGGCACCGAAAAAATTTGCTGTTGGCCTTTCGTAGTTGGGGTTGTAATCGTCAGCATACATTCGCTTTTTTCTTCGCGTCAGCCTTTTTTGGTGTTTGCCATCTTTAGGAAGCAAATGCTTGTCTAAATATTTAGAATGTTTAAAATTATTTTAATGAAATAAATAAATTTTGAGATTAAAGAGAGATAATTTTATAAGTCTTGATTATTTATGACATAATGCAAATTTTGAGCATTAAGACGTTATCACTTATCATTATAATCCGTCATAATGTCCACCATTTTATCATTCCCTACTTTTTATGATGTGCCAAAGTGAGCGAAGTCCAGCCATAAAATGGTCCATCAATTTGGCCATTTGTTCTCTGTTTTCATCGTTAAAAGCTTGAAAATCGGCAATTCTTCTGAGGCTTCCAATTAAATTTGGGTCAAAAATGTTCAAATTTTGCAATTCTTTTATGATTGGCTGCACCAAATTCTGTGAAATTTCCTCAAAACTTTTACCATTTTCCAATTGGTGGCAAAAAATTGCCTTAAAATTTTCCATTTTCACGACAAATTGGCCATATGTTTTGTTATCACTTTCCAATTTTTGTAAATTCTTTTCAATTTTTGTATTGCACAAAAGTTCAATGGCACTCTTTTGAAGCCATTTGTTGGCAGAATTTCCTTCAAAGGCACCAGCAGTGAAAGTCAAATTTTGCAATTGCTTAACCATTGAAAAGGGATCTAAAATATTAATTAAAATAATTTTCAAAATATAAAAAACGAATATCTCAATTTAATAATAATAAAAAAAAAAATTAAATTTTGATCAGATAATTATTTTTTTGAAAAATTACTTTTAATTGAATGAATATTATATCTTCTTTCCTACCTAATTGTTGAGAAAATATTTTTTTGCTTGTGAAAGCCATAAAAATTAGAAAAGCCGAAAAATGAAAAGCCATTTAAAATAATAAAAAATTATGGAGTGAAACATAAATTAATAAAAAAAAGTAATTTTATAACTATTTTTTAAATTTATTCTGTTTTGCATTAACTTCCGCTTATTTTGCGTAAACAAATTATTATAATAATTATTATTATGTTTCATAACATCGGAAATTACACGTCCTTTTAATCTGTCTATCAATATTCATAATAACAAGAATAACGAAGAAGCCAGATGAAAATTTTGAAATATTATTTAAATTAAAATTCTATTCAGAAAAATAGAAATCAATTAAAAAATTTTCGTTTAAACTATCATATCATAGTAATTTTTACTTTATTACTATTAAGAAGCAACTGCAATTTTTAGGCAAATGGTGATTCGTTTAAAGAAGCATTAAAAACGCATTTTAAATGGTAAATAAAGCACTGACCCACTAAATGTCAAGCCACAAATTGTCCATAATTTTTTAAAGAAACCCGGAAATGAATCCAATTAGGGTTTTGTGGGAAGCTGAATAAAAATATGACCATTTTGTCATCTATTTTCTACCCTGGACATTCAAATTTTTGGTGGAAATTCAATTTTACTGCGCTTTTCATTTTGATAAGTGGTTGTGCTCTCGTAACCAGTTGCCTTAACTTCTCGGGAGCAGGCCCAGTACTAGTACTATACAGTAATTGTTTTAAATTTTTTATCTTTTGAATGCTTTGTGAATTTTAAACTGACGATGGACAACACAACAAGGACAGACTTTTTGACAGTGAACTCATTTGGACAAAAGAGCACAATTGGGCAGCTGACATTACGGCAGTGAATGAATTTTTTCTATTATAAATGACTTTTGCAATGAAAACATATCTATTTTTAAATGATCATCAGCGTAAGTTTCTCGCTCGTGTTGTTTTTTATTTTTTGACACTGCGCTGAAGTGATCCCTGCTCTAAAACTACCTAAATTCAGAAAATATTTGGCATTAATTAAAAAATTGGTATAATCAACTCGGATTCGGAAAATATTAATCATATTGATCAAATTCAAAACTTTCCAAAATTGATGATTTTAAAACAGCCAATAACGATGAGAAACACTTGGATTGTTCCATCGTTCTAAGGCGAAAAATTTCAGTTCGCGTTTCGTGTTTTTTTTCTCCTCGCAACACAATTTTTTATGTATTCACCCATTTTACTGCTTTTGTTGTTCTACAATTTTTTGAAATTTCTCACTAATAAAGCGAACATTAAATATACATTGTGTTTGGCTAATTTCTAAGGTTTATGTATTTGGCGAATTTTGGGTGTTGGAATACTGTAAATTAAAAAAAAATTTCTTTTGCCAAAGGCACCGGCAAATGGGATAAGGGGAAAGGGCCTTAAGCGAAAGTCCATTTATCTACACTGAATTTCAACCTTATGCCAAGTGGCGAGGGATCCCTCAAGCTTAGTTTTTAGAATCTTAATTTAAAAAAGCACATTATTCTATTTTTGGGTTGGGGCCCAAACGACCCCGGGGCCCAAAAACGGGGGCCCAAACGCTCTGGTCCCCAAATTTAATGCCTTTTGATACAAAAAAATGTTTGGCATATTGTAATTTTTTAAAATTTTATTTCAGTGACGAAAGGTTCAGTGACGAAACATCAGGGAGCCCCATTTAAGCCCGCCTTTTCGCTTTCCATACAATTCTCCCATAAAAATCTCAAAAAACCTTTTTAAACATTTGTGGCAAAATACATTAAAGAATTTCAACATAATTCAAATACATAAAAGCCTTTTTATTTTTGCAACTAGAGCAACCTATAAACGCTTAGAGCCCTTGAAAAAAAATTAGCTGAATTGACCAATGGAATTATTAATTCATCTCCAACTAACTTTTATATTGCAAAAACAATCTGTTGTTGACGACTTATGCAAGCACAAAAAATTCTCGAGAAATTTGTTTTTATGAAAAGCGGGAGAAACCTTAAGCCGGCTCTGGATTCAAAAATTCAATGTAAGGGGTGTCGGAGTCGGAACCGAAAAATTTTTTGAGATCGGATTCGGGTGACAGTTGAAAGTTATGTTTCGATAATATTTTTGCATGTTTAATAAAAGGACAAGGAATGAATGAAAGACACTATTTTTGTGCAATGGCGGCACAGTGAAATAATGAAAAAAATTAGAGTTATTAATAAGTATGAAGGCATTGCGTGTTCATTTTACATTTATCCGTTCGGGTTAATTGCTTTTCATTGTGCCATTACAAAAAAAATTGTAGCTGTCATTTCTTGTCCTTTTAAACATGTGAATCTCTCCTGTTTTTCCCTGAAATTTTTCGCCTTAGAACGATGGAACAATCCAAGTGTTTCTCATCGTTATTGGCTGTTTTAAAATCATCAATTTTGGAAAGTTTTGAATTTGATCAATATGATTAATATTTTCCGAATACGAGTTGATTATACCAATTTTTTAATTAATGCCAAATATTTTCTGAATTTAGGTAGTTTTAGAGCAGGGATCACTTCAGCGCAGTGTCAAAAAATAAAAAACAACACGAGCGAGAAACTTACGCTGATGATCATTTAAAAATAGATATGTTTTCATTGCAAAAGTCATTTATAATAGAAAAAATTCATTCACTGCCGTAATGTCAGCTGCCCAATTGTGCTCTTTTGTCCAAATGAGTTCACTGTCAAAAAGTCTGTCCTTGTTGTGTTGTCCATCGTCAGTTTAAAATTCACAAAGCATTCAAAAGATAAAAAATTTAAAACAATTACTGTATAGTACTGGGCCTGCTCCCGAGAAGTTAAGGCAACTGGTTACGAGAGCACAACCACTTATCAAAATGAAAAGCGCAGTAAAATTGAATTTCCACCAAAAATTTGAATGTCCAGTGTAGAAAATAGATGACAAAATGGTCAATTTTTATTCAGCTTCCCACAAAACCCTAATTGGATTCATTTCCGGGTTTCTTTAAAAAATTATGGACAATTTGTGGGTTGACATTTAGTGGGTCAGCGCTTTATTTACCATTTAAAATGCGTTTTTAATGCTTCTTTAAACGAATCACCATTTGCCTAAAAATTGCAGTTGCTTCTTAATAGTAATAAAGTAAAAATTACTATGATATGATAGTTTAAACGAAAATTGATGGTTTTTAAGTAATGACATAGCACCATCTTTTCTAATTGAGAATTTCGCAACACTCTAAGCTTCGGACATGAATTCGAACAAAAAAGTTGAAAGATTTAATTTTTCAAATACAGATTTCTTCGACATTTAAAAGCCGATAAAAAGGCAACTGAAAAAATATTTTTATGGCTAATATTCTGGAGGATAATTTTCAATTAAAAAATGATTTGACACTTTGTTGAGTTCGGGTCCGTGGTTCATTTTGGTGGTCAGTAAAAATGGCACGACTAACTCGCTACCATATATTGTTGCATAAATCTGTTTACCTATTAGTGCCTATTTTCCAGGTTTTAATTTTTAGAACCTAAAAATTAAAAAAATTTTGAAAAAAATTATTTTGACCTATTTTGGCGTTTTTGCCCAAATTTATTAACCAAAATGCAATAAAAACGAAAAATACATCCCTTAGATTCGACCACAAAAATTTCTGAAAATTAAAATATTTTGAATTTTCTTTTTGTACACTCATGGCTTTCCTATCGACAAAATATGATTCTTAATTTTCTTTAATTGTATTTTATCATTTTTTAAATGAAAATCCTAACAATTGATCTTAATGAACTTTTGTGCAATACAAAAATTGAAAAGAATTTACAAAAATTGGAAAGTGATAACAAAACATATGGCCAATTTGTCGTGAAAATGGAAAATTTTAAGGCAATTTTTTGCCACCAATTGGAAAATGGTAAAAGTTTTGAGGAAATTTCACAGAATTTGGTGCAGCCAATCATAAAAGAATTGCAAAATTTGAACATTTTTGACCCAAATTTAATTGGAAGCCTCAGAAGAATTGCCGATTTTCAAGCTTTTAACGATGAAAACAGAGAACAAATGGCCAAATTGATGGAACATTTTATGGCTGGACTTCGCTCACTTTGGCACATCATAAAAAGTCGGGAATGATAAAATGGTGGACATTATGACGGATTATAATGATAAGTGATAACGTCTTAATGCTCAAAATTTGCATTATGTCATAAATAATCAAGACTTATAAAATTATCTCTCTTTAATCTCAAAATTTATTTATTTCATTAAAATAATTTTAAACATTCTAAATATTTAGACAAGCATTTGCTTCCTAAAGATGGCAAACACCAAAAAAGGCTGACGCGAAGAAAAAAGCGAATGTATGCTGACGATTACAACCCCAAATCCCGCCGGGAAACGTGGCAAAAAAATTTTTTAATGAAAAGAATTGACAAAAAATTTAATAAAATTGTATTTTCTGAATTATTAATTTAAAAAATAAGGCGGTACCTACCTTTTCGACGGTACCGGTAAAAACTTGGAATTTTATGAGTCCCAAAATTTCTGGAATTTTTTTATAAATTCAAAAATTTTCGTTAAAACTACCTAATAGGTATTTTAAAATTCCAAAAAGATTTACCGAGTATTTGGATTTATTGCACAAACGCATTGTGTTCCATTGGCAACAGCTTTGTTACGTGGAAAATCAAGAGTGATTTATGATCAATTTTGGACAAGATTGCGGCAGGAATTGGACAAAATTCCCGGCATTTTAATGGTAATTCACGTTTTATAAACTGCTTGATTTGCTCACAGATTTCCCAAACAAATTTTGACTACGAATCTGCGTCAGTGAATGCATTTTGCGATGTTTTTGCAACTGCAGACCAAAAATGTGCGCGTTTCATGTGAAGCAAGCGATAAATCGCCGAATTCAATCAATGGGATTTATGCAATTGTACAGCTCAAAAGAACCAAATGGACTTGAGTTTCAGCGCCTTGTTCGCAAAATTGGGGCTCTACAATTCTGTCCCCCCAACTATTTAGCCCGTTCGCTTCAACTCATGCGCCATCTCATCACACACTCCCCATTGGAAACTTTACAACAGGGCGCATTGAGTGAACTTCTCGATTATGTTGGCTGTGATTTTCAACCTTTCCCAATGATTGAAAGAAAAAAATCCAATCCTTTAAATAATATGTTTAAAATTGAAAATATTGTTTCGTTTTTCAAAGAGTCCCCCACAGTGATGGCCATTTTCGACCCGTCCCCTCTGATCGCCATTTTGGCATTTTCCCTTTACACGCCCCTCGCCCTCGCCACTCTTTTGCTGAATCTTTTTGCCATTGTCGTGTTGGCACATGGCCATCGCTATTTCTCACAACGCTTCTTCTTCATTGTTGGACGTCATCTGTTGGCCGCTGACCTTTTGTCCACCGCTGCGCAACTGTCCATCGCCGTGCCCGTTTCAGCAATGTCAACGGAGAGTGCCAAAAGTGGGAAAAGCAGAAAATAACTCCATAACCAGAGTTCAAAATCTCAAATCGTTGGCCAAAAAACCGAGACCAATTTTTTTGCTCTTGAGCGTTCGGTATTTTTGGTAAATACAATTCCTGCCTTGTTTATGAGGAGGTCTCCCAACCGAACTGATTTTGTTGCAAAATGCCTCTCATTAAGGCCAAAAGCCTCAGATTATTGTTTTTCCAAAAGATTAAATACCCTAAAATTCCATAAAAGCAATAAAAAACCCTTAAATTCCCTTTTCAAAAAATTCTTATTGACAAATACATTGTTGAAAGACATCACATCTTGGAGCTCTGTTAAGATTGCCTTACTTCTGATGATCAGAGGGGGCTTCTCTTTTTATTTAAATTCCTAATATGATTTTTATTGCCATATTTTAGCTTATCTCGAATCAACGTTTGCCCAGTTTATGTTGACCTTGGAGGCATTGGCCCATTTGGACACTTTTCATTTTGTCACCCTCCAGGCATGCTCATTTCTGGGCTGTTTTCAACAAGAGCAAATGGCATTCCGATTAAATGCATTTGGGTCCATCATCGGTCTCGTTGTGTGGATGCTAATTGCAGGTAGTTAGCTACTAATCATTGTGCTATTGTATCTTAGGGTAATATTGAATAGGGAATAAATAATAATATTTTTGCTCAACACATAGCGTCACTCCTTGCTTAGGCCAACTACTTCTGTTCGGTTTCGTCCCATGTGCCAAACGATTCGACCCGGTCACTTTGCACTTCTTCGACAGTTGCAATTGGCCAAATCCGAATGCGCGTGGCTCTGGATTTGCCTTGCTGAACATTTGGCTTACCGTACTGCTCTGTAGCGCATTTTCCATTTACGCAATTGCACTGTCTCATGTGCGCCGTCGAATTCAGTAATCTTTTTTTAAATATTTTCCCATTTTTCAATTCAATAGCCTTGGCACAAACTTCGAATTGAAATAAATCAGGTTATTTGAGTTTAAATGGCAAGCAACACAATTTATTTCTTGGTTATTGATGGAAAAAGGCATAAAACCTTTGTACTACTAAAAAAATTGAATAAGCAAATAAAAAATGAAACAATGGCAATTTAAGGTCAACCCTACCCATTTAAATTTGTTTTGAGCAAAAACTTATTAGCTGGCACAGGCACATCCTCATTCTCTATCTAAAATTGGCTTTCTGCTCTAAGAGAGTCTCGGCTCGGTGCCAAATAGGACCAGCACGGTAATTTTACAGTAAGAGCACGGGAATTTTCGCCGGAAAGTTTCCCTCAAGTTTTTCGGTCAACTAGATCCCGCCGGCAAATTCCCGGTAAAATTTTCACACTATTTTTGAAGAACTTTTTATATTTTACAATTTGTTCTCGCTTAATTTAACCAGAACAATTTCTTCCTGATAATTTTTTTACTTGTTTTCCAAATTTTCTATTTATGAGCAGGATTTTGCGCTTCTGGCGTGAGAGAAAGTTTAGAATTTTATCGTGTATCAGTGCACTCGAAAACTCTTTAGATATTTTTCCATTGGAAAAGGGGCAATAATTATTGAAAATGAAAAAAATATTTCCAAGAGCGTAAATTCTCGAGAAATTTTGAGTCGCTCTAATGCCGTTAAGCAACCCTTCGTTTTCAGAGCATTTCAACTTTATTTAATTAATTTTCATTTTTTTGACATCTTTGCAAACACGATGTGCTACGAGGTCGCCCTGAAAGCATCAGCATCAGTGTGATAATGCCATCCCAAACTTTGATGCCATCCGCTCTCGGCAGCGTGCCATCCACATCGCCAAGCAGCTCACTTTCGCCAAAAAGCAGAGAGCTTAAAGAACGAAAACAGATCAAAGAGTTGGCCCGGTTGCGGGAAATGATCATGCAAGTGCGTTTTTTATCAAAAAATTAATGGAGGAATCCATTTGTGTAATTTTTATTTCATACTATGATAAAGAATTTTTTTAATGGGGGCGATAATTTAGATTTACCACAAAAAATTAAAATTGTTAAAGAAATTTAAAGTGCCAAAATCTGCATATAATGGATTAATTAGGGTGAACTCAAAAGCTGAAACTTTTTTATAATGGCTTCTTATGAAAAAGTCAATTCTGAATAATGGCTTCATTAGGGTGAAGTCAAAGCTTAAATTTTTTTTTTTAGGGTGTTGCCAAAGCCACCCTAAAAATGCTTCGGCAATTGTAATTCAGCAAATTCATAAATTTTGTCAAAATAACAAAACTTATTCTGTTTAGGGTTTTTTGATCATGCAATCGCTGCTTTTGCGCTTTGTCGGCTTCTTCGTTTTGCCTTGGTTGGCATTCGCTGCCGGTGCCAATGGCATTGACCAACGAGCGCTTCTCTGTGTGCTGGCCAACACTTTAATTTTGGTAGGCTTGATTTTTGAAAATTTATTTATATTTAAAAAAGAACTTTTTTAGCTGAGCTTGATCAGTCATTCATTGATTTATTGGTGGTGGAACTCGAAAATTCGTGAACTGTGCAAAGAAGTTGTTGAAACTCTGCACAAAAAGCTCCTTAAATCGCGCTAAATTAACTTCGGGAATAAAAATTGTCCAATCATTCTCGAGAGTGTCGATAAACCTTCATTGATATTTAAGCGCTAATTCGGAATTTAATGATAAAATCCTATCTTCATTAAATACTTTTTAATATAAATAAATATTTTAAGCAACAAAGAAATCTTTAAAATCTATCCATTTAGATGTTAATTAAAATCACATGTCCATAGATCTCTAATTTCAAATTTTGGCATTTTATTTTGCCTTTACCAACTTTAGTCCATGTGCATGTGTGTGAGATTCACATGCTTTTCCACTGGCATGGTCCGCCGCCCATTCCACGCACCATTATATCCCCGGCAAAAAAATAAAAATAAAAATCGCCAACAAGCATAGGAGTTAATATATTGTTAATATATTTAACTCGTGTAAGCTTACGTTAATCACATTGATTTTGTTTAAATCATAAGCACATTTATTGCATAAAAATGAAAATATGAGGAAAACATATTTTTATTATTAAGCATTATTATTATTATTACTTATTAAATTAAACATTACAAAAGAGCCCGATAAAAAAAAATTGCGAGAGTCAGAAATTTTGGAAGCGGGAATCCCGAAAAAAAATCGCGGGAATCTCGCTCCAAACGAGCTCTAATTTATATAGAAAAAAGAAAAAATTAAGATAAACAAATGCTTAATAATTTGACAACACCTTTGGCACTTTTATTTACCATTTATACTTTTTCAATTGCGCAAAGTGGCACCCCAAAACCGACCAGGAAAAAATGCCATGGAATTCCCATCAAAAAAATGAACAAATTTAGCTACAAATCAGCGCTGTCAAACAATTCCAAGGAAAAAGATAAAGTGATAATTAAGATTGCGGTTGAGTCAATGTTCAATGACAATTGGGGCGAGGTAATTATTTAATAACTGATTGAGTAATTAATGCATTTCATTTGTTTTGTTAATTATTGAAAAAATATATCATCGAATAAAAAATAATTTTTGATCAAAAAGTAAAAATATTAAAAAAAAATTACTAAAAAGCAAAAATTGCTTTAAAATTCATAAATAATTCTTTGAGGGCAGGGCAAATTTAAAAAAAAAACTTCAAAAGGAAATTGTTGGTTAAGCTTTTCGTAATTTATTTGCTTTAAAAACTACTAAAATAAATTAAGCATAAATTTCAGTCAATTTGAAAAACTTTTTTAATAAAAATTTTTAAGGTTTATGTCGGTTATACGGGCACAGAATCTGAATCTGTCAATACCGCCTTTTTGCCGGTCGATAAATGTATAGCCATTAAAATTTACAAAAACGAAAAATATCCCAAAAAAAGTTATGAAAATGCAATTAAAATTTTGAATCGACTAAAGGTGGATGAAATGAACAAACATGAACACATCATTGACTTATTTGACCAGTGAGCAATTTTAAAACATTTATTTTTTTATTGTATGAAATTAATTATTTAAATTAAAAATAATTTTAAAAATAATTGAAATAATTTTTAGTGGTCAAATTAACGAAGAAGGCAAAAACAAATTGAATTTTGTGGCAATTCATGAACTGATACCTACAATATTTGAAAATGAATTATATTTTGGGGATTCCTATCAAAAAATTTCTAAAACAAAAATTGGAAATTCAATCAAGGAAATTATGATGCCACTAGCCGATTTACACCGAGGTATAAATAAAAAATTTAAACACATTAAATATTCATAGCTATTAATCATAATTATCAACGAATTATTTAATTAATTTTTAAATTTTAAAATAATTTCTTGGTCAGAAATGTGCATTGATCACAGCTAACTAATGTGTTTTGATCACCTGATCAGCAGCGACCTCCGAAAATCGCCCGAATTTATGATTTAATATAAAAAATCTACCCAAAAAAATTCATGAGAAATAGAAATACCGATTTTTTAACTTTTTCAATTCTTTTTTCTCTTGCCATAAGTTAAAATTTTTTATTTTTCAGTTGCGGTGCATTTGAATTTTAACCCCGAAAATTTGGTGGTGTCTAATAAAAACAATGCTGTTTCTGTTCGAAGACTTTTCTCCAAAGTCGAAAGCACACCATTGAAGCTGATCGGACTGGAGGGGGCATTCTTTTTGGAAATGGGGCGAAACATTGAAAAAATTAATGACGATGAAATTGAGGGTCATCATCACTTCTCACAAACAGCTAATGGACGATACATGGCACCGGAATATTTGGACAAAAAGGTTTATACATAATTTGCAATTTATAAATATTTGAATATTTTTTATGTGTTTAAATTAATTGTCATTTTAATTATCTATCAGCAAAAATAAAGTTGGATTATCTAGAAGTAATAATAAAATTCGCAAATTTATGGATTTGAGTCATTTTTAAATTTGAAAACTTATATTTCATAAATTAGAAATTGGAACTGGATTCGGTTTTTTAAATCAAAATTTATTTTAATTACAGATTTCGACAAAACTGGACATTTGGTCGGCCGGGATTGTAATTTATGAACTTTTATTGGTGAATTATTTTAATCAAAATTCAATATTTGAGAAGATTATTAATCCGCAAAAGAAAAAGGTTAGCAAATAAATAAATTATTCCTAAAAACAAAATCAAATTAAGAAGACAATAAAAGAGCAAATTGATAAAATTGCTGAATTTTATCGTGGTTTTCTGATCACGGATCAGCCAGGGACAAGTAGTGAAAGTAATGGAGCTCAAACCGGTCTAAAAAAGTAATTTTAATGAGAATTTTATGATTATTCCTTGAAAATAAAAATTAAATTTATAAATTTAAATTCGGTACCGGTAAAACCGAAACTGAGACAGAAATTTTTTGAATAAGATTTTCTAATTCAATAATTTTCATTTAATTTGTCAATTTTTGATGAGAATTATTCGCTAAACAAAACGGTTCCAAAAAAACGGATTACCGGTCGTTACCTGTACGGTACTGTTACCGTGCTACTCTAGGATAAATTCACGGTAAAATATGGTGAGAATTTTTAGTTGCAAAACCTCAATATTTAACTAAAAAAATGCCGAAATAATGGCAGAAATAGTAGCAAAAAAAATTTAATTAATTATGGTTTTTTCTATTTTTCGTTTTTACTCAATTTTTGTTAAGAAATTTCTCAATAAACCCAAAACATTAGCAAGGTTGAGCAGTTGCATATATAGTGGCATCATTATTTTAGTGGGGAAAAGTCCAAAATAATAATGATTCCTTGTGACGAATAGTGGCGTTAAAATAAAGAACTTCCAGCAGGCTAAAAACAAATGTGTTTTTCGTGCATTTCTCAGAAAACAAAAAAAAAGCCACAGAAAAAATAGTTAAAAAATAAAAATAAAAATCCCAGCCCTAGGAAAAAAAATGTTAATTTAAGAAATTGTTAAAAAAGCCTAAAAAATGAAAATCAAATTCAGAAATAACACTGATGAATTGCCAAATGTTGGATCAGCTCAATGGTGGAATAGATACAGAGAAGTTGTTCAGATCATTTTGGAGCTTTGGTGCCAGCAAAATATGCCGGAGATTGTTTTTCTTTTAACGGTCAAACAATTTCAGTTTTTAATTCCTCATTTGAAATATTAATTAACAACAGATTTATAAGATATATAAAGAATGGAGCCAATTCGAATTACGGCTTATCCGTGCAAATGAGCCCCATTCGAAAATTTAATTATTGCCGAAAATAATTTTTCGAAGATCTTTTTTTTTTGCTTTTCGAGCCAAATTTTTCTTCGGTGTTATTTTAAACATTTCAGCGAACGGAAAGCAAAAAAACTGAAATTTATAGCTTTTTTCGCCAAAATGGACTATTTTTGCCATTTTGGCGTAAATTTAAAAAAAAACGGTAAATGGCGGTGCCGATAGGCGCTACCGTGATTTTGAAATTGTGATAGCATTTTGTTACGAAAATTGATTAAAATTTTTAAAAATTGCCAATTTTTCTAGAAATTTTTTTTTAATTTCGTGGGTAGGGGGGAAGAATTCTCCTATCTGGCTACGGGCCTGTATGTGTATAGCTGTTTTCACTCCTAATGCCATTTCAGAATATTTTGGGCGCTGACCCGACAAAACGAATGAGTGCCACAGAAATTCTCGACTTTTTGGAAGGAAAATGTGCACCAAAAATCGAAAATGTGGACAAAATGTCGTTCTTTGGCACGGCAGATGCAGACTTTCTGATCCGTTCGGTTGAGATGGAAATTCTAAGAACGAATAAATTTTTTGATGAAAGACGCTATGAACTTTTGAAAAGCATGCGATCAATGCTGGAAAAAGTGAAAAAACATCAAAAAGAACTCCTTTCAACATTGGCAAAACGAAAGCATTGTAATGGACAATGAATGCCAAAAGCGGATGATGGACTGAGATTTTTTGTTTTTTGCTAATCTTTTCGGTGCTGGGTCGTTACTTAAAAACCATCATAATGGGCGTTACTTAAAAAACCATCATTATGAAAATTTTTGTCGAAAAACAACCAAATTTTTAATTCTTGATATCATTTGATAGCCCTAAGTGTTCTCTATCAATCTGCAAAATTTCAAAAAATTTCTTTAAGTTTCAAAAAAGTTATAGCTCGAGGAACTCAAAAAACCTTGATTTTCGAACATTTTTGGCCATAACTTTTTTTAAACTTAATAAAATTTTTTGAAATTTTACAGGCTCATAAAGAACATTTAGATCTATCGAATGATATCAAGGATTAAAAATTTGGTCTTTTTAGAGCAAAGTTATAAGCAAAAATTTTCATTATGATGGTTTTTTAAGTAACGCCCATTATGATGGTTTTTAAGTAATGACATAGCACCATCTTTTCTAATTGAGAATTTCGAAACACTCTAAGCTTCGGACATGAATTCGAACAAAAAAGTTGAAAGATTTAATTTTTCAAATACAGATTTCTTCGACATTTAAAAGCCGATAAAAAGGCAACTGAAAAAATATTTTTATGGCTAATATTCTGGAGGATAATTTTTAATTAAAAAATGATTTGACACTTTGTTGAGTTCGGGTCCGTGGTTCATTTTGGTGGTCAGTAAAAATGGCACGACTAACTCGCTACCATATATTGTTGCATAAATCTGTTTACCTATTAGTGCCTATTTTCCAGGTTTTAATTTTTAGAACCTAAAAATTAAAAAAATTTTGAAAAAAATTATTTTGACCTATTTTGGCGTTTTGCCCAAATTTATTAACCAAAATGCAATAAAAACGAAAAATACATCCCTTAGATTCGACCACAAAAATTTCTGAAAATTAAAATATTTTGAATTTTCTTTTTGTACACTCATGGCTTTCCTATCGACAAAATATGATTCTTAATTTTCTTTAATTGTATTTTATCATTTTTTAAATGAAAATCCTAACAATTGATCTTAATAATCCCAAAAACGAACCTTTTTTTGTTGAAAATCTGTTAACAAATTACACCAAAATTTCAAAATTTTCCCCGGCGGCGCCTATCGGCACCGCCGGACCCCCTTCTTTCCCAAAAGTTTTTTGAAAAAGCGCGCCGAAAAAATGTGATGTAAAAAGCAAGCAAATATTAATTTATAATAATATTCAATCATTTAGTCCAAAAAATGATTAATTGTTTGAAATAATTAAAGAAATTTGTTTGAAAATTTTCATTAATTTAATTTAGCTTTAACTTTTGGATTTTATTAAATAAAAAACAAAATAAAAATTTAATTTTGTATTATTTTCAGTTGAAAAAAATTAAAATTTTTTAAAATTTTTTGAATTTTTTTAATTTTTAAAATTTCCCGGTTGGTCCCGGTTCCCGGTCCCAAAAAAAAATCGAGGTCCCGGTCCCGGCTTCTCAGGTCCCGGCAAGTCCCGGTCCCGGTTTTTGCAAAAATTCCTGGTCCCGCTCTACTCTACTTTTTAGATAAAATTTTATGATTTTATACCCCTAAATTTGAAACTTTTTTTCCCGGCTTTTTCAGCAAAAATCCCGTCAGTTTTAACGGGAATCCCGCCGGGAAACGTGGCAAAAAAATTTTTTAATGAAAAGAATTGACAAAAAATTTAATAAAATTGTATTTTCTGAATTATTAATTTAAAAAATAAGGCGGTACCTACCTTTTCGACGGTACCGGTAAAAACTTGGAATTTTATGAGTCCCAAAATTTCTGGAATTTTTTTATAAATTCAAAAATTTTCGTTAAAACTACCTAATAGGTATTTTAAAATTCCAAAAGATTTACCGAGTATTTGGATTTATTGCACAAACGCATTGTGTTCCATTGGCAACAGCTTTGTTACGTGGAAAATCAAGAGTGATTTATGATCAATTTTGGACAAGATTGCGGCAGGAATTGGACAAAATTCCCGGCATTTTAATGGTAATTCACGTTTTATAAACTGCTTGATTTGCTCACAGATTTCCCAAACAAATTTTGACTACGAATCTGCGTCAGTGAATGCATTTTGCGATGTTTTTGCAACTGCAGACCAAAAATGTGCGCGTTTCATGTGAAGCAAGCGATAAATCGCCGAATTCAATCAATGGGATTTATGCAATTGTACAGCTCAAAAGAACCAAATGGACTTGAGTTTCAGCGCCTTGTTCGCAAAATTGGGGCTCTACAATTCTGTCCCCCCAACTATTTAGCCCGTTCGCTTCAACTCATGCGCCATCTCATCACACACTCCCCATTGGAAACTTTACAACAGGGCGCATTGAGTGAACTTCTCGATTACTGCGTAAATAAATGTAAAACTACTTAGACAACACCAAATATACAGAACAACACATGGATCAACGACAGAATAGGGCTGCACTTTTTTGCACTTTTTGATGTTGTTCGGCATCGAACCACCAACCATGCTGAGTCTTACCACGGAAGGCTTTTGCTTGAACAAAGTTTGGATGCAAATGGGCTGCTTGTTGATCAATACTTGAAGAAATGGGTTTGAATGAAGTGCAAGATGAAAACTCGCATGATGTTAATTCAGAGGATGGAGAAGTGGATATCATGAATTAATTCATATGAATTTTGGCTCTACTGCATTTTACGCGTCCAATCACAGTTTGCGCGTCCAACTTCTGGCCATTCGCTATTCCGCCGAGGAGGGCGTTTATCGCATGGAATGGCACAGTTGCACGGTGTGCGCCCAAAAGGATGGCCATTGCCTTGAGGTACTGTGGGAGTTTTTTTACGGCATGCCCAGTAACCGGTCCATTCTCGAGGTCGTTCCCCCACTTCGTTAAATTCCTGTAAAATACCTCACTCTAATACGGGATTTCTAGAAAAAGAAAAATACGCCCATAAAAACCGAATTTCTGAGTTCTGTCCCCAAAAAATTACTAATTAATTTTTAATAAAATTTAAATCCGTCATTGATCACTTATTATCAAAGTATCGTACGCATTCAATCAATTGTTATAAAATTTAATACTTAGGGTGTAACATAAGTTTCCGCACAACTTTTTTTAAAGAATTTTTTTATGAATATAAATTTAAAAAACCACAATCATGATCCGAAATATCTGACATTATTATTGAGAATGAGTTTGCTATTTATCGGGCAAGGGATAAATCCCATTAGAAAAGTATTTAAGGAGTTAGAGTTGATAATGTAAAAATGGTCATTTTCGAGGTATGTATTTTTGATGGCTGATTTAAAGAAAATGAAAAGAGATACAGAGGCAGAGAAAACGTGAGTAAATAGAGCAAAGTTAGGACTATAAAAAATTATAAGAAAAAAATTTTATTACTTCAAAAATGAATTATTGGAGGGCGGAATCTAAAAATGGTCTCCAAAAACGGCATTTTTCAAGACCATCAAATAACAAAATGTTTTAAAAGTGGTTTTGGAAATTCCGAATTTAATTAAACTATATAAATTGACCACGCTGAGTCCGAATATGGCTTTAGATTTGGTCTCTGGGTTCTCAACAAACCTGTACAGCTCCAACTTCATGCATGGAGTTGGAGCAGTACAAGCTCAGAGTTAAAAGATAGGTCAGATTTAAGGCCATATTCGGATTCTACTGGGCAGCCGTGAGCCCCCTCTTCCCCCAATAGCTTATCAGGTTACTTTTTTGACCATAAAAAATCGAGAAAACGCACAAATTCAGGGGAGCGAGTCGTCGTTTCTCCTCCCCCCGCGTCAAAAATTGAATAAGCAAATAAAAAATGAAACAATGGCATGAAATGAAAGAAGACTTTCTGACGAACAAAATAAAAAAAGAATTATTAAAATAACTGCAGAAATTACGGAGTTATGAATTTTTGAATTTGTCAAAAAAAAATTGTGCGGAAACTTATGTTACACCCTAAGTAATAGAGAGACTAATTTGTGCGTGCTTATTTTGGTTTCGATAACCTCTGATATCAAAATTTTTTGTGATTTTTTATTAACAATTTGGCCAACAAATGACTTCAATTGACGACATCTACAAGCATTCTGCGCCACAATTGAAAACACTGCGTCGCATCATTGTGGATGTGTGTTCTCGGACAATTAAATAATTTCTATGATTGGACACATAAATTTTTGATTGGACGCGTAAACTTTTGATTGGACGCGCAAACTGCAGTAGAGCCTGAATTTTTTTATATTTGAAGATGCTTAAATTTTACATTATTAAAAATTTTAGTGAATTCGGGATAAAAAAAAATCAGATTTTTAACAATTTTTTGCGGCGCATTTTTCCAAAAAACTTTTGGGAAGTGCGAGGGGAGGGGGTCCGGCGGTGCCGATAGGCGCCGCCGGAAAAATTTTTTGTAATTTAATTCTGATTTGTTAACAGATTTTCACCAAAAAAGGCCAATTTTTGTATTAAAAGCCAAGCGACGACTTTTTTTGCCTTTAAAAATACTTTTTTTTTGCGGTTCGTTTTTTCAAAAACTTTTGGGGAACAAGGGGGGAGATGGTCCGGCGGCGCCGATAGGCGCCGCCGGGAAAAATTTTGTTATTTTATTTTTGAATAAATTTATTTATTTAATTTATATTTTCTTGATAAAATAGTGACATTCTGCCATAAAATTTCAAAATTTTGAATATATTTAAGAAATAAGAACAAAATAAGAACAATAGCCCGAAATAAGGACTAGGGCTTAGATTTATATGTAAGAAAAATCGCAAAATATGTACATAAATATGTATTAAAAAATGCCAAAATATGTAAGAAATATGTACAAAAATCTTCAAATATGTACCAAAATATGTTAAAAAAAAATGCCAAAATAACATCAAACAAGTACAAAAATAAGCATAAAAAATTTTTATCAACGATTTTAGGGCAGTAAAAATGGTCATTTCTTTTTATGCGTGTTACAAATCAGAAATTTTTCGAGATTTTCCGGAGTAAAGCTCATCCGATTGTCTGCCAGAATATTTTTGTATGCTGAAAAGGAACGCTCCACTTCACACGACTGAATGGGCGCTTATTTGAACATTGCAATAACGTCCGGCGGCAAATGCGTTTGAACGTGTTCGCCGCGCAAAACCATACCAATTTCCTAGAAAAAATATGAGTTTAAAACTTTTTCTAAATCCAACCAAAATTCTGTCAAATCCCGGATTGTTTCGCAAAACCGTGTTAAACTTTTCTCGAACCAATTTGCCCACATTGCCCGGTACCAATAAAAATTCTAAGAAAAAAAAAATTTTCAACGATTTTTGAAAAAACTTGGTATTCACCATAAAATTTAAAAATTTTGGGGGGGGGGTAATCGTATAATTGTACTTTTGCTACTGACTTAAGACAGGGACGCAATTATACCAAACACAGAGTAGGCCAATGTCAAATCCAAACACTTTAATTCCAAAAGACAAATATCGATGAGAAACAATTTGACGAATATCAATTTTAAAGTCAAAAGAAATTGGACGGCGCAAAACAATAAAAATTACCAGATAATAAAAATTGGAATGAAAGATGGAAAGAAAAAACAAAGAATACAATTTTAAGTGAGAAAAAACGCGAAACAAGACATTATGCCAAATTTAATTAACACTAATGAGTCATTATAATTAAAATTCTACAACATCCCTCAACAATCAGAAAAGGCGTCCCTGCCTTTAGAAGTCAAGAACCGAAAGGTGGGGTCCAACAGGTGTCTCAGCGGCGATTGAGACGGAATTCCCGACGGCGTTCGTTACCGTACTGTCCCTGGCGATTAGTCTCATAAGGACGGTAACGGATGGCCGGACGATCAGCCGAACGATTAGGAACAATTCTACGAGAATCGGCCCGATCTCTCGAAGAATGCCCTAATTCCAGCTGTTAAATACGGTGATCGGCCCGATCTCCCGATGGAATAATGACGGCCGAAGGCAGCGAGCGAATGTGCATTTCGTTATCGCCCTGTAATGGACCCTGAGTCATTATCCAAGCCTTGAGTGTGATGTCAAATTCTCATTTTTAACCCATTTTGACACATAACTAAGTTACTCAAAAAGTATTAGACAAAAATTAGATTTTATGAACTGAAAAGATATTTATTACATTATTATCTTTAATAAATTTTTGTTAATGAAATAAAATTAAAAATAAAAGATTTGTTTCATAAAAATTTTTTTATAATTGACTTTGGTATAAAAAAGCAAAAATAAAATTCTAAAATGGATTTGCATGTAGAGGATTTGAACCTGGGACCCAAAAAATTTTCGGCTAACGCACCGGGGTTTCACCTGCAGCTAAAGAATCTCTCCCCACAAACACAACCATGACCTTCACGCGACTGGAGATCACAACAGGTTTGAAAGTCCTGATCACATCAGCAACTGGGCCTTCGTTGGGTCCAATGTAAAGTGATCGGTCGAAGAAGCCCTGGAGGTGGCGTGCAGATGAGTCCCCAACAAAAACACGTTCGTGGGACACAAATGACTCGGTTTTGTGGATGATTTTGGCACGGGCACGTTCCAAAAACCATGCGCTCTGATCGAAGACTTCTTTCCACCCTTCCTGATCAGCCCCCGCCAGCAACTCTAAACCAATTGGTGGTGCCATCGCAAGCGGTTTGTAGCCAGTTGCGCTTAAAGCGGCACGTGCAACGAAGCACATTTCGAAGCATTTTTCGAGCGCTTTGACTTGGTCATTTTCCTGTGGGAATTTCCCGGTGCCAACATAATCCCCTCGCTTCTCTGAATAAGTGGCCATTTCCATTTGTGGTCCACTTTTAATGATCATTTCGACGAATGTTCGGGCTGCGGTGTTTGAAGTGACTGTGCCGGAGCGAAGCAGAAAAACGGCCAAAAGAGCTTGAAGCGGCGACTGTACGATCATGGCGCCTGGGCCAGACTGTCCAAGAACAGGGTCCAATTCGCCCAATTTCAAAGCCGTGCAGAGTTCATGCTCGGCATCTTTTTGACTGCAAACCGAAGTCCAACAAATCCCGGCGTCCGTTTGCGTTTGTCCTGAAAAATTCGCCTTTCTTTCCCTTTTTACCTTCAATTTCAGGTTTAGGCAATTAATTCTGAGAATTTTTGCATAAAAGTTTGTCCACATTCTCAGGCAATAAACGTTTTCTCAGATCTGTCACAATCAACCCAGCGGTGGAGAATATTCCCAGATATTTGACATTTTTGCTAAATAACAAAAAACTTGATTATATCGGGGAGAATTAATCCGGCACTGCTTTGTGAGAAAAATTTAATTTCAGTCATTATGTTAAAATAAGATTAAAACATTCGTTTCAGAAAACCATTTTTTTTCAAAATTCATTGGTATTCTCGCTAAAAAAATTCTTTCAAAAGGTCAATTCTTAGGGGTGTAATAATCGGATTTCAAGGCAAAATCCGATTACGATTATCCGATTCCGATTATGGCCCAAAATCCGATTAATTGCGATTCCGATTACGATTACGATTCCGATTCGGCACATCCCTGATATATACCTAATACAACCCCACACATTTTGCAACGACTTAATTCATTCATTTTTCTGTTCCAAATGAACGATTGGCTGCTCTCCTCAGCTGCCCTTCATGAAAACGTTGTTCAAAACGGCGACACCGCTGAAAATGGAACGGTTTGTGTGAACTTTTTTTGTTGAAAAATCGCTTTTGGGCGGTCCCGGGGGGGCGGGGGAAGGACCCCTCCACACCCGAATTTTTTAGAAAAATAGTATTCTTACTGAAAATTTACGGTTTCCTTGTTGGTACTCCCTCCAAGGCCTACCTCACCCAAATTTTCCAAAAAATGTCGCTTAATTTTTCCGAAAAATTAGCAATTTTTCGATGAAAATCCTTAATTCTCTTTTAAAAATTGGCTAAAAATCGCAAAATTTGTCATTTCTTGGACAAAATATGTTAACAAACCGATAAATACTACAAAAAAATTTCCTCATGGTTCTACCGGCGCCGTCGGACCCACTATCCCAAAAAAAAATTTAAAAAAAAACGCCGCAAAAAAATTAGCCATCCTCAAGCGGTAAAAGTGCCAATAAAATCATAGAAAATGCCATCCATTATTTTTTGAAAATTTTTTTCCAGCAACAGCAGCAGCAGCCGTTGTCCATCGCCGAGATGGTCACCCAAGCGGCTGCCCAAGTGGTTCAGCAACAGCACAGCGACCAATTGGCCTCGCTCGGCTTCCGCTGGGCGGACGAGTGGGCCCTCTTTTACAATGCCGAAACCGGCTATTTCTACGAGCCGGTCAGCCATTTTAAATGCCTTAAAAAATAAGCTCCTGAAATTGTCTGGATGTCTTCGATGACTCAGTTCACAATATTACATTCAATTCGGACAGTCGAAACCCGAGGTCGAACAAAAAGGTCGAAAATTTAAAATTTCACGGATTTTTCATTTATGACTTAAACACTAGAAAATTAAATGCGTTAAAATCAAAGCAACTGTTTCCATGTTGTTTTAGGCCATAAACCTAAAATTCGAAAAATTAACTTTTCGACTTTTGGTTCGAATTCGTGTTCTGAATTGTCGAATTAAATGTCTATTGTGACCCTCTCCCCTGAATCCCGGCAATATTTATTCGACCAATTTATAGGACATTAAATTTTTATGAAAAATGGGCGAGGGATGGGCAAAAGCAGCATTACCAATTTGATGCCCTTGATTACACATTTCCCTGGGAAAGCTAAAAAAAAAAATTTTTTTTTGGCCGGAGAAAAATGGCAAATCGAAAAACTGCTTAATTTTTTGTGACCCTAATTTTTGTTTCATTTGCGCAGAACTCGACACTGTTTTTCCACCCGAGTGCGCCCCATTTGTGCTACAAGTTCAATGCCGACACGGGCCAATACGACCAAATCGGCGCCGCTGGCGATGGCAGTGCCGCCGGTGCCCTGGCGTCCTCCGCTCCCCCCAGCGGAACCCCGAAATGGTCAAAGCGGGCGTTTCGGCGCCGCGCGAATCGAATTTTGGGCGACGATTTTGTCCAGGTGTGCCAAAACTTCAAAATTGGAAATTTTTTTTTTTTGTATTTTTGACTAAACTTTTTTAATATAAACCCAAAAAAACTAAAAATGAATTCATTAAAATAGTTGCTATTTTTCAGAAAAAATTCTTTATTTTGTTACTCCACATTTGCGCCTATGTCCAAAATCGGGTTCAAACTCAATTTTTTTTTAAATCACTGATAACCTAATCAGTGCTTATTTATTGTTGTTTAAGACCTCCTCTAGGAATGAAAACACTTAAATTTGAACCCGCAAATGTTTGGACACGCTTTAATTTTCTTAGAAAATTTTTTATATCTGGTTGTGAAAAAATTTTTGAAAATTTTTTTTTTGTTTTTTTTTCTCGGTGATTTTCTTGTACTCCTTTGTCTTTTTGCTCCTTTTTGGCGCTCTGAATAATGGCACTTTTCATTGTCAGAATGCCCGCCAAGAGGAGGTGGACGTGGCCGAGCTGACGCTTGACCTGGTGGACCGCTGCTCGTTCCTCGTCGGCGGCGAGTGTTACGAGAAGCGATCCGCGAAACGGGCACTGATGGAAAGGGCGGCGGCGGTGGACGACGACGAAATTTGGGCAGGGGTCCGTTTTTTGTAATGAAAATTTTGTCATGGAGCAGTGCTTTTTGACATGGGTCGTTTAAAAAAATTGTCAAAAAATTTGGGGGTGTCGGTTATTTCCCCCTGCCCCTACCCAGAAATTTTCTAAAAACATTTTAAAACTATTTTTTATAAAAATTACAAGAAAATTTTTGTTTTGAAAAACTCAACTATTTATTCAAAATTATGATGAATTACTTTTTTTTTAAATCTCTTTTTTTAAGAAATGAATTTTCCGAAAAACGCGTGATCAAAATCAAGGGCGTAGCCAGACCCTTGGCTTTGGGGAGGGGCTTAAGTCAAAAATTCGATTTTTAGGGGTGTATTTTTGGTTTTTTGAAATCCCGAATTATGGGGTATTTTGCAAAATTTTTCGCCGTTTTTCGCCAAAAAATTAAATCCATTTTTCAAAAATATGGTAAAGTGGGGGTCCGGCGGTGCCGATAGGCGCCGCCAGGAAAATTTTTGAGTATTTTAATGCAATTTTGTTAAGAAAATTGCTTAAAATTTCAAAAAAATTTACTGAAAATTTTACTTTTTGGGTTTCGGAGGGGGGGAGGAGGCTTTAGCCCCCTCAGCCCCCCCCCCTGCCTACGCCCTTGATCAAAATATAGCTGATCCATTTGACTCTTCGAATGACACTAGTTATGTTCAAGAAAAATATGATGATTCAAAAGATTTGGTCGGTTCTACACGAATTGCTGAAGTTTCGTCCGAAGTAACGACAATTTCCTGTCCTTCGAATTCAGTGTTAACGCTGAATTCTAAATTCTTAACTGTGCCGGCCTCAATTATTGTCCGATAAATGACCGTCAGAAAATCTTTCTTTTCAGGTTCAACTTTTTCGAATTCAACCAGTGCCTTATTTCGTTCATCATACAACTTAAATCCCAAATCCTGAAGTGCGTTGGTTCCAATTAAAAGACCGAAACCAATTGGGGCATTAGTGATGTGCAAAGGAATGGTCACCGGTTCATAAAAACCGTGACGATTGACAGGCAATTTAATCGTGCCGAGACATTTCACTAATTTTCCGTTTACGTCAAAAATTTGGGTTTTCGTTTTGAAAATCTCCAATGTTTCCAGCGTAATCGCTTTCTCAATCAGCAACTTATGCAGAAAATCACCACTAATCAATGAGATTTGTGCGCCTCCGTCAAGCATTGCGTCGGTTTCTGTGCCAAACACTTCAAGTTTCAACGACATAACCTTTCCAATTGTTGGCAAAAAAATTTCATTTTTGCTTTCGGTGTTGCCTTCTTTGCTTTTGAATGTAAAATTTCGACAGGGTTCTTCTCTATTGCTAGCTTTGCACAGGTGTCGTCCTCATTTTCTTCTGCCCCAAGACGTTCGGCGGCTGCCGACGGCGACGAGTCGGGCAGCGGGGCGGAGGAGGACGGTGATGGCGCGTGGAGCAGTGGCAGCCGCACGGAACGCCAAAACGAGGAAATTGCACGACGGCAGCAAGAAGGTGAGGCGTGCTTGGTGGATGTACGGAAAGAAAATTTCGCTGATTGTGAGCCTCAAAAATGAGTCATGGTTCCAAATCCGCCGGAACTCCGCCAAGAAAAATTTTTTTTTATATTTCAAACCGAAATTTTTCAAAGAAAATTCGAAGAAAAAGAAATAATATTTCAAAAAAAATTTCAGCGTTTTTCAAAATTGAATTCTTCAAAAAAATTTCTAAAAACCACTGGAAAGGCCCAGTGACTACGAGTGGGAGGGGGCGGCCCGTCTCCCGGACAATCCGTCAGTGGTCAATCCGCCACTGACGGATTGTCCACTGACGGATTGTCCGGATCCCGGGCGGCCCGGGTATTGCCTTGCCCAGAAACACCCAATTGTCCATCGCCCACTGGCCAATAACCAATTAACCTTTTCGGCCAGCGTCCAGTTGTCCCTTACCGAACCCTCCGCCCTAAGAACATGCATGTATGAATTATTACTATATTTTTTGTGCCATGCCCGCTTTGTAAACGGCATTTTCCCTGCCAGAGGAAATTGCGCGCAACGCGCCGTGCATTCGGCTGGTGGAGCGGCCGCGCGGGCGGCTGCACATTGTGACCATTTGCGGCGCACGGGTGGGCTTCGGCCGCTCAATGGACGTCCAAATTGGCGGCGATGCAAATGCCGCCAGCGGCGACGGGTACGGCACGCCCCATGCGGGCGGAGGAGAGCAGGCGGAGGGGGAGGAGGAGGAAGTGGGTGAATGAATGGGTTTTTAAACAGCATTTTTGTATCTCAAATTTTTAATTATGTAAATATGGCGTAAGTTGCGTCGGGTTTTTGCCACCAATTAGAAAATTCTTGGTTCAAGCAACAAAAAAAATTTTTTTTTTTAATTTCCAGAAAATTGTCTGTGGTTACCATTGACTAGTTTTTTGTATATCATTTTTGGATTTGTTTTTTCAGTTTTCATTTCCAAAGGAATTCTCTAAATTATTTTTATTTTTTTACGATTTTCAGAGAGAATTTTTAGCTTTTAAATATATATTATACTATAAATATATATTTTTTGTGCGCAAAATTTTCTCCGCCGCCGGCCATTTTTTCAATAAACCAAAAATGTCTTTTCTTTTCCAAATTTTTAAAAATATTTTAGAGGATAAACATAAAATTTGTGCCAAAATTTGTCTTTGCTCTTTTTTTCGAATGTTAAATGATGACGTCACAATTTCAGCTTCTGGCCATTCGCTATTCCGCCGAGGAGGGCGTTTATCGCATGGAATGGCACAGTTGCACGGTGTGCGCCCAAAAGGATGGCCATTGCCTTGAGGTACTGTGGGAGTTTTTTTACGGCATGCCCAGTAACCGGTCCATTCTCGAGGTCGTTCCCCCACTTCGTTAAATTCCTGTAAAATACCTCACTCTAATACGGGATTTCTAGAAAAAGAAAAATACGCCCATAAAAACCGAATTTCTGAGTTCTGTCCCCCCCCCCCACCGGTACACCCCAAAACACAGCCGCCGAAACACAGCCCTGGCTACGTTCAATGCTGACCACCAACAAGCGTCTGCGCAATTCCTCTTCGGTCATATTTGGTTCTAAAACAAGAGAACTGTCATCACCATTTTCCCCATTAAAGCCCGCGAGTTCAGTGGGTGAGATTGGCGAGTTTTCAATTTGCTGATTTTGGGGAAAACTTTCTCCAGCACTGTGATTTTGGCGTTGCAGCGAGTTCTGCTGATTTCCACCGACATTAATCTGATGTCCATTTCTGTCAACGGCAATCTCCAAAAATGGTAACGGGTCAAACAAATTGTTGGCACAACGGACGGAGTCTGTCGTACTTGCTTTTGAGAATCCACACGCCTTCCCATACACATTATTTTTGGGTTTTCAAACCCAATTTCGCAATGTTCAGCCCGGCGTCAGCCACACCGTGCGGCACGAGGACGTGGTCAGCATTGGCACCGCCGAGCAAATTTGGCTGTCCTTTCACATCCACAGCGGACTGAACACGTGCCAGGGCTGTGAGCCGGGACTGTTCCCCAGCGGCGACGGCACTTGTGAAAAGTGAGAGAGTGCAGAAACAACGGGGCCCAAGGGTCCACCCAGGAATCACAAAGATTCAAAAAATGACGCACGCGTTCAAGAATTCTCAATGAAACCCCGATTTCTAAGGCCTACGCATGCAGCCGTGAGCCCCCTCTTCCCCCAATAGCTGGAACCATTCAGACGCAAAAAATTTTTGTGAGGCGAAACGCACAAATTCAGGGGAGCGAGTCGTCGTTTCTCCTCCCCCCGCGTCGTTTCGCCCCCGAAAAATTTTTTTTTAAAAATTTCAAACCGAAATTTTCCAAAAAAATTCTTAAGAAATTTCTTAATAAGAAAATTAAAAAAACAATTTATTGAAAAACTTTCTAGCGATTTGATTGAATTAAAATAATTTTTCGGTTTAAAAGGAGAAACTGAGAACGAAACCTTTTTGATGTTTTTTTGTTTTGTTTGTTTGAACAGTGATGAAAGGCCAAAAAAGCGACGTTCCCTTCACACCGAACGTCTGCGACAGATGCGCGCACTGAAGGAGCAGTACGGCCTTTTGGACGAGGTAAAGACCACTAATAAAATAGGGGTCCAATGGGGGACAAATGGAAGTCAGCCCGGATTTAGGAGTATAACCTCTTTCAAACGTTGTGCGACTCGGTCTAATTTCTTGTCATTCGACAGCTCTAGTAGTTCTCTATTATCCTGCCAAATTTCGACAAATTTCGTGGGCACATTTTTCAAAAAATTTTATTCCCGGAACATACCTGTGCAAGGGTACACCCCAAAACGTCGTCAGCCGAAACGGGTCTGCCTGTCTGTGTTGTGCTATTTTACTGGATTCACTCCAAATTCTTTTGAGGCCTTTGCAAAAAAAATCCTATTTTAAAAAATTATAATTTCTACAGCTGTCTTCCTTTAGGCTACTCTCCGGACTCTGTTCAATTCCAACAGCAGCTGAAAAACGGCGTTGGCATTACCTCCGCGGCGGCGGCTGCAACAGTGCCAATCAATGCGGAGAACAAAGGCTTCAAGCTGCTCAAGGGCATGGGCTGGGCGGAAGGCCAAGGAAGAGGGAAAGAAGAAAAAAGGAGAGAAAAAAAAGTATGCGAAAAGGAAAAGGCGATCGTAAATATGAAAATAGAAATTTTAATCAAAGATTTCTTATAGGCAATTCGAAAAATTGCCTTATTTTTTAATAAATTCAATTAAAAATTGCATTTTTCTACGATCGACTAAAATCAATTTTCGATCGTAAGACCCTTTGGCTTATCCCCCCCCCCCTTGCACAGGTATGTCCCGGAAACTAAAACCTACTAATTTAAATTTTTAGGTTTTTCCATAAAAAAGGTGGTCGCCAACTCAGCAATTTTAAGATATTTTTAAATTTGCATTAAATTTATTGGTTTTCATTGACTTTCAGGACATTGCTTCCGAAATGGATGCTGCCGAATTGCGCCGGAAATATGTGGACAGAGCGGGGCGCCGGCGGCGTGCCGTAGGCAGTGAACATCCACAACAACAGCAACTACAACACCATTTTCGACATCATCAAAAATCAGCATTAATCTGCGCAGCAAACAGCAACTCAATGCGGAACAAATGCGGAAACGCATTGAACAAGTCTGGCCAAACAGTTTTTCAAAAAAAAGAGGAATTTTTCGCAATAAATTTTTTGAATATTTTTGAGCGATTTTTTCAAAAATTTATTAAAAAATAATTCATTTATTTTGAAACCGCTGAATAAATAATTGCAGAAAAAAAAATTTTCAACGATTTTTGAAAAAACTTGGTATTCACCATAAAATTTAAAAATTTTGGGGGGGGGGTAATCGTAAAAATTGTATTTTTAGTTTTTACTTAAGACAGGGACGCAATTATACCAAACACAGAGTAGGCCAATGTCAAATCCAAACACTTTAATTCCAAAAGACAAATATCGATGAGAAACAATTTGACGAATATCAATTTTAAAGTCAAAAGAAATTGGACGGCGCAAAACAATAAAAATTACCAGATAAAAAAAATTGGAATGAAAGATGGAAAGAAAAAACAAAGAATACAATTTTAAGTGAGAAAAAACGCGAAACAAGACATTATGCCAAATTTAATTAACACTAATGAGTCATTATAATTAAAATTCTACAACATCCCTCAACAATCAGAAAAGGCGTCCCTGCCTTTAGAAGTCAGAAACCGAAAGGTGGGGTCCAACAGGTGTCTCAGCGGCGATTGAGACGGAATTCCCGACGGCGTTCGTTACCGTACTGTCCCTGGCGATTAGTCTCATAAGGACGGTAACGGATGGCCGGACGATCAGCCGAACGATTAGGAACAATTCTACGAGAATCGGCCCGATCTCTCGAAGAATGCCCTAATTCCAGCTGTTCCGATCGGTGATCGGCCCGATCTCCCGATGGAATAATGACGGCCGAAGGCAGCGAGCGAATGTGCATTTCGTTATCGCCTGGGAATGGGGTCTGAGTCATTATCCAAGCCTTAAGTGCCCGACAGCCCGCATTTTTCAATTTTCCGTCTTCTTCCACCATGTGCGTATTGAAATGATCGCCGAATCGAAAAATTTCCAATGCCGAGCGGCCATTCGGTGTCGTGCAGATCGGCAGAATCTGAGGGGGATCATTTATGAGCCCCTGCATTTGTGCCACCAGCGTTTCGAATTCTCGCTGTTTTTTGTGAATGTAGGGCGGGCAGCTCCACAGCACTTGAACCGGGAAACGTTTGCACAATTCGGCCAAAAGTTTGCATTGTTCAATGATGGCCTCCGGGGTTTCACCTGCAGCTAAAGAATCTCTCCCCACAAACACAACCATGACCTTCACGCGACTGGAGATCACAACAGGTTTGAAAGTCCTGATCACATCAGCAACTGGGCCTTCGTTGGGTCCAATGTAAAGTGATCGGTCGAAGAAGCCCTGGAGGTGGCGTGCAGATGAGTCCCCAACAAAAACACGTTCGTGGGACACAAATGACTCGGTTTTGTGGATGATTTTGGCACGGGCACGTTCCAAAAACCATGCGCTCTGATCGAAGACTTCTTTCCACCCTTCCTGATCAGCCCCCGCCAGCAACTCTAAACCAATTGGTGGTGCCATCGCAAGCGGTTTGTAGCCAGTTGCGCTTAAAGCGGCACGTGCAACGAAGCACATTTCGAAGCATTTTTCGAGCGCTTTGACTTGGTCATTTTCCTGTGGGAATTTCCCGGTGCCAACATAATCCCCTCGCTTCTCTGAATAAGTGGCCATTTCCATTTGTGGTCCACTTTTAATGATCATTTCGACGAATGTTCGGGCTGCGGTGTTTGAAGTGACTGTGCCGGAGCGAAGCAGAAAAACGGCCAAAAGAGCTTGAAGCGGCGACTGTACGATCATGGCGCCTGGGCCAGACTGTCCAAGAACAGGGTCCAATTCGCCCAATTTCAAAGCCGTGCAGAGTTCATGCTCGGCATCTTTTTGACTGCAAACCGAAGTCCAACAAATCCCGGCGTCCGTTTGCGTTTGTCCTGAAAAATTCGCCTTTCTTTCCCTTTTTACCTTCAATTTCAGGTTTAGGCAATTAATTCTGAGAATTTTTGCACTACTTTTTTCCATTCCATATTTATCCGCCCCCATACATTCTTTAGCAATTGTCCCCAATTGCCAATTTTCGGTCGCACGTTTTGGCATATTTTCAAAATTCAGTTGGGCCGAAATCATGAAAATCATTGCATTTAGCACATTTTTATACGGGTTTTTTCCCCGTGGTAATGTTGCGATGTCGGGGACTGCCTTTGGCACTTTTATGAGTCTTTCCAAAGGAACAGTGATAGGGTCAGCAGCTGTTTTATCAACTGGGACTAATTCGGCGGACGATTCGGAGATTTTTGTAATGGTGTAAGGGCCAAAATGATTCCACAATAATTTTTTGTGTCGTGAATTGCGATGCATTCCGGGAAAAGCCACCATAACTCGTTCCGAAATTTCAAATTTATTGGCTTTCACTTGAGGTTTTGCATCATACCAATCTTTACTTCTTTTCCGGTACTCATCCAAATTTTGTTTGGCCTCATTTTGAATATTAAGGAGGTTTTCCAAAAACAATTGAAAATAATTTTCATAATCAATTGTGTATAAGGGGTTAAAATTCATTTCGGTGATCTTATCCATCGGAATTTTCGCTGATCTGCCAAACATTAAAAGAAATGGTGAAAAACCCGTTGACTCGGATGGCGTTATATTGTAAGCAAAAACTGAGTATGGTAATCGTTCGTCCCACGTCCAATTACTTGCTGTAGACTTTTTTAATATTTGAATCAAAACTCCATTTACTCGTTCCGCCAAACCGTTTGCCTGTGGGTCATACCCAGCCGTAAAGGATCTCTCAAACCCAAGAATTTCACTTATTTTTTTAAAAATGGTGTTCATAAATTCTTTTCCTTTGTCGGAATGAATTTTTTTCGGCGTTCCAAAGATTAACAAAAATTTTTCGACAATTACTTTTGCTACAGAATCTGCTGATTTATTCGGGATTGGTTCAGCGACCAAGTACTTGGTGAAATGATCGATGATAACACAAATATATTTGAAGTTTGACTGACTTGGCCCAACGTCCAAAATGTCCATACAGACCAATTCCAATGGTTCTGATGAGTGAACTACTTTTAAAGGAGGTTCATTTGAACGTGCATTTCGGGTATGTGCACAAATTCTGCATGCATTATGTGCATGAATGCAATCAGAAAACATGTTTGGCCAAAAATATAACTCTGCCAATTGTTTATACAATTTTTTGGCGCTCATGTGGCCCGAACACTTTCCTTCATGCCGTTCTTTCACCAAATTTTCACGAAATGATAATGGAACAAAGAGTCTAAGTTTTCCGTCATTTTCACAAAGATGCAAAAACTTCTCAATTAACACAAATCTATGGCATTTGTCCATTGTGCTCTGTCGAATTCGCGGATCAGCAGGCATAATTTTTTTCTCCAAAAACTCATAAATTGGCCGCATTTCGCTGTTTTTGGTCTCCTCGATCCATTTTTCCCGGTGTTCAGTGAAATCTTCGACATTATTACTGAGTTCAAAAACTCGAACTTTCCCAATAAAGGCAATGTCTTCCTCCTGTAAGGATTCAGTGACGCTCTCATTCGATTTTCCCGAACGAGATAGAACATCAGCAATTATGTTTTTCTTTCCTGGTTGGAATTCCACCTTTAGGATGAAACGAGAGCTTAACTCAAGAAGCCAACGGTCAACACGTGAATTTCCTGTCTCATTTTTACTCCGGAACATCCAAATTAGTGCTTTATGGTCCGTAATGACCCGAGTCGGAATCATAGTGATGAATTGTGCGAACTTTAAAGCCTCTAATTCGGTAGCACTGTAGCGTGACTCATGGACATTGCATTGTCTTGAGGCAAAATAAATTGGCCTAATCTGTTTCTCCGGATCAGGCTGACATAAAATTGCTGCAATGCCGGTCTTACACGCATCAGTCATGATTATAAACTGCCTAGTTAGGTCATTCTGTGCTGCATCGAAATCCGGAAAATGAAGCACAACATCTCGAATGATTTTTGACTTTAATTCTTCGATTGCTTGTTTTTCCTGTTCTCCGATTTTGAATTCAGCTTTTTCGCTTATCAATTTGAAAAGCGGAGCAGCAATCGTGCCGAATGAATGGATAAATTTTCTATAATAAGTCAGAAAACCAAGCAAAGAATGGAGTTGTTTTTTGGTCGTTGGCATAGGCAAATCCATCACAGGCTTTAGCTTATCCGCATCCATTTTAATCCCTTCCCTTGTGAGGATGTGGCCCAAAAATGGTAATTCGGTTGTGCAAAAATGACACTTTTCAAATTTTAGTTTTAATTCT
This sequence comes from Heterodera glycines, assembly GCA_004148225.2. Classification (NCBI taxonomy): domain Eukaryota; kingdom Metazoa; phylum Nematoda; class Chromadorea; order Rhabditida; family Heteroderidae; genus Heterodera; species Heterodera glycines. The sequence continues at coordinate 18,342,536 of CP049709.1, read as the reverse complement.
GCTGCTTTAACTCGAGAAAAGACCGCTTCAAGGTGTTTCAGATGCTCATCAAAGGATTTAGATGCGATTAAAATATCGTCAATGTAAACGAACAGAAAGTCATTAATCATTCCCTCAAAGAGACGCGACATAAATCGCTGGAAAGTTGCCACTGCATTGGTTAGACCAAATGGCATTACTGTAAATTCGTAAAGACCGTACTCAGTCGAAAAGGCAGTTTTTTCAATGGAATTTTCATCCATTCTTATCTGCCAATATCCGGACATAAAGTCTAAAGTGCTGAAGTATTTTCGTCCTCCAAGCATTAAAAGAGTATTGTCGATATTTGGGAGCGGGAAACTATCTTTTCGGGTGATCGAATTTAAGCCCCGGTAGTCCACACAAAAACGTAACGTTCCATCACGTTTTGGGACAATCACAATGGGACTTGCCCATGGAGACATAGACGGACGAATGATGCCTCTTGCCAAATAATTTTGGAGCATTTCTGCTATTTTTTCGCGATAAGCGTATGGGACCAGGCGCATTTTCATTTTTACTGGCGAATTTTCCGCGGTATTTATTTGGTGTTCGACTAAATTTGTCTGCTTCAAGTCATCATCGCTTAAAGCGAAAATTTCAGGAAAAGTGCAAATCATTTTCCGCACTTCTTTGTCGTTCGCTTCGTTCAGTTCACCAATTCTGACTTGTAAACTTTCGAAGAATTTCTCGTAACATTCGGGAGCAGCATTTTGTTCATATTTCGTGGAACAGATAATTGGGCTACTTAACAAATTTTCAGTCTCACCGATTGAGTACACTCGTTCGACTTTTCCGATCGAAGATTTTTCAAACAGAGTAATGGGCAAAAACGATGAATTTGTCACTGGGACAACAATTTTTCCTTTTTCGGGGATTCCTATGGTCGGTTCTACACGAATTGCTGAAGTTTCGTCCGAAGTAACGACAATTTCCTGTCCTTCGAATTCAGTGTTAACGCTGAATTCTAAATTCTTAACTGTGCCGGCCTCAATTATTGTCCGATAAATGACCGTCAGAAAATCTTTCTTTTCAGGTTCAACTTTTTCGAATTCAACCAGTGCCTTATTTCGTTCATCATACAACTTAAATCCCAAATCCTGAAGTGCGTTGGTTCCAATTAAAAGACCGAAACCAATTGGGGCATTAGTGATGTGCAAAGGAATGGTCACCGGTTCATAAAAACCGTGACGATTGACAGGCAATTTAATCGTGCCGAGACATTTCACTAGTTTTCCGTTTACGTCAAAAATTTGGGTTTTCGTTTTGAAAATCTCCAATGTTTCCAGCGTAATCGCTTTCTCAATCAGCAACTTATGCAGAAAATCACCACTAATCAATGAGATTTGTGCGCCTCCGTCAAGCATTGCGTCGGTTTCTGTGCCAAACACTTCAAGTTTCAACGACATAACCTTTCCAATTGTTGGCAAAAAAATTTCATTTTTGCTTTCGGTGATCCGTTCCAATTTTTCATAAAATTCACTTACTTCCGGTGCCAACTCAATTTTGTTTACCCTCGCCTCGGCTAAAACTTCTTCACGCTGGACCACCAAACAATTTTGCTTTAGGAAATTAGCTGAATTTGGTTTTGGTGTTTGAAAATTTCGGTTCTGATTTGGGGGTTGGATTTGAGTTCGGTTCGCACCAGTAGCAACAAAATTTTTTTGCTGATTTATTGGCTGATTTTGCATAAAAGTTCTTGGACGTGAACAATTGCGTGAAAGGTGGCCATATTCATCACAATTGTAACATTTCCATTGATTTCTAGTGTCTTCTTTGGGCTGGGGGTGCTGATTTATGTTTCCAGCAAAATTTTGACCCTTCGCCATGTTTTGGCTTGAGTTACCACCAAAATTTTGTCGCCATTTGGGTTGTTGCTCGCGCTGTTGAAAGCCATCATTTGGGTGTGTACTGAATCGTTTTGCGGCGCGTTGGGTCGATTCAGCCCTTGCTGCTAGTGACACAAAATGATCAAGAGTCATTCCCGGTGTGCGGATTAATTCCAAATTTAACGCAAGATCGGGATTTCCCATCGATCTGATCAGAAATTTGATCGAATATTCGTCGCACAAATTGTTGGTCAAACCCGGATAAGCACTCTTTACTAGGCGAGAAATTCTTCCAGCCAACTCATCAATGCTCTCATTTTGTCTTCTCCGAACGCCCAACATAAGATCATCAAAAGCATTTAGTTGCTTTGAGTCGGTTTCTTCCAACTGCTGAATCATATCTTTGCGGATATGCTCGTATCGGTAGGGCTGCGTTGACTTTGCTGCCTCAAAAGCTCTTTCTGCTTTGTTGTAAACTTTGCTTTCTAACGCCGAAATTCGTTTCGCGTTTGGCCATCCGTCGGTGTATGCATCAAATTTTTTGAAAAAGCGGCGCACAGAATCTGTACCCTCATTTCCATTTAGATCCGGAATTCTTTCCAAAATCAAGTTGAATTCGAGGTTGCTTGGCGCAACATTCGGTTGGGGATAGGTAGGGAAATGTCTAGGCTCTTGATTCGTTTCCGGAATCTGAAAGACCTGGCGAGTGAATTTTTGATGATTTTGAGCCAAATTAGGTTGCTCGATCAGCACTTGTTGCTGTTGGTCTTGGGGGTAAACCAAAGTCATTTTTCCATCAGGGCCCTGCCAAAGCTGAGCCTGCATTGGAATGTTTTGAATAAGTCTACTTCCTGCTTGAATTTGTTGCGCGTTTGATGGCGCGGCGACAGGGTTAGGAGCGGTGTACTGAATGTCGCAATGACGCTGTACGTTTGGCGGGGCATTAACGCAATTATTTGGTACGTACTGAACGTCAATGTTGCGTTGCGCGTTAACCGACACTTGGTTAATGCGGTGTGCATTCAGTGGGATGGGGTGGAAAATTTGTTGCCGTATGTTTAAAGGTGGGGTTGGTGCTCTGTTGTTGCGGTCAACAACAAACGGGAATGGTCCTATTTGCTGTTCAAATTCAACATTTCGAGTTGGGGTAGAAGTGCGCGGTACATGGACCAAATTTTGAGGAAAGTTTCCTATTCCATTATTCATCAAATTTGATAAGAAAGTGTCATGCGGCCTCCTTTGGTGGGCAAATGTTTGACCATTTACTCCAAAATTCGGTCGTCCATCATTTTCCCTGATTGCGTTTCGCAAACCTTCGGCGTTTTCTCCATTTCCGGCATTTCCGTTGGCTGGCGGCTGGCTACGTTCAATGCTGACCACCAACAAGCGTCTGCGCAATTCCTCTTCGGTCATATTTGGTTCTAAAACAAGAGAACTGTCATCACCATTTTCCCCATTAAAGCCCGCGAGTTCAGTGGGTGAGATTGGCGAGTTTTCAATTTGCTGATTTTGGGGAAAACTTTCTCCAGCACTGTGATTTTGGCGTTGCAGCGAGTTCTGCTGATTTCCACCGACATTAATCTGATGTCCATTTCTGTCAACGGCAATCTCCAAATTCAACGCTCGTTGCCGTGTCAAAATCGGACTGCGTGTGATGACCATCCAGCGAAGTCAAATGTAAAAATTCGGCGAGAAGACGGAGAAAAACTAAGCACCGACCCGGTGTCAATAGTTTATACGGCGATGTAGACAGAAAAAAAGGTTCGGCCCGAACTCAAATTTTCTGATAAACAATAAATTTTTCGGTGCGCTGGAGTTTTTTGTCGCTTTTTTTAACTTTCCGATCCGGAATAGTCAATTTCCACTTCACAACTTAAATATCGTCCGGTCCGGACTGATACTTAATACACTCCAAATTAAAACCCGTCCGAAAAATTTTTTTATTCCCGATCTCACCCTCAAACTCTTTAAAAATCGCCGCTTTTGTACCTGTTTCCTCGGGAGCGCCAAATTGTACTTTTGCTACTGACTTAAGACAGGGACGCAATTATACCAAACACAGAGTAGGCCAATGTCAAATCCAAACACTTTAATTCCAAAAGACAAATACCGATGAGAAACAATTTGACGAATATCAATTTTAAAGTCAAAAGAAATTGGACGGCGCAAAACAATAAAAATTACCAGATAATAAAAATTGGAATGAAAGATGGAAAGAAAAAACAAAGAATACAATTTTAAGTGAGAAAAAACGCGAAACAAGACATTATGCCAAATTTAATTAACACTAATGAGTCATTATAATTAAAATTCTACAACAGTATGCACCCTCATTTCGGCGAGACTTGAAAATGATTTTTTGCACAGTTGCAATTTTGGCACGGGTGATTTATTGTTTTGTCAAATGCCAACCCAACGACGTTTTTTGACTACCGTCATACCCCCTGAAATTTAAAAAAAAAATCAAAACCATAAATTTTTCAAAAAATGTTAGAAAAAATTTTAAGGAAAATTCAAAAAAAAATTTTTTTTTGAAAAAAACAATAATTTATCATAAAATTTTCGAAAAAATGCTAGGAAATTTGTATTGTAAAAAAGTTTCTAAGAATCTTTTTTAAAAATTTTACTTTGAAATTTTTTTCAAAAAATTGGCGGGGGGGGGGACGACCTGCTGGTCTGCCTGTCTGTGTTGTGCTATTTTACTGGATTCACTCCAAATTCTTTTGAGGCCTTTGCAAAAAAAATCCTATTTTAAAAAATTATAATTTCTACAGCTGTCTTCCTTTAGGCTACTCTCCGGACTCTGTTCAATTCCAACAGCAGCTGAAAAACGGCGTTGGCATTACCTCCGCGGCGGCGGCTGCAACAGTGCCAATCAATGCGGAGAACAAAGGCTTCAAGCTGCTCAAGGGCATGGGCTGGGCGGAAGGCCAAGGGCTCGGCAAGCACAGCCAGGGCATCCAAGCACCGGTGGGTTGAAAGTTTTTTTTCGGTCAACTAAAAGTCGAGAAATCTTTTGTTTCCACCAGCGCTTTTCTGGGTCTCTGATCACATTTCTGTCTTTTCCGGATCGCTAATCTAAATTCGAACAAAAGCCAAATTAAAAATTTAATTATTCGCGTTAGGGACTCGGAGTTTGTCCAAATGGATTTCAGACTTGTGGTCAGAAGAGAGACCTCGAGAATTCCCGACAACTTCTTCATGACTTTTTAAACAGAAATTTTTTTGTAAACCAAAAGGGTTTACTTATTTTTATGTTTTTAATTATTTTTCGCGAAAAAGTCTAATATTTTTCACTATTTTATTAGAATTTTTTTTTTTGCCTGACAGATCGCCACACAATTCAAAGGGGACCGTGTCGGGCTTGGCACAGTGTCATCCACAACAACAGCAACTACAACACCATTTTCGACATCATCAAAAATCAGCATTAATCTGCGCAGCAAACAGCAACTCAATGCGGAACAAATGCGGAAACGCATTGAACAAGTCTGGCCAAACAGTTTTTCAAAAAAAAGAGGAATTTTTCGCAATAAATTTTTTGAATATTTTTGAGCGATTTTTTCAAAAATTTATTAAAAAATAATTCATTTATTTTGAAACCGCTGAATAAATAATTGCAGGGGGGGCAACCTTTTTAGAAATCCCCGCCGGTAATTTTTTTTTAAATTATCCGAAAATTTATCTTTTTGGATGAATCCAAAAAACGTTTTTTAAGTTTTTTTTCCATTGAAGTATTTACTTTCTCAGAAAATTTAACTTTTACTCAGTTCGAGTCCCGACGGTAAAGTGCTGCTGATACTCATTCCACCGTTGGCATGAAATGAACAGTTGACGAACGGATGTACCGGAAATTGCGAGAACATTTATTCAATGGTCATATGGGAAAGACTATGCCGATTTGCTTAAAAATTTTTACAATTTTATTATATTTCATTAAACGGTAAAATTTCCGAATACGGTATCTACTCAAAATCGCACAAAAACACTTACGGGTTTTCTTAGGCGCTG
>CP049709.1:18311662-18336115 GCA_004148225.2 Heterodera glycines | reverse complement strand
TTTTTTTAGTGACAAAGCGCCAAAATAGTGATTTCTAGTGACGAAAAATGCCGTTCAAATGAAAAATTTTGAATTTTTTTTAGTAAACAAAATGATTTTTTTTAATTTGAATTAAATTATTATTTATATATATTTTTCTATCGGTATGAAAATTTGAAGCAAAAGAAATGTACTTTTCTTTCTCATTCTCTCTATTAGTTTGACTTAGCTCATTATTTTGTGTTTACCGTAGACCATTTACTAAGTACAGTATGCCTAAGCTGATCATGTAGGCCCCGCCCACTTTAAGTCTTTAGCTGCCCTCCAGCACATTGTACTCTTTCACTCTTTCGAGAGGGGGAATTGGCTAATCCCGAACTCTTCCAATTCCCCCTCTCCCCCTATTTGCCCCGGACGAATCGGTTCACCCTTCCCCAGCTAATCACACATATTACACATTATATATTTGTATTGATCAACCTTCCGAATAAAGGATATTATTCCATCCCACTCGTGTAATTATGGGGAGGGGCTAAGCAACGAATGCCAAAGGGCATCCGACATATTCAAGTTCATCTAAAAATGCCAAATATGCACATAAAATATGCACTAAAAATCCCCCAAATATGCCCTAAAACCCAAAAAATGCCCAAATATGCATTAAAAATTATCCAAAATGGCTTCTAACCCAGGGTTTCTATCTGAAAATTTTCAAAATAAGAACATCAAGGCCAAAAAATAAGATTTTAGGGTCAAAAATAAGAACATTTTGCAAAATTGCTTCAAATCACTATTTTTACAAATTATTCGATCAAAAATATATTCAATTAATATATTTTTAGTCTCCTATTATCGATTTTAACATTTTTTGGGAGGAAATTAGCAAATCGTAAATTTTAGTGCATTCGGGATCAAAAAATCAGATTTTTAACAATTTTTTTGCGGCGCATTTTTCCAACAAGCTTTTAGTGAATGGGCGAGGGGAGAGGGTCCGGCGGTGCCGATTTGCGCCGCCGGGAAAATTTTTTGAAAATTTGAATACTATTAACAAATTTTGGCCAAAAATTACCACAATTTGCGATATTTTTAAGAAAAAATAGGAGTTTTTGAGGGGTCGGCGGTGGCGATAGGCGCCGCGGATGAAAATTTTAAGAATTTTTAATGAATTTTGTTCGAAATTATCCAAATTTTTAAGAAATTTCTCTCTTTTAGATGAAAATAAGGCATTACCCCCAAATCAGAACATTCTTAGAAATAAGAACATATAAAAACCCTGTTCTAACCATCAAAAAAATGCCAAAAGTTGTGTAAAAATACAGAAAATTTTGATTTTCTAAATTATATATAACTAGGGTTATAAATTATATGGACTAAAAAACGCCAAATATGGACATCTTAAAAATACGCTAAAAACTGCCAAAAATGGATCTAACATTTAAAAATGCCAATTTTTATTAAATTCTAGCTTCACAATTGCAAATCAAATACATCTCAAAATTTTTGTATTCCTCTTATTCAGTTTCAGCGAAAATTTTCGGAAGCGGACAAATATTTAAAAAAAAAATCCAAAATTTCGAAAAAATTCTCTTTTTAGGGGTGTATTTTTTAAAAATTTTCAAAAAAGTCGATTTTTATGGGTGTATTTTTCATTATTTTTGCATTTTTCTTGTGAAAATTTGCCAAAAATGGCCAAAATATGGACTAAAAATGCAAAAATGCCGAAATATGGATTTATATGGACTAAAAACTTTCACCAAATCAAAAATTTTTAACGCAGAAATGTTATTTTTGAGCCCCTTTCTTCATAGCATATGCGCAGAAAAAATATGTTTATTCAATATAATTTATAACCCTATATATAACAATTTCGAATTTTTTTAATTATTATCATGTGCTAAACAAAATTACATTTTTCTTATACCCTATTCATCTCTCACACTTTGGGACGGTCAAAGTGAAAGAAAAAGAAAATTTTAAATTTATATCCAAGAAAAAAGAACAAATTGAATCAATTTTTAAATTCTCAAAAAATAAAATGCAAAAGACGGATAAATTAATTGATTATGCGAATGTGATGGTTGACTAATAAAATATGAATGCTACCACACGGTCACAGATTAAATTTCAGGTCAATTAGGAAGGGCATTAGGCAAAATACACTCACTCATTATCATTATCAGGGAACGGATTTTTATGTTTTAACATTTTTTTGCGAATATGTTATCGCATGAAATTATCAAAATAGAATTTTTACCTATTATGTTTTAGCAGATAAAAAAAACATATTTTGGACGGAACCCGTCAGTTCGGCGCGCACGGTTGGGCGCCAGCAAATTTTTCCACTCTATATGGAAAGTTACCGATTTTGAATTTTTTCAAACGTAAAAACAAAAGGGGGGACCCTTTTGTTTTGCAAATTTTTTTGATATATAGTCATGAAAATTTTTCCCTGGGGTTCTTGGGGTCCATGACTTCGAATTAGGTGTTAGATTCGTAATCAGCAGCCTCTAAAACCCCGGATAACAAATTTTCATGGTTTTTATCAAAAAATTTTGCAAAACAAAAGGGTCCCCCCTTTGTTTTTAATAAAATAAATCAATAACTTTCCATATAGCGCCACTTTTTTATTTGTTATCCAAATCCAACAATCTTGGTATCTTTCGGAAGCTCTTAACATGCTCTATTAGCCTTACAAAAAAATTTCTTGCATATAAAAAAGTTTTTAAGAAAAAATTCAAAATTTTTGAACTTTTTGCAATTTTCGTGTATAACTTTTTTGGTAATTGTCCAATCACGAAACAATGGCTTAAAAAAAGCTTCTAAACACCTAAGCTTTCGAATGACACTAATAATGTTGGATTTCGGATGACAAAGAAAAAAGTTATAGAAAGTTATAGTGGAAAAACATGCTGGCGCCCAACCTGCGCGCCCAATTTAGGGTTTTATATTTTGGCACATTTGGCATTTAAAAAAAATTGATTTTTTTTCAAAATAGCGTTTTGGCACGCATAATGTTCAAAATTTCTGTCGGCTCCTATCGCAAAATAAATTTTTTGGGATTTTTATAGCGAAATGATAAAAAATCAGCTTTTTGAGCAAGTTTGTTTTAAATGTTGGCATATATTTTGGCTTTTTTGGGTTTTTTGACCCGGTTTTTGGAGTATTTCTTTCATATGAATTGGATATGTCCTAACAAATACGAATTCTATTTGTTCAAAAACCCGATAAATTTCAAAAATCTATAACCAATTTGGACAGTAACTTTTGAAACTAAACGAAATTTTTTCAAAATTTGGCAGGCTGAAAGAGAATTTTTTGGACTATTAAATAATAAAAAATTGGTTCGAATCGTACAACTATGAAAGGAGTTATACTCCAAAAGTCTGGCTGGCGCTCATTTGTCCTCCACCGCCAAATGCTTTCGAATGATGCCAAATTTGACCGTTTAAAAAAACACCCGTATAAACTAATAACCGCAAAAAATATTTTTTAAAAATAAAATTTAAATGAAAAATAAATGTCTAACGGAGCAAAGAATTAGAGATTTTGATCCGTGATTGGCATTTTATATAAGGAATTTTTATTGAGACGAAAATAGGAAAGTGGTGTGAAGAATTTTTTGAGAAAAATAAATAAATTCTTTTCCGCTTACAAATTAGAAAGTAAACATATATATGTAGTCTGGTGGTTAAGCCTTCTGTCTTTCGTTGTCTGTCCCTTGGGTTCAATTCCCCATTGGGATAGGACAATTTATATATTTTGTTTTGATAATTTTAATTGAAATTTAATTAACAAGAAATTTCATAACATTGAAAATTTTTTTCTTTATTTTTTAAAACGTCCATAGACCAATAAATTAACCAATGATTGGACATATTTTGGACAAAATCTGTTAACAAATTCACTCAAAATTTCAAAAATTTTCCCGGCGGCGCCTGTCGGCACCACCGGCAGACGGACCCCCATTTTACCGTATTTTTGAAATTTTGACCCCAAAATGGCAGAAAAATTACCATTTTTGGCATATAATTTTTAAGAAAAATAGTGACTTTATGCAATAAAATTTCAAAAAATTCTCAATCATGAGAAAAACATTACATTTTATTCAAGAAAGAGACGCGTGCTGCTGTGCAGCAGCAGTCTGTTGGACGCGTGCGTGTGTGTGGGAGAAGGAGGGAGTGGGAAAAAAAGAGTAAATTGCAATGGAAAAGAAAAGAGAGTAAAGAAAGGAAAGGGAGAGATAGCGCCGAAGGCGCTGACCCCGCTAGTAAATAATAATTCTCAACTATGAGCAAAAAAAATGACATAATGCCATAATATAATCAAAATATCGTTGAAAATTACAAAGATTTCTCAAATTTCTTTGAATTTTTTTAAAACTTTTCTAAATGTTCATTTTCAAGGACGTCCTTGGCATCCAAGGACATTTTTTATTTTCAAGAGCTTTAAGCTAAGTTATGATTTGTTATTTAGCAAAAATTAAAATATAATAATTTAATTAAAAAAATGGAGAAGAATAAGTTTGCATATATTTTGGAATTAATGTACATACAGATTTTTGTTAACACATTTGTGCTGCGTCTCTGAAGGGGGGGGGGGAATGAATGGCCGTCGACTGGTTGGTGCGAAAGTGCTGCAAAAGTCCGTACTTTATTTATGGATTTAGCAATAAAAATGCATAAATTGGGCCAGACTCGCAAAAAATCGATAGATCAAAGTGTTGTGACTGAGCGTAGACCACTTGGCCAAGTGGTCTACGCTCAGTCACAACAATTCAACCAAATTAATATTTCATGCTATCATTGAATCAAATTTTCTTTTTAGAATATAAACTCCTCTGTATAATTCATTCAACAACAAAATTTCAAAAATTTCATTGAGTTTCAAAAAAGTTCTGGACAACCTACTTAAAGTTTTTTGGAATTTAATAGCCATAACTTTTTTTATACTATCTCAAAAAATTTTGGATACTAATATTCTGGAAGACAACACCTAGAACTATTGAATGATAGCATGAAATATATGATTTGGTTGAATTTGGGCCATATTATCAAAGGATTGGATTAATTGCCTGCTGGCGCCTTTCTTAAATTCCGCCCATGGCTTCTAAAACAAAAAATGTGTGACACACAAAAATTCATAACTAGGCTTAAATTCAACCAAATTTTTCGTGGTATCATTCAACAGCTTTAATTGTTCTCTATCACTATATAATTATTCAAAATTTTTTTCTTAAATATAAAAAAAAATTATTGTAATAAAATTTCAAAAACAGAAGTAAGAATTTTTTGTCCAGAACTTTTTTAAAATTCAATGAAGCTTTCTGAAATTTTAAAACCCCCCCCCCCCGTTCACTTACCATATTGCTTTGCGCACAAGCACTGAATTTAAACTAAATTAACCAGGCTTTGTCTACATTTTCTTTTCGCACATCAAATGAAAAAAGGAGGGTTTAAAATTTCACTGTTATTGCCAGGGTAGCCAACTCTGGTGATTTATCATCATTTTGCTGATTTCAAGGGGTCAATGATGATTTTTTCTTTTTGAAATGATTATTTTCAAAGCGCAAAATTGACCTAAATGCAATTTTTCAGTGAAAATCGTTTAAAATGGCCAAAATTTCCAATTTTCCCACGACGGTGCAGACTTATTTTTTCATAAAAATTGGCTGAGCTCAAAATCTCAAAAATTGGTCATATTTAGTGAAAATCTTTTAACACATAACACTCACTTTAATTTAAAAAATTTTCCCGGCTGAGCTTACCGGCGCCGCCGGCCCTCTTTTCACAAAAAAAGATATTTTATTGAATTTTTTTTAGAATAAAGTTTTGCATAAACACCTATTATTTTATGCATATTTCGCCATTTTGGCTCACCATTTCCCTTGGTTAATTATTCGGATTAAATCAACAAGCGGCACTTTTTACACTTTAATTAGCTTCACATAATTAATTAAGGATTAATTATTAATTTAATGGTAATATTCCTACTTCTGGCTCCAAAATCACAATGTCGTCTTCCTCCGCTTCTCCTCCAAATCCGTCGTCGTCGTCCATTTGCGTTCCGCCGCCGTTTGGTCTGTCTCCGCCATCGCCATTCGTGCGCGACGCTGTTCTCCTCCTGCGCCATTAGTCCTTCGTTTGTTGTAGCTTTGATCTGCCAAAGATGAGCCGACTTAAAAATGATGGCAAAAGTAATCGATAGAATCATAGAAATTTATTTATAAAGAATTGAAAGAAACCATATAAATTTAAGACATTAATTAAATATTTCCATCGTTTTTTGTGAAATATTCCCATAAGGTTTTAAAAATATTAAAAAAAGAATATAATTTTTCAAATTTTTTCCATGCGTAATTTTAGAGATTTGAAATAAAATTTGTCAGTTATTCTAAAAAATATTTTCTTTTCTCTATGACTCGCATTAAAGAAAACTCATTTTAAATTGTCCATTTTTTTATCCATAAATATACAGTATCATTGACGCTTTTTCGGGTCACAAAACAAATTGTGCATCAAGGAGGAGATTTTTTTCGACAGATTTATTTAGTAGAAAATTTTTGAAATTATTTACATGTCGCCAAAAAATTTCATCGCGTCAATAATAAATCATTTTAGATTTTGAAATTTCTGCGGCGAGATTTTGTCCCGTCCCCAAATTTGCGACCTCTCCCCCCTCTGCCACATTTTCGGGAACAGGACAAAATTACGCCGCCGAAATAACGCCGAGACAAAATCACGCCGCCGCTTGAAATTTTTTAAAAAACCTTAGGAAATTTTTTTATAAGAAAATTTAGTTTCATCGGTTTTTTTTTTGAATTTATGACAAATTTCTAACAAAAGTCTTTTGTTTAGCATGTTTTCACCTCGGATGCAAAAAGTTTTTTATTTTTTTAATCGAATTTTGAATAATTTGCGCTTAATTTAGGCCATTGTATCCGCCACCAAAGAAGAAGCGGTACAAAGCAGCGAAAATGGCGCCTAATTATATGGAAATTAATTAATTGGGTTGGAGAAATTGGCTATCAATTTGAATTATTCAATGAAAATTGTTGCTTTTATAATTTTTTCTTTTAAAGTGTTTATTTTGTTGGCTGAATATTTTCTGTTCGAAACATTTATAATTCCGTATTTACTTTTAAATTTGGATGAGATTTCGGATCCACTTTTTGAAAGGGACACTTCATTCTCTATAGGTTTACCGATTTTGAGCTATATCAGTTGTGCCATTTTTTCTGGGGCCTTGATTAAAGTTCACCCAAACAATGCATAAACCTTCATTTTTTTCAACAAAATCAATTGGTTTACATTTTATTTGTCGCCTCTGGCAAATTCTACACAATTTGATTTTAGGATCAATGAAAATTTAAACATTAGTACCGAATAATCATTTCGATTGTAAAAGTCCCAAAACCCAAACGAATTAAACTGCATTCAAAGGAATAAAGGAACATATAAATATGAGGAGCAATTATCAGATCACTTTCCATCCATAATGATCGATCAGAATATCCTCATTTCCTAATAATTCATTCATTCATTTCTTCTGCTGTCCGCTGGGCCCGGGTTTCATTTCAAGAAGATCTTTTGCATTAATTTGGCCCGGCTGTGGTGGAGTCAATGGCCTAAGGGTAGTTGAATCAGCTGGAAACAGTTTAACAATGGTAAAAGTTGTTGCCACTCACCCAAACCGACAAATCGAAATGTTGACATTGTTCAAATTGTCCGTCTTTTTGTCCTCCCATTGAATTGTCTTCCCAATTTGCCATCGCTTGAACAGCCAATCGCAATTAGTATATTCATCATCTTCGTCGTATTCATCCACATTTTCATCATTGTTTTCTTCTTTCTCCAATGTTAGCATTTCGTTGGTCCGTTCATTCACCAATTCAAATGGCCCAATTTCCGTTGATTCATCAAATAGTACAAGTCGAATTATATAGCTCGCCGAAGAAGTGGTGAGGGCACGAAGAAATTCCTAACAATTAGAAACCGAAATTAAATGCAATTTTTCCAAATTTAAGAAAATGGGTACTTTTCGGTTTTGTGTACACACCTCAAAATTTTCAAAAATATGCTCACAAAAGATTCTCTGAGTTTTTTGGTGGCACAAAATGATTAATTACCACAAGAAAATCTGAGATTTTTTTCCATTTTAAAAGTAAATTATTTCCTTTGTCATGTTTTTAAAATTTTGATGTGTGTTCACAAAACCGAAAAGTACCCGAAAATGTGACCTCACCTCTTTGAAATTGTTGACCAATTCAGTGGTTTCTGATGCATCATCACAGCAAATCAATTGCTTCGGTTTGCCATTTTTTGTCGGAGTGTGCAACCATTTGGACAATGCTTGGCCAGCAGAATATGCATTTGGTCCATCATAACCAATCACGTCGGGCAACAAATTACCGGATCGGATTGAAATAATGTTGAGGTCGGAGAGAAATGACGGCGAAGCGTGCAGACGCAAATTGTTCAAATGATGGCCATTGGAAATGGACAAATGACGAATGTTTGGCGCAAAAATTGGCCAAATTTCACGGGCAAAAACATCCCAAATTGGCTGGAAATTCTTGGCATTATGGACGGAAGGCGACAAATGCAAATCCAAATTGGTGCCTTTGTCAAAAATTTGCTTATTTGCACGGAGAAATGTGATGACGGAGTGATCAATGTACCTAAAAAATAATACTTTTACAACAGTCAAAATGATGTTAACGAAGTTTGAATTACACAATCCGAAGGTCCTTAAAGCGAATTTTGTTGGGCAGCGGACGATAAGGCAATGATTGAAGAGAATTGGGACCAGTAAACACACGTAACTTTGGCACATCTGTGCCAATTTCCTTGCAAATCATGATTGTTCTCCACAATGTAAATTCGCTTTTGCCATCGAAATGTTTGTCTACTAAAATGTCGAAACGTGGCGAAAGCAATGCCATTTTGAGTCCGAGTTGAGCATGGTCAAAATGCGGGAAAATGTCCATCCAAATGTCGCTACAAATCCAACTGAAATGCGTGATAATTACATAGATATTAGATTTGAAAGTTTAAAATTTCCTTACCATTTGTTCATTTTCATGGCCACGCGGTGAATTTGTCGTTTTGCAAATGTCCAAATGAACCCAACAATTAATTGTATGCAAGAAACGTGTACAAAAAAAAATATTGTACCGAAAATATATAAATAAAATTATAAAATGGTGGTTTTTGTTGAAAATTATTAAAAACAGTGAATAAGTAACAATGTTATAAAAGAACCTACTATTTTCTCTAATTATCCCACCGGGGAGATTATTTTTTAACCTCCTCAGAATGGGAGGGATTAGAAGATACGAAGGGATAAATGGAGACGGGTGGATTATTTTCCGACAGATTTATTTAGTAGAAAATTTTTGAAATTCATAAACATGTCGCCAAAAAATCTAATCGCTTCAATAAAAAATCATTTGAAATTTTTCATTTTTTAAGCGCGGTAAATTTAAAGTTTAAACCATTTTTGGAAATTCATAACTCACTTCATGATTTAATATGTTAATGGAATAAAGCTTAAAAATAAAGAAACAGAATTACATGACCCAAAAATTCTTTTTCCTATTATTAAGCTAACAAGGGAACACATCGAACTGTATGTGTCCAAATCTCTTTAAAACCACTTTTATTGTGTATATCATAGTCGAGTTACTATTGCCAATTTTCGGCTTTTTTGGCTCATGGCGACAAAAATGGCAAGAAAAAAGTGATCTAAGTTTCGAAAAATCGATAAAAAGCACACACAACTAAAAACAATATTTATTATGATAAAGATGCGCTGAAAATATCAGAAAGTTTAATTGATTTTACTATTCAACCTTCAATATTTTCATAGGATTTTAAATTTTCAATCGTAATTTAGAAATAATTTAAGAAAAAATGTAAATAAAAATTTTAATATTTTGGAATTATTTTTGAATTTACAAATTTTTTTAAAATTTTTTTATTTATCAATGTTGCTCGAGAGTCTCGGGATCGAGACCAAGAGGGCCTCGTCCTCTGGATCAAGTCTTAATTTCGTCTCTCGACCTCGAGTCTCGCGAATTTCCTGTACGAATAACACTTCGTAATCAATTTAAATAATGAAAATTTCATAAAATAAATTGTGTCCCGAAGCTCGAAACGGAGTTCATTTTAAAAATGCAATAGAATTTTAAACATTAGAATTATTTAGCTGGTAAAATTAATAAATTTAAAAACAAAAAAATTATAGCATAAGCAAGAGTTGGTCGCATGATTTATTAAAATGAATAGATTACTAAATATATGTATGTAAAATTGAAAAGGATTTAAAAATACGGAAATATTGAAGAAAAATGAAAATGGTACAATTTTTTATGATGATGGAAATTAGAATATTATTAGCACATTAAATAAATTATATGAAATGTCCTATATTTCCCTTTGTTACCTCATGTTAAAACAACACGATTATTAAATTCCAAATTTATGTAATAAATGAAAATGTTTTTGCAGTTAAAATAAACATAATTTTGAAATGTTGTTTTGGTTTCATAATGAATTTTAAAGAAAAATAGTAAAAAACCTAAAGCCATATTTTTAATAGATAACTTTAGACAAAAAAGGCCTTCTATTTGGTTTCTAATACAATAACTAGCGATCAAATAGAATAGTAAAATAAATAGTTGAGCCCGAAATTTGAAAGTGCCGTGACGGGGGCTTTTTTCAAAATTTGTGGGACGGTGAATTTATACAATAAAAAAATTGTATAGTTTCTATTTTAGCTTGGGATTAATTACTTATAGTAAAATAACATTTTATTTTAATTCCATAACCTTAAAAGCTTAAAATTTTTAGCCTCAGATAAATTGTGTATTAGAGTTGATATAATATTATGTCTCCGTTTTAAAGAAATTTTTAACACGTAACAGGGGGTTCTACCGGAGACCCTAAAAAACTTCCTCAATCCGAATTTTAGTTTTTATGCGCTATTTTCAAAATCTTTTCTGATGGGTGGAGGGTCAGACGCCAGAAATTTTTTTAATGAATTTAGTTATAATAAGAATTCACGTATTTTTATTTCGAATTCAGCACAAACAATGTTCAAATTTGGATTTTGATCTAATAATTCGTTTTCTTAATTATTATTTTTTGCTTTTTGAACCGCTCTTTTTGCGGCGAATGGAACAAAGTGGTCAAGTGGTGTCGAAATTAAAGGCATTTCGCCAAAATAATATTTAAATTTTTCAATTTTTTCGTCAATTGAAAATACACCCGTTCAATAATAAAAAAAAAAGAAAAAAATACAGATCACAGTGTCGGCCATCAAAACTTAAATGAGAGAGCGATTCAAAAAATCTTTTTATAATTGTTTTTAATTTTTTTGCCCAATTTTAAAGTGGCACCACACGAATTATTCCATCCTATTACTTCAATTCCCACGCAATTTTTTTTTGATTAATTTTATAAATTTTATTAAATAAAAATGGAAAAAAAATAAAATGAAAGTAGAATAATCTAATTGAGAAATTTAATTTTTAGGAAATTAGAAAAATATACAAAATTAATAACATCAACAAATCGGAAACCAATTTGTTTTCCAACGAGACAAGCAAAAGAGAGCAAATGTATATAAATACTGTCCATATGTTAACTGAAAATCATCCAAATCAACGCGGCACAGTAATAAAATATTAAAAGATCCGAAAAAATGCCAAACATTTTCAAAATCCTTCTGATTGTGCTTTTGGCCGTCGTCTCATTCCGTCTCTCGGCTTCTACTGGTGACAAAAGTAAAATATTGAAATAACTTTTGAATATTCCTTCCAATTGTGTCAAAGTTCACCATTTTGGTGGCCATGGAAATCCTTATTCTGTGATGAACCCTAAAAATAATTGACATAAAATTGGTATTTGCTTTAAGAAACTGCTAATGATGGGAGTGGAAACAACTCATCAACTGGGATTGGTACGAAGATCAAAAGAATTGTCACCGCTGGACTGCTCTTCACTTCCCTGGCGACGGGTGGGGCGGAAGCGATTGGGCGAAGCAATGCTCAGGGAGGAAAAGCCGCCGGATTGGTGCATCGCATATGACAAATCGCTCAATGGTAGCTAATAGTGCCAAGTTATCACGATACGACTGAAACTCATTTTTACCAGGCTCCACCGCCTCCTCCTGCGCAATTTGAAAAGAGGGCAACTCGAGTAGAAAAAATGAGGGCACACCTACTCGAACTTTCGGAGAAAATGACGGACAAAGAGCCTAAGGTAGGAATTCGGCTTCAGTAATTGTCTTTTTATTGTGCCGTTTAGCGACTGTCACCGGGTGGACCCGACCCACATCATCATTAGGGCCATGGATGGATCTAACGGAGGAAGAAAGAATGGATGTTTAGTTTTAGTCTTTTATTCTATCCTTTTTTAATTTGTTCATTTTTTTAAACACAATTCCTTCCACAATTTAACTAAATTTTATTGTTTTTGAATCTTTTTAGATAAAGCTAAAGCATTAGTTATTATTAAATAAATTAAGAATTTTATTATAAAATAATTGGAATAAAAAAATATAAAAATTTCAATATTGGTATTAATTCTAATTTAAATTCTTTATAAAAAGATTTTTTATTTAAGTTCTTAACCTATTCGAGAGTTTCAACAATTCCCGTTGCGTTAACAAAAATTTTTTCATAAAACTACAAAAATAGTAAAATCATTTCAAATAAAAATGCAATAGAAATTTAAAGAAATTCAACATTAGACTAATCTTTAAATTTTATCAAAAAAAGTTGTCTTCGAAGGTTGCGAACATTTACAAATTTATGAAAACCAATTTGAAAAAAAAGAACAGACAGTTGTGATAAATGAGTGCCAAAACTGGCCATTTAAGATTTAATGTTATGGAATTAATTATTTTATTAGAAACCAAATAGAAGGCATTTTTTGTCTAAAGTTATCTATTAAAAATATGGCTTTAGGTTTTTTCTATTTTTCCAAATGTTTCCGATTTGTCGATGTTATTATTAATTTTTGTACATTTCTCTTATTTCCTTCAGCATAATTAACAAAACTGGTTTAAATTAATTTTCTCAATTAAATATAATTTTCTACTTTCGTGTAATTTTCTTTTTGCCTTTTTTTATTTATATTTTTTAATTTATTATAAGTTCAGAAAAATAATTTAAAAATTGCGGATGAATTTGACGTAATAGGACGCGAGCGACAAACTTCGCTTGGTGCAATTTTTTAAAATTGGGCCAAAAATTTAAAAGCAACTACAAAAAAATTTCTGAGTCGCTACAATCCAATTTAATATTGATGGCCGACGAACCGGGGACAGTACGAAATAATATTTTTTATCGTTCGGTAGCACTAAGAAATATTGAAATTATTTTTTGTGTTAATTCTGTAAAAGGAAATATTAAATCAATGGTTTAAAAATGGAAAATATCAGTTGAGGAATTATTTATTTTGACACTTTTCAAATATTTTTGATTTATTTTTGGACAAATCTCATTCAAAATCCCAATTTATTTAGCACCGCCCGCCAGGCCCAAATTTCATCAGAATTAATGAAATTCTGAACCCACTTCCGAAAGAATAGACACTCATGGATAAAATGACAACTCCCAATATATGAAATTCTCCTAGAAGCCAAGGGATGACACTGAAATTATCGAACAACATTGAAAAATAAAAAAATTTAAGAAGCGGGACCGGGACCGGGCCGGGAATTCCCGGTCATCCGAGGTCCCGGTTCCCGGGTTTTGAAAAGCTCAGGTCCCGGTCCCGGTCCCGGTAGGGCAACCGGGAACCGGGAAAAACAAGCACTGGTAAGAATGGGGGGTCTGAGTGAAAAATTAGTGATGAAAATTGGAGTTAAAGGGAAAAAATTAAGAAATAATCATAAATATATTCTTTCAATGAAACAATACCAATGTGCAAATGGCCTTGTGGCTAGTCTCCTTGACTTTTCCCTTCTTCTTTCCCCTGGTTCAATCCCTCTACAGAAATAAAATATTTAGAATTTTCTTTTTGTGTATACTCATGGCTTTCCTATCGACAAAATATGATTCTTAATTTTTTTAATTGTATTTTATCATTTTTTAAAGAAAATCCGTACAAATTGAGCCTAGTAATCCCAAAAACCAGCCTTTTTTTGTTGAAAATCTGTTAACAAATCACACTCAAATTTTCAAAATTTTCCCCGGCGGCGCCTAACGGGACCGCCGGACCCCTCTTCTTTCCTCCCTAAAAGTTTTTTGGAAAAAGCGCGCCGAAAAAAAAGTGATGTTAAAAGCAAATCTGAATTTCTATTAATATTCGACCATTTGGTACAAAATGATTAATTGTTTGAAATAATTGAAGTAAATTCGATTTGAAAATTTTAATTAATTTAACTTAGCTTTAACTTTTGGATTTTATTAAATAAATAGCAAAATAAAAAATTAGTTTTGTATTATTTTTACTTGAAATAAATAAAATTTAAATTTTTTTAAATTTTTTGAATTTTTTGAATTTTTAAAATTTCCCGGTTGGTCCCGATCCCGGTCCCGGCTTCTCAGGTCCCGGCAAGTCCCGGTCCCGCTCTACTCTAATTTAAACCTTGATAAAATAGCCAGAAAAAAAATTTTTTGGGGGGGGGGAACCCGAAGACTTTTTGGCCAAAATCTTTTTACTGTTATTTTAAAAATTTCAGCGCCGGAGAGCAAAAACAGGAATTGTAGCCGTTTTTAGCCAAAAAAAGGACTATTTTTTGCCATTTAGGAGTCAAAATTAAAAAAAAAAAAATAGGGTAAAACGAGTGAATCGGTGTCCGGCGGTGCCGATACGCGCCGCCGGGAAAATTTATTTCAAATTTTATTTATTTTATTAAGAAAAATAGATTAAAAAATTTTAAAAATGCCAATTTTTCCTGGAAAAATTTTTAATTTTTCATTTCGGGTGGAGGGAATTCCTCCCCCTCCCCTGGGTAAGTTTTTATGAAATTTTCATAAAATGAAGAAAAATAGGTGCGACAAAAAAGAGATGCCTCTGTTTTCTAAGCAAAATACCCAAAATAAGGTGTAGCCTTAACAACAACAAAATTAAAAAATAAATCTGATTTTAATTCATAAATAAATCGAAATACGGGTAGCCATCCCCTTAAACAAAAAATTTAAAAATTTCCGCAACTCCAAAAACCCCGGAATTTCCGTAATCCGCACTTGCGCCCAGCCCTGGTCCCGAGTGGTTACTCGTTAGGCAATGTTTTCCGCTAATTTTCAGATTCTCGCTTTAGAGACCGAGAGGAGTCGATTGATAGTTCCATTTTAATTGTTGGTATTATAAACCATATTTACCAAGAGACATAATGACAAACATATATCGCATCATATCATATAATACTGTAGGTATCCAAAATAATGATTAGTTTGGTTACTCTCCCTCAGAACAAATTCAGCGAGTCGTAAACGCCTCCGGCGCTAATTCCGCCCTCCGCTGACGACGCCGGTTTAGTGCGGACGAGGTAGCCGCGCTGTTTGTTGCGCACAATGCTTCTGTCACGTTTGTCACCCAGCAGGTAGCCGAACATACCCAACTCGACGATTGTGTCATCCAACACGGCCTCCTCCATGGGACGGACCATGAAATTCTGCAAAATGTGCGCACATTTTAATGAAATTGCGCAGATTTTCAATAGTTTGAATCCTAATTTGTAAGTCCCAAAATAATTGATAGAAATATTGATGCTATGATGTTAGGCAAAAAACTATTAAAACTTTTTGTTTATTGCTTTGCTAAAAAGCAACAAAATTTTTAATTCAAGAAATTCTCAGGTTGTCGTTAATGTTCTTTACCATCCTACACAATTTCAACAAATTTCGTTAAGTTTCCAAAAAGGTTTAGCCCTTTTTGTGGGTTTTGAGTAAACGTTCAAGCATCGAATTTGTTCATTAATTGATTACTGCTGGGTTTCCCCATTTTATTACCTTCGCTGTCACCGGCCAAATTCGTTGCATCAGTGTGTGTGCTGCTCGCTCTTCGCGCGTGAATTGTAGCAGCTTTTGTTTGAGTTCATCATCAAAATAATTGTGTCCTCCGCCTTCATTTTGCGGTTTCAGCACATAAAGACTGGGATTGGCGATAGCATGCTGAACATAATGTAAAAAATAAGATAAAAATTTTTGAAAAAATTGATGTTTTTGTCAATTCTATTTTGAAATTTTTTAAAATGTTAAAAAAATAATTAAATATTTGTAGGTAAAATTTTCCTAATTTTAAATGAAAAATGAACATTAATGAAAAAACTTTCTCGAAAATTTTAGATTTTTTTTTACTCTGAAACTAGGGTTAGACAGGTCCGAGTATTTAGGCAAAAACTGGGTCCGAGTATTGCCGGGTCTACAAAAGCCGGGTCCGGGTCAAGGTTTTGCAAAGTCCCGGTATCGGGTCCAACCGGGTCCTGAATTAATATTTTCAAAAACTAAATGAATATTTCACGAAAGAATTTGTAATTTTTCATTTAAAAAAATAAAAATATTTTCTTTAAATTCGGTAGCAAATCAAATAAGTTATTTTTGAAAAAATTTCAATAAATGGCAAAAACACTATTTTTTGATAAATGGTTCTTCTAGTGTCTTAATGAAACTGCTGATTGGCTTAATAACAAAAGTTAACCGTTACTTGATTTTATACATAATTTAGTTTAGAATTTGTTATACTGATCTGTTCATGTAATTGTCGAACACATTAATGAACAGTTAAAGACCATGGGTTTCTAATTGTTTTTACACTTCATTTTATGTATAAATAATCACTTTTTTTCTTAGCGCCTTTGCTAAATAATTTAAAGTGAGTTTTTAATTTGTGCATTATTTACCCTGATCAACTGGTGCGTCTGTTCGTCGTCATTTTCCAACCCCCAAAGGCCAACGAATGTTTGCCGAATTGCCTCCACCATTTCCCGGTCTTTCGGTTCGGGCATATACCGTTCGATTATCCCAGGCAGGGCCAACAACTTCAAACAAAATGTTGGACATTTATAAGGATGCAAAAAGCAAATTGGAAAAACAGATTGAACAACCACCTGTTGCACCCGTTTAGAACTGCTCAAAGCGCTAAACACTGTCGAAGTTTTCTAAAAAGAAAAAAATCTATTAAAATAATATTGCTAATTAACTTGAATTTCCAATCACTTTTTTTTGTCAAATTGGGTATATTACTAATGGGTGTTACATATTTTCGAGCAGGGATATAAAAACTGAGCTCAACCCCTGCTCGTCACGCCCTCCCCGTAGAAATGTGAAAATCAAAATTTCAAATGTTTTCTTCATAAACCGATCCAGATTCTTCTACAATTTAATCAGCTGCGCCTTTCTTCATTGTCGGACTTGCAAATTCTTCATTTTCTCAAAACTAGTGAATTTTTGGCTATTTTTGACTCAAAAAGAAATAACAAAAAAAGAAGACCCAAACTAAAACTTATAAGGCTTTGCACCAATTTGAACTAGAGACCGGACGGGCGTGGGATCTCGCGGGATTAAATTACGGGATCCCTACCTCGAGGTCCGTCCTGAGCCTTAACAGAGACTGGGAAGAAGGTTTCCAAAAATATATATAATTTAAAAATGCTTTGTTCTTTTTCCTTACAATCGCCGTCGACCGTTCAATGCTCTTCCGTGCCTCCCACTCCTCCTCCGTCCACTCCGGCAAAGGTCCACTGCGCGAGTAAACGACCGCAACCGCGCGACCATCGGCGGTCAAACGCAAAGTGAAGTCGTTAGGGTCAAGCTGCAACCTGTGAAGTGGCACATTCGGGCAAAAAGCAAAAGCATTTCCCCAAAAAAATTGTACAATTTTCATTATTGAAGAAAATTTAAAATGGTTTCTCTAATTAGGGCTAAAAAGCGAATTGGTGTTGAGAACTTTCAGGGCCAATTGCGTTAGAAATCATGTGGATGTATCTTCGAAAATGGCTGATAAATTTTCCGGAATTGAATTTATTTTTCAAGAAAAAGGGCTGTGAATTTTTTAATATGGGTAAAAACCCGGCGCCGGCCACTTCCCCTGGATCTTACCGGGATCACCGTTAAATGCCAACTGTCAAAGGCGCCGGATTTATCGTAGATCGAAACCAACTCACTTTGAATAGGCCTCTTTCGACGATAAGCGCACAACTTTCACTTGCCAATCAGAAATTCGCTGCAGCTCATATTCGACGGCGCGCTCATCGAAACGGTGCATTGACCCTTGGAAAACGGCAAAAACGACCACGGCATTCGGATCGCCGAATCGGAGCCTTAAAAATAAATGCTTTTTAAATCTGTGTAATAAATTATAAGAGAAAAAAAATCGCCCTGGACTTTTCTCTTAGCAAAAAGGGGTCAATTAAATAGGGTTTTAAACTTAGAAAAATCAAGTGAAAATAATTAATTTCTGGGCGGAGTGGACATGATCACGGATCAAGCGAATCACAACGTTTTTGGTTGTCCGTGATCAGGGATTGTCTGTGATGAAATGCAGTTACGTTCAGCTTGTGTTAATTAGGATTATTTTTTCCATCATGCATGATTGATTTGAATCTTTGGATTTTAAGTAAGTTTCTGAATATTTGATGGGTCGGAAGATTGGCACCAACGAAGAAAAAATTGTATCGATTTTAATGAAAATTCTAAGAAATTTCTATAAAAGTGACACTTTTCTGTGCTCTCTTTTGCACTTACCAGGCTTGGAAAAGTCCCCGTGCCAGTGTATTAAATGCTCGATTTTCCGGCACATTCGACGCGTCCATGCGCATCCTTTGCAGCATTCGACGGTGCATTTCGGCTGTCCGAGGGCCCATCGCCGAGCCCACCACACTGCCAATGTTCATCTCAACCTTTGAGAATTTAAAAAAATTTATACTCTCATTGTTATAGGTTATTTCATTAAATTATTTTTCAGCTTTTATCGGGGAACTGATTTAAAAGGTTCCCGGAAAAAGCGTAAGTGTAAAAAGCGTCAGTAGAAAATGCATCAGTAATACAGAATTTATAAAATAAAGTACTGTTTCATTAAGTATTGTATTACAAAAGGTCAGAATGTAGAAAAATTTCGTTCTAATTTTTTCAATTAAGTTTTTAAAGGTTCACTAATAACATGAAATTATACTCTAATGGATTGTTGTAAGCTTGCTTACATACCAATCAACGCTTATGCTTTCAGGTAATAATACTAAAGTACTCGTTTTTGAATAAATCCTGATTCACTGACGCATTTTCCATCAAAATGTCACCTTGTATATGTTTTTTTGCTTTTTTCCGTAAATATGTAGTAGGGTTATAAATTATATTGAATAAACATATTTTTTCTGCGCATATGCTATGAAGAAAGGGGATCAAAAATATCATTTTTACGTTAAAATTTTTTGATTTGGTGAAGGTTTTTAGTCCATATAAATCCATATTTTGGGGGTTTCGGGAATAAGTCCATATTTCGGCCATTTTTAGCAAATTTTCACATGAAAATGGAAAAAAAGTGAAAAAATACACCCCTAAGGATCGACTTTTTGGAAATTTCTTAAAAGTAAACCCCCAAAAAAATGAATTTTTTTAGAAATTTTGGCAAATTTTTTAGGCATTTTGTTCGCTTCCGAAAATTTTCGCTGACAACAAAATGAAATTATTGCCCAAAATTTTGGGATGTATTTTTTGCAATTGTTGTGAAGATAGAATTTGAGAAAATTTGGCTTTTTTTTAATTTAAATCCATTAATTAATAATTTAGTGTTTTTATCTCTGTTTAAGCAAAATTGAATAAATACACATTTTTTGGAGTTTTTGAGGGTTAAAGCTTATATTTTTGGAGTTTTTAG
Organism: Heterodera glycines; assembly: GCA_004148225.2. NCBI lineage: Eukaryota > Metazoa > Nematoda > Chromadorea > Rhabditida > Heteroderidae > Heterodera > Heterodera glycines. Next base: position 18,316,310 of record CP049709.1, on the reverse strand, counting down.
TCCATATTTTGATCCATATTTGGCCATTTTTGAGCATTTTAGTGCATATTTCGAGCTTTTTAAGTCCATATTTTATGTCCCTATTTGGTGGTTTTTAATCCATATAATTTATAACCCTAGTAATGAGTCCTCCTCCCTTCCCCGTCAAATGCATTCATTAATCAAATGAATGCTTTGCAATTATTTACCTGCTTTATGCCAAATCGCTGCTGCCCATCCCTTTCTTCAATTGTGCTGTCCACCATATAATCCTTAAATCACATGGCAAATTTATTGATAATTCTTTTAATTATAAAATATTTTTATTATTTAATAAAATATTGCAATGACCGATCGTGTCAAAAACAAAGTGTACGGCTGCCGTTGGCCTTCTCGATGAATTTCCTTCATCATTTCGATCATTCGACCATACAAATTATTCGACTTGTCCATTCCTTCTGTCGCTTTCACCAAAAAGTCGAAGTCACAAGAAACGAGAAAGTACAATTTTTGCATCCCCTAAAAAAATTAGTGCATCATCGTAGAGTTAGCATTCCATGGCATTGAATTACAATATAAAACGTATGGTTTTAAAAAATCATAGTTAGATAGAAACAATAATAGGCTAACCAAAAATAATTTTGAATAAAAAACTTTTGGAAAAGTTAATGAAAATCCAAAATTTGCACAAAATTTTTTCTCATTCCCTCACAAAAATGCAATTCTTAGGGTTGTACGACTCGGGGTGACGGGTCGAGGTCGGGCTAGTCGGGGGTGCAGAGAGTCACGGTTTCGTTTGGGTCAGGGCCCCATCCTGGATTCGGCTAATAGGAATTTTCAGGACGAATCCAAGACCCTGAATTTTACTTGTACCCAATTTTGAAAAACGACAAATTTTCAATGCTTTGCAAATTATTGTGAAAAAAGCGTACGGTGTGCACATCCATCGCCTGTTGGTAAGCCGAACGTGGGAATGGGGACGGGAAGAGACTGATCGGCTGAATGGAAGCCACATCGCTGTTCCTTCTTAAACAGATTTGACTTTGAGTTGTGCATCAATCAAATTAAGCGCCCAAAGTGGCATCGATTTCGTTAAAATGGGCAAAAATGTTCGGCACTGAGTGGGAAGCGAACCCACGCCCTAAACAGCTGTCCTTGCGCCGTTCTATCACATGCGCACCGTTTCCGCGAGTCGTCGTCCGACAAGCGTTTGATCAGTCCAACTTCGTGGGCCACATCGACGGCGGCTTGCACCAGCGTGGCCAATTGGTCGCTGCTCCTCACCGCTTCAACCGCTGGATTGCTGATTGATACTGCAAATTGGTGGGAAATTTTAGAGTTTCACATAATTAGAGGTGCCAATTGTAAGAAAATCATAAAATATGTAAAAAAATTCCGAATAATTTTTTTCATTATGATTTATTTTTATAAAAAATTCCCTAAAAATCTCAAAATATGAAATAAAAAAGAAAAGAGTATAAAAAAGAAAAATTTAAAAAGCCAGAAAGAATCCATCGGTTTTTAGGTTTTTACACATTTTTGAATTGCGACAAACCTAGTTAACACCCTAAGTAGAAAAATATGTACATTTTTTTATGTAAAAAAAAAACTTAGACTACCTATACAATGTATTTAATGTGTTCTTTTTCAAAATTTTAAAACACTCCGTCAGATTTGAAAATATTTTAACGAAATATTAATTAAGAAAGAAAATTCATTAATAATTTTGGGTCCCAGGCCGAGTTCCAATTTTTTTATTGATGTAAGCATAAATAAGACCATTTGGATTTGCGTTTGAATGAAATTGAAGTGCCGAAACAAAAAAGGCGAAAAGTAAATGCATAGAAATAAACATTAAAATTCTAAAAATTAAATTTTTATTTTTATATTATTTTATTGTAATTCATAAACAAAAAAAAATGGAGGAAGAAAGAAAGTGAAGACTGAATGAATGAATGCATCAAATGAAAACAACAACCATTTATTACTCCTAAGCCAATATTTTTTGATTTCCGCATAGGAAATCCGGGGGGAATTAATCAATTTCACAATAAATCACTAAACATTTGCGTAGCAATTTATAAATTATATAATATTTTATATGTTTAAGTCTCTGAGAAAATAATTTGGAAAAACAATCAAAAATTTTAGCAATGAGAATGTCCTGGATTGTCGGATGGTCCTTTTGTATCCCTTTATTCCCCAAAAATACAGTTTGCAACAGTACGCCTGAATGTCATAAGTTTTGTTGACTTTGTGTGTAAACAGCAGCGACGTTCGAATTAGCAGCGTATAATCACTTAATATGTGATTTGATCATGATAAAAAAAAAGAAGCATGGATTAATGTATATAACTGTTTTGAAAAATTCAGCAATTCGATTAAAGAAATGAGAATTTGACGCGAATTCAATGAAATTGCAATTTTTATAAATATGACAAGGAATAATTTTTTTCTATGGGTAAATGAACTATAAAATCATTTTATACAATTTTGTAAATATTAGAAAATAAAATATTTGGCTAAAAATTTTAGTACAATTTTGTAGTGGTTGAAAAAATTTTGAGGGAAATGATTGAGCCCTTTTTGCGAACAGGGGATCGTTTTTTTAGCCCATCCCTGAGATATCAAAAGAACTTAACTCACTTTCCTTCCACCGTTCTACGAATTATTCATCCATTCCAAAAAATTTTGCTCAAATAGTGGCCAAAAGTATATGCTCAAAAATTTCAAAATTTTAGAGCTAGGCTATGCGAAAATTCTGAAACAATTACTGCTAGCTTAGCTTTTAATTCTGAACAAAAAAGTCACTTGAACAAGTTTTGATCAGATCACTCCGTCATGGTGGTTTGAAAACCCCAAAATGGTTTGAAATGGGGAAAATTTATAAAATTTCAAGAAAAAATTTTCAAGGGGGCTGGAAGAAATTTTCTGGAAAAACTCAATAGGCTTATAAAGCACAAAATCCCCTACAAAATAACTTTTGAGCGTTGCATCTACCTACTGATTTCGGGCTTTTTAGTCCATATTTTATGTACATATTTGTCGTTTTTTAGTCCATATAATTTATAAAAACCCTAATAGTCGGCGTCGCATTTCTTGTCCGTCCAAATTCCGTTTTTATCAAAACTGCATCATTTTAAAAAACTGTTAACAAATTTTTTGCAAGTTTTAAGCAAATTGGCTGCTCAATCTTTTAGCAATTCTGAGAATGGTAAAGTAAAAAGCTCAGTAATTTGAGCAACTTCGAAAATTTTCGGCAATCTTTGCTTTTTTCTACAGTCTCAGTCTTTGAGCAATCTGTGGTATTGTCTAGAGTTGTACGGGACCGGGAATTTTGAGAAAAAACCGGGACCGGGACTTTTCTGGTTGAAAAACCGGGACTTTTTGGCTGGGAAAACCGGTAAAAAACCGGGACTAGTCACGGTCCAGGACAAAACCTGGACTTAGGTACTCAGATGTACCTTTTATTTATGTAAGAAAAATACCAAAATATGTTTAAAAATATATATATTTTAAAATGGTTATTTTTTGAAAAAAAAATTCTTCGTAAAGGATGAATTAAGCACAAAATGCCATAAATGCCATAAATGACTTAAATAGGCTTAGAATCACTTTTTAATATTTTTAAAATTACTTTTTAGTATTTTTCAAGGGTACATTTTCAAAATTATTTTTTCACTATAAGTTTTCAAAATAAGTAAAAAAAAATGAACAAAAATATTTGCCGAAATTTTTGATTTATTTTCTAGGTTTCCAAAAATTTCCGTAAAAAATCCTGCAAAATATCTAAAAAAATGAAAATATAGATGAAAAAAAGCAAAATATGTAAACTGATTTAAAAAAGAAAATAGGGATACATACGCTGTTATGTTGAAAATCAGGACGACATCAGGTTGTGTATCTCTATTTTAATTTTCTCTTTAACAAATTGGCTTATATAAGTAGGCGAAATGACAAGTATGCGAAATGTCAGTAGGCGAAATGTACAGTAGGCTAAATGAATGTTTTTGGGTTAGTAGCAAAATGTCAGTAGACAAGATGTACAGTAGGCGAAATGTCAGTAGGCGAAACGTCCGATTTTGTGTTAGTAGGCGAAATGACAAGTAGGCAAGATGTACGGTAGGCGAAATGTCAGTAGGCGAAATGAAGTAGGCGAAATGTCAGTAGGCGAAACGTCCGATTTTGTGTTAGTAGGCGAAATGAATGTTTTTGGGATTGATCTATTCATGACGCATCAAAGATAAATTTCCCATTTTTAAACCATCAATTTAACATTTCCTTTTACAGGTTTAACACAAAAAATTATTAAAGTTTTTTTGTCTTAATAATTGTCTGATCATTTCCCGAAATGAGGGGTAAATTTTCAATTTTTCCAAGAAAACCGACCAAAAACAAAATTTTCCATTTTTTGGAAAATTTTCCGGTCGTTGATGTCAAAACGGACAATTTAGGTGATGGGGGCCGTTCTAATAGGGTTTTTTGGAGACATGCCAAAATATGGACATAAAACACGGACTTAAAACCAAAATAGGTATGGACAAATATGGAAATATGGTACAGGAAAAAATGGATTTCCATATTTTTGGATGTCTTACTGATCACTCATACATTTTTTCATTTGCTCCGGCTTTTAGGTTTTAGCTCATTTTTCCTGATTTCCCAGTGA
>CP049709.1:18280411-18305301 GCA_004148225.2 Heterodera glycines | reverse complement strand
AAGGATTTGTGCGTATTTCCTTAAATTTTGAAATACATATATCTTATTAATTTTATTTATGTTTAAAATTTTTAATAATCGCGTCAGGACGAGCCAGCTGGGGACAACTCAGCCTTAAGAAAATTTAAAAAATTTGTCTGTCAGCTGAGTTGTAAATTCAGCTGATTAGTCCGGAAGCCGTTTAGACATTTTTAATAATAGCATTTTTATTATTTTATAATTATTGTTTCAACGGAAATTGCACCAAAATCATCACCATCTTTTGAAACAAAAGAGAAGAAAAACAATAATATAAAATGAGCAAAGAATTGAAAAAAGACCATCCTCAAAAGAAAATAGTATTTTTTTGATTCTTTAACAATCGGTAAAAGAATTTGAAGGCTGAAATTGTTTTCAACTATTTCTATATAATCAAAACCATTTAAAATATATTTTATTAAATGATTGATTTTATATATTTTCAAGCTTAATCTTTCAAAAAGAATTTTTTGTGATGAAAAAAGTTTTGTGGATAAATTAAACCAGGACAAAATGATCAGATAATGCCATGATATTGGTATAAAATCTCGAAAATTGCAAAAATTTTGAATTTTTTTTCGAGTGCTCATTTTCAAATGCAATTTGAAAATGAGAAAATTTCAAATGGTCCGGATTAGAGCCGATTTCAAGTACGTACTTGCTATTCGAGTACGAATCCCATCCCTGACGTTGATTTTGCGCTCAGAAGCCCATTCTTATCGATGCTTATTTAGTAGGGTTAATACCGGTACCTCCGGCGGAACTGAAACCTTATAACGGTACTCAACTTTTTTCGCAATCCGGTGCCGAAACCGGGATCCTGTGACGGTAATTACTAATTACCGTCCTGGTACCAGTACCGATACCGGTACCGAGTTTCTCACTTTTCTGGTAACTTTAAATTTTTCTCTCGTTCTCTCTCTCTCTCTCTCTTTGCTTTGTCTCTCTTCAATAAGCATTCATTGTCCCCCTTACCCATCTCGCCCCACGCGATGCTTCCCACCGCCAATTGTCCCCTCTCCGTGCCCGCCGCCTCTCTCGGCTCCCGACCGCCCCCCCGTCCCCAAACAAATTTTTCTCGACTGACCAATCACAAAACACACATAGGTAATTATTAAGCGCCGCCACCGCTCAACACTTGCGCAAGTGCTCACGTCGTCCGCTCCGCGGTCCCCTTAACCCGTTCCTTTTTACCCGCCACCGCCACCCCAAAAGTCAGTCAGTCAATCGGTCCGTCCCATTCTTTACCCCCCCCCCCACTCCGCGCCGCCCCTTCCGCCCACCATCAATTTATCAGGTATTTTTAGAAATTTCATATTTGCGTCAAATTTTAAATAATTAGGATGAATTTGACACAAAATTCAATTTTCTCAACGAACGGCGCAGTAGAAATCGACGACAATATTCATTGGTAAAAATATATTTATCATAAAGCTCATTTTTCTTTGCTCGACACCGACCAGTTTTGTGTACAACACCGCACACACACGCACATTCTTTCTTTTCTTTGCTTCTTTGGTCACCACTGATGTTTTCCACCAGCAGCTGTTCTATTTCTCTGTTCCTCCCCCCTAATTCCCTCATAATTAATTTATTATTTTTTATTTTTTCTGTCGAAAAATTTTATATTTTTGAACAAAATGAGGTGTAGCACATTTTAAATAATTTATTTTGATGGTTTTTTGGACAAAAATTTATATAATCAACAGAAGTTATCTGAATCTCAAAAAAATAGCATATTAAATTTAACATAACATGATGATTTAAAAACATTAAAGTTATGCTATAGCGCAATATTCTTTTTATTTTTATTAATTGAATTTAAGTCTCTCCGATCCTAAGCAAAATTTTTTTAATCCTTTGATTTACCAATTACTTCCTTTTCCAATCATTAAAAAAAAGTTAAAAAACATTATTAAACCCCATTTATTATTCCTCGACCCGTATTCCTTCCTTTACCAATGCAATTCTTCACCAAACAACATTTGTGTAATTAATTAATGAATTGATCATCCAAAAAAGGGCAAGGGTTGACAGAATCACCAATCCGCCGTTTACCCCCCCCCCCCTCTCCCATAATTTTATTTCTCCCATTTTCATTTTTCATTTGCAATTTTTTATTTCCCAATTTGCACTCGCGCATTTGATCGATTTTCAACAGCAGCAGCAGCAGCAAAATTGGGGGGGGGGGGAGGGTTGGAAGGGATTGGAGAGGGCATTTTGGGTCGGAATTTGTGGATTTGTGGATATGTTTTTTTTGTTATTGTACCATTATTAAACATTAATCCAGCAAAAATGGGTAAAATAATGATGCACTTTTGTGTGGAAAAGTCACTGTTTATAGGCAAATAAAATTGGCATTTATTATTATTACGTCGTCGTTGTTCAAGTGTCTCGAGACGGAGTCACGACCCGCCGCTGGCGGGAAATGTCACACACATCGCTACCTTTTACAAACATAATATTATTATTGTGTATATTTTTAATTCCTCTTTTTTAAAGATAATTCTTATTTTGGGGGGACTTTTTTTGTGTTTGCTTTTAAATTTAATGGCATAATTATTTTTGATTTATATGATTTTATTTTTTGTTTGCCGATCATTTTGGATTGCCGCCATTCCAAACATTTACAATGGATCAGGGGAAAGGGAGAGGACAAATGGGGGGGGGGGCGGCGGCACATGAAATTTGTCATTTAGCGCCATCAAAAATTGAGTGCAAACATTTAATCAAAAAATGTTGTAAAAATAGGAGACAAAAAGTAAACAAAAATTTGTGGGCCAGGCTGATTTATTGTTTGTTTTGATTTCAATTTAATTAATTTTTTTTTCGATTGAGAGCAAATAAAAATCTTTAAATGATTAGTTTTTTTTCAAATTTGAGAGCAAACAAAAAATTCTTTTATTTAAGTGATTAATTAATTACCTCATATTCGCTTCAACAACTTCTCATTTTATCAAAGCGCCAATTGGCTAATTAACAAAAAAAAATTTATAACATAATAATGTCTTCAGCAAATGAGGAGAACCAACACTGTAAGCAGATTAAATAAATTTTTAAAAAGTTTAATATTTTAAAAATTAATTTTTATTTTTTTAATTTTTAAGATGGCAAAAATGTGTCAATGCTTCAACAGAATGGCAGTGTGAAATTCAAGAGGAGAGCAGAAAAGCCGAAGATGGCCTCAACTTTTCCAGAAATGGTAATTATTGTATAGTCATTTTATTCACTTTAATTGTTTGTCCAATTTAACTGCAGGTCAAAGCATGGCCATACTCAACCTTTTTGATCATCCTCAATGAATTCTGTCAACGCTTTGCAAATTTATCGAGTAAATTAATTTTGCCTAATAGTTTAAGCACTGTGATTAATTTTAAATGGAATAGTGCGAATTTACTAATAAATAATTTTTTTAAATTATTTTATTCAAATAGCTTACACTGAGAAAGGCTCGCTAAGAGCATTATTAATAAATTAAGAATAATTAGAGTGTATTTTTTATTATTTGCCGGGAAGGACTTATTTGTGGTGGACTCCAAGAGGCATCGGATAATCTGTTATCACGTTCTCAATTTAATTTGACATTTAATTTATTTATCACGAAAATTAAATCCCCCCTTTCCCCGCATTTTCAGCTGTGATGGGCCTTTATTTTTTGAACGTGCTGAAGTTGAGCAGCGGTCAGACAACGGTGCTGATCAATGTGAAGAAAATCATTGGCGCCTTTTTCGCTTTGCTCGGCTCGGCGGTGGCGGATGGTTACATTGGCAAATTCAGGCTTGTTTTCAAAATTTTTTATTCATACATATGTTTCTAATCATCTGAATTAGACAAATCAAATTTACAATTTAATGGAGAACAAATTTTTTCCTCGCTAATTTCAAAATAAATTCGGGGAACATTAGGCGACGCGGCACTGCCGTTAGGCCGCAGGGAGAAAATTTTTACAATTTTTAATTAATTGTTTAAATTAATGCCTTCATTAGAGAGAAGGATCAAAAAAGTGAAGAGTAAATATCGTATACTTTGTGCAATTTTTAAATTATTTTCCATTTTCAGGACAATTCTTTATGGCACCATTATTTACGGAGTTGGCAAAATCATTCTCAGCGGTACGATTAAAAAACATTTCAATTTGCTTAATCATTTTTGCTTAATTAGCTGTCGCATTTGAGCCTGGCGGTGAATCGGCCTTTTTCCATCCGTGGGTATGCCGCAAAATATTGTTTATATTTACAATTAGGCATCAGTTGGGAATTGTCGGGCTCAGGGTTATTTAAGCACGGCTCAGAATTCTTAAGTTTATCCTTTTTTTCTGGTTTTTGGATAGGTTGAAAAAGATTTTTAAAAGAGAGGATTAAATTCTTGAAAACTTTTTACATTTTTTGTTAGGCAAAAAATTTCAAAAATTATAATTTTGGACAAAAAAAATTTCTGAGCGGATGAGAAAAATGTGCTCTTCGGATTCTTTCTATTCGCTAATTAATGAATTCCAAGCCTGTTTTTAAATTTTAATTTGTTATAATTTGTTTTTTCCTTTGCACTTTCCCAGTTGGATTATATTGGCATTCTGATCATTTTGGTCGGCAACGGTTTCATCGTGCCGTGCGTCGCTTCGTTTGGCGGCGATCAGTTCGAGCCGCACCAGGAGCGGATGATCTCCGTGTTTTTCTCCATTTTTTACGCTGCCATTAATGCGGGGTGAGAAAAAAAAAGAAAAAAATATATCTTTAAAAATAAAATAGTATTTTTAAAACAATATTTCTCTGTGCTCTGTGTGACCTCGCCATTTCTTTAAAAATCTATTTATAAAAAAGTTTAAACTAAATTATATTTGGCAGCGCTACCCGCAATTCCGTCGCCTAATTAATCAAGTCGTAATAATTGAAAAATGCCCAAAATGTGCGACTAATTGAATAATTTTTTTTTAAATATATTATTTTCGATTGATAGTATTTTTCTTTTTGTTTTTTATTGAACAAATAATAAATGAATTAAAAAATGCAAAATAAAAATAAATTTTGCATAAATATTTTCATTAGAAGCAATCAAATACATTAATTTCTTGTCAATGGTAAGCATTTAAAAACTACAAAAATGCTCATAAAACAAATAATCATTAAAAAAAATTGTTTGTTTTTCAGTGCACTCATTTCCACTTTTTTGTTGCCGATTTTACGCTCAAAGCCTTGCCTTGGCCAAGATTCATGTGAGCAAGACTTATTTAATAAATTAATTTTATTGTTAATTTTGATTTTGATTTCTCCAGGTTATCCTCTGTCATTTGCCGTTTCCGCTGTTTTCATGTTAGTCGCAACGGGTAACAAAAATTCAAAAAATTCAATTTATTTACATTTTTTCAGTAATTTTCTTCGCTGGGAGTGGACGGTAAATGGCATTAATTTTTAATAAATTTTAAAATATTTATCTTTTTTAGGTACAATAAAAATCCACCAAAAGGCAATGTGTTTGCTGATGTTTATGACACTGTTGTGGTAGCATTCTTTGACAATTAAATTAAATATTAATTAAAATAAATTAAAAATATATTTTATTTACTTAATTTTATTTCCTAATGTCGAAAGAAATGCAAAAATAATTTTATATAATTTTGAATTAAAAATCTAAAGGAGCATGAAAAAACTTTCAAAATCCTCAAAAAGAAATAATTAATCTCAAAATTTATAAGTTTTTTGGATTTATATAGCATTTTACGTGTATTTATTTTGAAAAGAAAATCTTTATTTTTTAAAAGGATTTGAACATTATTAAAAATTCAAAAGTTCATTTTAAAGGTTTAAATTTTCCTTTAGGTCGCTCTGAAAAACAAAAAACGGTCGAGAAAAGAGCGTTCGAATTGGTTGGACTATTATTTGGACACACACATTTGTGCCAAAAATGAGAAATGCATGATGTTGAAAAAGCGTAAAATGGACCAAACGCTTTGTGAGAGGGTCAGAAAATTAATTAAAATTTACTTTGTTTTCAAATTTATTATTTTTGAAGGAACGCTTTTTGGACGACATTCGCTCACTCATCCGTATTCTCGTCATGTTCGCTCCGCTGCCAATGTTCTGGGCACTGTACGATCAACAGTACTCCGTTTGGCTGATCCAAGCCATTCAGGTGTAAAAATAATACCAAATTTTAATGATAAAAATATAAATAAAATTTACAATAATTTGTTGATTCCGTCTCATAACGAACGGGTCGGTCCGGAGGGAACAATCCCTCGTCGGTCTCTAACTGTCTGTTCTCTTACATCCCAAACTCTAAAGACATCTCTCTATTTCTCTCAGCAATATTCCACCTCCAATCCCCAAAACGGGATAGTCCAAATAAAAAATTTAAAAATTTTTTCTTAAATAAACTCGAACCGGTTTTGATTTAAATTACTATACATTTTAAGAATCAAACCCCTTTTTTACAGATGGACATTCGTCTTTGGGGAGATGTGCTTCTTCTGCCTGACATGATGCATTTTCTGAATCCGGTCAATTTTTGGCATTATTTGAAAAATAATTTAAAATGCATAAATATGATAATGAATCATCGAATTAAATTTTGAATGATTCTTACAGCTTCTCACGCTCACATTCATTTTTCTCTTCGAGAGCTTCATATATCCGCTCGTTTCCTGCTTTGTTAAGCTGACCCCGCTTCGTAAAATGGTTTCCGGCGGCGTTTTGGCTGCCTTCGCTTTCTTTGTCTCGGCCGCTGTCCAACTCAAAGTGAACGTGCGTATATTGGGGGGAGGGGGGGGGGATAGGGAACAAGGCTTGGAAAATTCGGGATTTAAGTTCCTAATTAAAAAATATCACAGCATTTAGACAGTGCCAGAATGGCGCGTATCCAGAAAACTTTGTGGGTAGAGCACACGAAAAGCTTTTTTTTTTTACTCTTCATGTCATAAATTTCTTTAGTGTTATTTTCAAAATTTTCAGCACCGGGGCAAAAACAGGAATTGTAGCGGTTTTACGCCAAAAATGGCATTTTTTTGTTGCTTTTTGGGTCACATTTTTAATAAATAATGGTACAATGGGGTCCGGTGGTGCCGATATGTGCTAGGTCGTTTATTAAAAACTGCCAAGTTGTATGAAATTACAAATGTAAAACATATAAATTCGTATCTTTCAATTTAAACCAAATTAATATTTCATGGTTTTGTCTATCAGAATATTAATTTAGAAATTTTTTTACAATTTATTAAAAGTTATGGTCACAAAATTTCAATAAGTCTTGAGTCAGAATTTTTTTGAGACATAATGAAATTTTTTGAAATTTTAAAGACAAATAGGTTAAATAGAGTACTTGAAATTCTAAAAAGAAAATTTAATTTATTTGCTTCTGAAAAAAAGTTATAAAGCATTGAACAGGCTATGTTTTTTGCCATGGTCATGCGAATATATTATAAACATTTAAAATTTACAAGTCAATAAAATCCAATTGAGTCAAGCTTAATTAATATCATTCGACAGCCCTAAGAATTCTCTATTTAGCATTAAAATTTCAAAAAATTTCACTGGGTTTCAAAAAAGTTCTGGTCATGGTCAAACAATTTTTACTAGAGACTTATTGTGAACGTTTATAATTTTTTTAACAACACTTAAAACTATTGAATGACACCATGAAATATTAATTTGGTTGAAATTGAGCAAAGATACGAATTTATATGTTTTACATTTATAATTTCATACAACTTGGCAGTTTTTAAGAAACGTCCAGCACGGTGCCGTAGGCGTCGCAGTGAAAAATTTTAATGAAATATGATAAAGAAAATTGAGCACAATTTCAAAAAATTTGCCAATTTTTTCTTGGGAAATTTTTAATTTTTATTTCGGGGAGGAAGCGAGGGGGTGGCACATGCCACTCTCTCCCCCCCCCCCCCCTGAGTATGGGCGGGCCTGCTGCCAGTAACAATATAAATTAACTTAAATTAAATATATTTAAATCTGCGGACTCACAGCATGGAATTTTGAAAATTTTATGAGGAACTTAAGGAAAATTATTTTGTAGAATTGATATAATTTAACCAAAAAATGTATTGTTGTTCACTAATTAGGCCACTTTGCCTGAACTGCCCCCGCCCGGCCACGCGTTCGTTTCGTTCATCAACTCTTTTGACGACTGTTCCATGAACATCACTTACACTGGCCCGTCATCTGCCCCTTCTGCTGCCGATGATACCGTCGTTAATTGGCGCACTTTGCACGCCAATCAGAGCCTCGAGAACAGCAAATTGTTGGGCCGAGAAGAGCTGTTCAATGTACCGTTGGGCAACAACACGTGGACGATTGACTACCGGGGAGGCGAATGTGCCGGTAATTATGGGATACAAAAAAAGGGCTAAATCACGAAAAAGTTACGAAAAATGTTGTAAAAATATTTTTAAAAAGACTAAAATGCATAAAAATAAAATAAATTAAATTAAAAATTTGCTTTAGATGCTGAAACAAATTTTAAAATGAAGTTTCATGCATTTAGGTCATTCCATTCCAAACTATCAGAAAAAGCCATTTCATTAAAAAGGACAGCCCTGAATAATTACAATAAAAATTACTATTAAACTCCTTTCCCCAAAAGATTTGGATGGTTTGGATTTGCCGAAACGGTTGAACCTGCGCTTCAACACTGAACGGTCAATTTATTTTCTGGCCATTGGTCCAAACGGAGCGTTTGTGGGCCAATCGGACACGGCCAAGCCCACCGGGGGCAACGGGGAGTTCAGTTTATCAGTCAATTTGGCACTGTCGGACGTCACTTACACGGGCAATTTGGCACTTTGCCGGCTTAGAGGCGATTCCGGGACGAGCAGTGGCAACAGCAGCGAAGAAGCGCACCCATGTGACCCGCAAAGGGCTGAGGTAAGCAATTCAATTGGTCGAGACTCTCGATCCAAATTTAAAAAACCAGCAAGTTCTTCGTACTATTACAACGAATTCGCCAATTCAATTTTTGGAACACAAAACTTTAATAAAATTTTGAAAAAAATTACCAAAATCCCTACAAAAACAAACAAACATACTGTACTTGGATTATTGTAGGTTTGTTAGCATATCAATTCTGTATAATTTAAATTTATCATAATTCTATCTCTTTACTGACGCATTTTCCGGCCACAAAAAACTTTTAAGTAAATTGCATGCCATTTTAGGCTTTTTCCATGAAAATAAGGCTCATTTTTATTCACAGGATTTTTATGCGCTTGAGTCTGTCGCACCAGTGGGAAGCGGCCTAAAATCCGATTTGAAAGCCAAAGTGCGCTATTTATTGCAATCTTCTTCCGAATCGGAGCAGCAAGCTTCTCTGTTCAATTTCAAGCATATTCGTCCGGGAAAGTAAGTTAAGAGAAATTTTTGTGTAATTTTCAAAACCTAAGCGAGCGCTAAATAAAAGCATTTTTATTGCTTGTAGGAAATTTTCAATTTTACGAATTTTATTTTAATCAAAATTCCGGGTTTTCCACGGCACGACGGCATCTATTGAGACTACGGAACCAAAATTACCCTAATTTTTTTAAAAATTTAGCTAATAAATTCTTAAAATTGATAAATTTATAACCAATTAAAAAATTTTTTAAAACTAATCATTGAAATGATTTTTGGCAATTTAAATATTAATCTTTTGATTCAGTTGGGGCCTCTTTTACATGCACAATGATGCGACGGATGCCGCACATCGCCGCTTAGACAAATCGGCACTGAACGTCACATATTCGGACATAAACATCGAAATGCATGACCAGGGCGGCATTTATGCAATCATTGTCAGCGGAACAATGGAAAAGGTGAAAATGAGCCTCAGATATTCCCATTTTAAATTTTCCTTCTGGTAAAATCGAAGAAGCAAATTTTTGTACGAATTGCTTTTGTTGTGTCCCCGGATTTAAGGCTTTAAACCAATTTGAATCACCAATTTATGGGAGAGGAATTTATTTATTAAAGGAAAAGCATTAAAAAATAAATAGCAATAAAAATCGGGAATGGGTTTGGGTCAATGACAATCACAGGGCGTATTATAATATTTGGGAAAGAATTGCCCCGAGGGGGAAGTTGAGTGGTGGGATAGAAATGGCACAATCATTGAAAATGAGAGGAGCTGGATTTCGAAGCTCGCCCAGCCCTGCTTGGGATGGAATGAACAGACAGAAATTTTTTGATTGGATTGTAAAAAAATTGAAATTTGGATGCTGCAGATACAGCAGCTTTTTCGGCTTTTCTCACGGAATTTCTAATAAAAACGTATAGAAAAGACCGAATGGAGAAACTCCATCCTCTTAAAAATTCCCAATAGAACCCTGGTCCATACATACGGGATTTGAGCACGGAACCCGGTCCTACCCCTTTTTCTAAGCATTTTATGTTTCTTTCTTTAGTCATTTAGCGGTTTGGATTTTGAATCATTACCATGTTAACACATAGTCTACTGTTAAGCCTCGAAAACGCGTTTTTCGTGCCATTCCGCCCAACACAGTGAGCATTCTTTGGCAAATCCCTCAAATTGCCATCATCACAGCAGCAGAGATTCTGTTCTCAATCCCAGGCTACGAATTCGCATATTCCCAAGTGAATAAATATTTTGAAATCATGCTATAAATATTTAAAAAAATATTTATTTAATTGATAGAATTAATTTTCACGTTTTATATTTCCAATTTTCCAACAGTCCGCACCTTCAATGAAAACTCTGCTCCAAGCTTGCTGGTTTTTGACGGTTGCCATTGGCGATATGATCATCATTTTTGTTACATTTTTCCATTTTGGTGACATGGCTGTCCAATTTGTTGCATATGCTGGTGAATAAAATTTTGGAATAAAATAATGATAATTATTTAAAAGATAATATATTAAAAAAAATATTAATTCGAATTTTATTTTCTCAGTTGCTATGCTTGTGGTCATCTTCATTTTTGCACTTTTGGCAATGTATAATTTCTTTTCTCTTAAACTATTATATTAAATATTTCGCCATTTTTTCAAAATTTTCGACTGTAGGCTTTTGACAGTTATTTTTCATAAAAACTCAAAATTCTTAAAAATCAAATAAACGCTAAAATGCACACTGTCATTTTGAATTTTTCATGAATATTAAAGATATATTTGGGAAGCCTCCAATTATTGCAAAAATAATTGAATAAATGGCTTTAATAAAAATTTAATTTCAGTTTTTATTACGAATACCGCGTCAACACGGACGAAAGTTCCACCAATGCAGATAATGATGAGGATGATGAGGATGAATTTGAAGAGGCGGAAGAATTGCGGAAAATTGACGAAAAACGGGGCCCACTCGAAGCAAAATTTGAAGACAAAGCGGCGGATGATGAGAAAAGAAATGAGCAAAATATTATTAAAAACAAAAGTCAAAACAACTAATGGAAACCGAAAAAATGGAGAAATAAATGTCATAATTATGTTGTATATATGTAATTTAACAGAATATGTATGATTTATGAATGTAAATATACTTAATTCTGTCTTTTATGCTTTACGTTTTTTCTTGCAGAGAAATAATTATATAATTTTATCCAAATTCTTGTGAAAACGAGGGTAATTTTGATATTATATAATTTTGTTACGCCAAATTTGGGACCATTTTCGGAAAAAATTCATAAATTTTTTTCTTTTACACTTTCCGATTTTTTTGTGTGGTTCTTAATATTTATGGGGTAGGTATGCTTGGAAAAATTTCATCTCGATTCGTCCACGGGAAATAGCTGAAGTGATAAAAAATTCTTGAGTTTATAATTTTGTTACAGAGCATATACCTAGTTTTTACACAATAACTTTGTTCATGTTCGAACCCAACCTATATTTTTGATATAATTCGAAAGCACAAAGTCTGAGTAATGTAATAATACGAAAAATTAAAAAAGCTATTGTTTTGGTGCAATATCTGTAACAAATTGGGCCACGGCGGCGCCTGTCGGGACCACAAATCATTCAATTTTAAATTGTTCATCTTTTTCATCAAACATTTAACATTTTTCAAAATCAAAGATTTGATAGAGTCATAAAAATGAGTTAATATGATAAATGAGATACCAAATTCTTGGCCTCAGGCCTGTATCCAGAAAAAAATTTCGTGGAGGGCACCTTTTTTTTTGCTCTTCGGGCCAAAAAATTTTTTGCACCAGTGTAATTTTCAAAATCTTCAGCGCCGGAGCCAAAAAGCAGAAATTAGTAGCGTTTTGCTGAAAGATCCACAAATTTTGCCATTTTGGGCTCAAATTTAAAAAAATAATAGTCCAATTGGGGCCCGGCGGTGCCGATGGGGGGGGCCGCGGCGGCACATGAAATTTGTCATTTAGCGCCATCAAAAATTGAGTGCAAACATTTAATCAAAAAATGCCTGCTTGGCCTCCAAAATGCTTTTCACTGAGGCTGTGATCTGTTTGCATTTGAGCCGTTCGTTCCGCCTTGTGCCGTCACCGGATGCCCTCGTCTGATGAACAGTCCTTCCACATCATTTACCCGCCCTGTTCTGTTCATAATGTTCCGCTGCGCTCCGACCGCCCGCTCCATCCCATTCGTTGCCATTTGGCCACAACAATTTTCCAACACAAACGTTGGCATTAGTCGTGCAATCATTTGCACAAAACGACTACGGTATTCAGAGTTCATCGTCAAACTCAGGAAGAAATTGGCGAGCAAGTAGCAGCAGAACAGCATGGTCCAGGGCGGACTACGGTAGTTGTTGTACCAAGCGAAGATCAGCGCGGTGATGATGGCGAACTGCAGCACAGACAGCAGCAGAATGCGCTTCTCATGCACGCTGAGCAGACCCTGCTGCTTTTGCGACGGGTTATTCGAGATCACTTGTACCACCGTCGTCACACCGGCATTCCGAGTCTAAACACAAAAAAGCGAATTTATTGGTGTTACATGAGGATGACCTTTTTTAACAGGACGACAAGCAGGAACATAATCAGCCAGGAGAGGAAGTGAAAAAACTGAATCGAGGATGAGAGGGGGCAAATGAATGATCACTTTTAGGTTAAAATGACGCATTTACATTGAAAAAGCGATGCTCAACGCTCGACTCGCCACTGAAGAGTGAGACAGGCGAATAATGGGCGCGCACGATGATGATCAGACGGTTGAGGGCGAGCAAAAAGTGCTGAACGATCAAATGGTCCCAAGCAACAATGTAAACACCGCTAGCGAACTAAAATGGAACGAAGCAATTAACAAATCAACACATTGGTCACATGCAAACACTCACTCACTGGTCAACTCACAACGTAATGGACAGCATAATTCGGTAGAGAATGCGTCGTCGGAGGTCGGCATAGATCAGAAACAGCTGAGACAAAATAAATGGAAGTAAAGCAATTAAAATTTGGAAAAAAAGACCGGCATAATGCTCAATTGCATAAGCATAAGGAGAGAGGAAGTGATCAGCTGAAGCAGGACAAAGCCAAAGTGCCATTTGACTTGGACCATGTCCAAATGGGACGAATTGGTCGGGCCAAACATTGTGCTAAAAGTCAACAATAAATAAACAAATGGACGGATTGATAGTTGGGCAGCAAATTAAGCCATTTTATTTAATTTCCATAATGTGGTGGGGGGGGGGGGGGAGCGGTAATTAGACGGTGCTTGGTCGTTTCTGAAAAGTGCCAATTTTACATAGTGTTTGAAAAATTTTAACGAATTTTTCTCGAGCTGTAAAATTGTCATTTTTACGAAACGCCCATAGTGACACTGTTTACGAAACGACCCAGCACGTAATTAGACTATGACATATGTAATTAATTAGGAAATAGAGACAAAAGGGAAAATGGGAGCGGCTTTTCCGGTTGAGTTGCATTGACATTTTGGAACATTTTCTCTTTAGATTCAAGTCGAGCGTGAGTTTTTTCAATTAAATTGTTCCCATAAATGTTCTCAAGTAATACAAATTCATTCACAAAAGGCTGACGCCATGTTCCCATGCTTATCAAAATCACAAATCTCAAAAATAAGCAACTTTACTATTTATAACTAAGGGGGTTCGCGCTTTTTATTAGGGTTACACGAGACCGGGTATTTGGGAAGAACCGGGTCCGGGTTTCCGTGACAAAAACGCAGGGTTCTGGTCCAGGTCCAAATTTTTAAACCGAGCCCACGCCCGAGTACAGCTTTTCCAGAAAATTGCCAAATCTGCTTGCACATTGGGCTTTTAGAATGTAATTTGAGACTTTATTATGGCGTCAGAATCGTTCTTGTAGAAACATTCAACAACTGCATCAACTTGACCAAAATGTTCACAATAGTACATCCGCTCCACTAAGCCAGGTCCCCCATCTCGTGATGAGCAGACGAGGAAGAAGAGGCAAACCGAAATGCTCTCGTAATTTGGCTATCCTCGACAGCGACTTTAGAAAACACCTTTTTCGTGCTGGCAATAAATTCGTCAACGTCAAGAAAATGGCCATGAATTTCAACACACACACACACGGTTAAGGACATGACACAACACGTCATACGGATTAAATTGGGGAAAAACATTTAGAGTCCATTAAAAGAATAATTATGTTAGTGATTTATTTGGGAACCTTTACCGCCTTGATGATGTAACCATATACCATCATTTACTAATAACAATAAATTTTAGGCGTAAAAAAATTTTTTCAAGAAATTATGAGGAAAATACAATATTATTAAGAAAATGCAGTCTAAACCTTTGAAATATTGTTTTTTTTAGGCATATATTATACCTGAAGAGTTCTTTTCGAAAATTCTCAAAATATGTACCAAATATATATAAAATACCGAATTATTTCAATATGTATAAAACCCCTAAGTATGAAAAAAATGTTAAATAAAAGTCCAAATTTTTATAAGCAAATGCAATATTGATTAGACCATGAAGAATCCACAAAAAATATGTATTTACATAAAATCGACAGCCCTAATAATTATGAATCTTAAATTTATTTTTGTTTATCGTATCGCCCGCCCCTCTCCCCGATTGTGAGTGAACGGTCACTTTAAATTTTCACTTGTATTTAGAGATATTTGTTTAGTCTCCCGAAAATAAAGTCACTTATCCCATTAAGTGTGCGGGTCTTAGAGCGGCAGGGGATCTCCCTCACTGGGTCTGATCACAACAAATGGCCTTTCCGTCGGGAGTATGTGTGTGCAAATCCAATGCACCCAATTCCCCTACCAAATTTGAAGCTCCAAATCCCAACGCCAGCACGTATACCGCGCACGGCAGTGCTACTGGGGTATAAAATACAAAAACTATTAGGTCCATCGGAAAGAGCAATTTTAAAAATTTGTTTTTTGAAAATTTTATGCGATTTGTTAACAGATTTTGCACCAAAATAATCAATTTTATAAATTTTTGGTTTAAAATCACATTTTTTGTTTTTAAAATCAAAATAATGAAGAAATAAGCACAAATAGCATGTCGGACCTAAGCCCGAATGTTAGAAATAGCATATTTCAATTTAATACGGTAACAATTTGTGCGATTCCACGGGCCCTTTGGTGCATATTTTGGCCAGCACGGGAGGCATTACTCGGTCAAAATTCGGATCCAACACATTTGAAATGTAAGTGAGCAATTGGCGGTATTTGGCGCCCATGTTGAAGAGACCTTCGATTAGTCCCATCAGTTCCACGTACCGTAGGGCACCCGGCGCAGCACCGTAATTTATCTAAATGGTGCAAATTAGAAAAAATTAAGTCTAAATCAGATGACTTTTAAAAACGAAAAACACACCCCTAAGAAATGACCAAAAAAAAATTTCAGAAAATACACACCCTAAGAATTGAAAAAAATTTTCAGAAAATTGATCACCAAATTTACTATTTTTTCATGATAAAAGTTTTTGACTAAAAATTGTCCTTATTCGAAAAAACTTTAAAACAATTGAAATATAAGAAAATTTAATTTTTTGATTAGGTTTCACGTGATTTGCTACCTAAAAAATGTTAATAAAAAATTTTATTTGCCTATTTTAGTGCCTATCCGAAGGTTTTTGTGATTTTTTTTAATATTAAATCACAGCAAATAATTTTCACATTTTGCGCTAAATTTAAAAGATTGAAACACATAAAAACAATTTTAAATAAATCGAGCGAGTCTTGTGATGAGTGGGACTAACCCAAAATGGTTTTTTTTGGTAAGAAATAAAATTTTAATCCAATATTTTTTGGAACTTCAGCGTTTTTAGAAATATAGTAAGATTAAATTTTTATTCGTTATAATTATAATAGCTTCCTCAATGGCTTATTTCGGGGTGCGCTACAAAACGTAAGAGAAAATCCATGCCCGATCGAGACCCGATTTTGTACTCAAAATTGATGAGTTGCTTCTGTTGATTTTTAAGAAATCCTTCATAGCCTAATCGCAAATTCAACAAGGCATAAGCAATGTAAAAAGTTCAATGTTTTTAAAAATTGTCTCACCACATACTGTATATGATTATTATAAAGTTTTAATATAATTTTTTTTCATTAAATTGAAAAATGAAAATATTATTTTTCGTAATCAAATGTTCATTTGCCGTTCACTATGCCAAAATGAAAAAATTGCAAGATTATCTTGACTTATACGATGTTTTTTTCTCGTGGACCAATCTCGACGAATATGGTACCAATCGATAGCTCTCGATGAGATAGATCGATCTAGTGATGGTGGAAGTTGATCCGACAAGTATAAACCGGGTTTTGAACCGGTTCAAAACTCGAAAAATTGAGAGATTGGGCACTATAACTTTTTTAACGATCGAATCATGACAAATTTGGTATCGTTCGAAAGCTCTTGACGGGCTAGGTCTAAAAATCACCGAATGAAGTTACGGTGGCCAGTAGTTGGGGCGAGACTACGGGCTTCGGAAGAAGTTCGCGCGTGATCCGCAGGCGGTTGACTGATTGGCCCGCAGTCAACCGCCTGTGGCGCTCGTCAGACTGCTTCCTCCGCCCTCCGTCTCGCCCCGCTACTTGCCCCGTCTTCGCATGCTCCCTTTTGCGAAATTTTGCTTTTAAATTGTTATTTCCTCTTTATTATTTTTCGGTACTGAAGTGTCCATTTTCACTGGGACTCAGTAGTCCAATTGCTCTGGTGGTATCGGCTCGACTTCATTCCCTGATTTTTTGACCTAGCTCGTCAAGAGCTTTCGAATGATACCAAATTTGTCAGGATTCGATCGTTAAAAAAAGTTATAATGCCAAATCTCTCAATTTTCGAGTTTTGAACCGGTTCAAAAACCGGTTTATACTTGTCGGATCAACTTCACCCACCCCTAGATCGATCTGTCTCATCGAGAGCTATCGATTTGTACCATATTCGTCGAGATTGGTCCTCGAGAAAAAAACATCGTATAAGTCAAGAGAACCAATTGCAAAAAAGAAAGAAAGCTACCTGTACAATGCTCATTAACAGTGAAGAATATTTCTCCGCTTCAGATAATAACAATTTCTGTGCCTGGTCACTAAGCCCTGGCGAAACTAAAAATTTAATTGAATTTGTCATTAATTATATAAATTTTCTTGTAGAAATTTTTTATAAAAAACTTCTAACCCATATGGGAGTAAATGATTGCTCGAATAAGTACAAATTCTTCGGTGCTCAGTTTTAAACGGCGGAATGGTTCTATGGCTTTGCACAACAATGTGTCACCCATTCCCATGGCACTGCAATTAAATGTTATTTCATTTATTTATAATTTTATATTTGGGTTTTTCAAATAGTTTGACTTATAATGCACCAAAATATTTTAAATAAAGTCCTAAGATGGGAGGATTAGCCTCACCCACCTGCCGATAGGCGCTGTTGAAAAAATATTGAAAATAAATTAATTTAAAAAATGTTCATAAATTGATAAATTTGGTAATTTTGTTTCAATTTTATAAAATGAAGTTTTAGTGGTTTTTTCTTCACTCTTAATAAAACGGATGGAGATAAAAACTAATTTTGGCCAAAAAGAACAGGGATTCAGTCAAGCGATTTTATAATTTTATCCGGGAAGAATGGTTTTAAAAAATGTTTTAAGAACCAAATTTTTTAGAAAATACAAAAAATTAAATTGATTGCTTTATTAAAGCAAAATGCTTCCGCCTATCCGATACCATTTATACTTACACTGGATCTTCATTGTAATATGTATTTGCAAAGATATTTATGGTAAGCACCCCAGAAGGATTACAAAAAACTTCACAATTTTGTTGGACTGAGTAGAAACCGTTGCATAACACAAACAATGGCATCGCAATATTACTGCACAGGGCGATCTTTGAATGGAAATTAAAATTGAATAAATTTTTATAAATATTTCTTACCTTATCATTGGCGTCAAGCAGCACAAAGAAAGGAAAAGTTTTGCCAATTTCGAATACAAATAACAAATCTCTGATCATGGGCGCTGGCTTTGTAAAAAAAGGCCCAAATTGACGCACTTTTTCAAAAAATATTGCTTTAGGCGCGTGCGGCAATTTTGTCTTTAATTTATAAAATAGTACACATTTTTTGATAATTTTAACTCACCGAAAATTTATCTGCCAATTCGAGCAAATTTAATTTCCGTGCAAAAATTGCCTCAAATGAATCGCAGTGTTTATAAAAAAATTCCGGAATCGGTGTCTCTGAGAAGCGTATTCGGCGCACTTTTTGCTCAATATCCAGCAAATGTTTAATCGAATTGAAAACTAACTTATATTTTTGTTCAAATGCCTAAAAAGAAGAAATTTGTTGTTTTTTATCTCTCCAAAAAATGTGGAAAATAGTTATTAAAAATTAGAGATCGGAGAAAAGGATCGGCCAGTTTTTTGGGTAAAAAGTCTAAAAAGCCGAAGTTTAAAAACTTCGAAAAAACTAAACAAAAGTCTCTATACCTATGAAATACTGTTTATTATGACAAATTTCGGACTGGCCATTTTTGTGGTGTCAATGCTTACTATGCCATTTTCTGACGAAGGTGAGGATGATGTCGGTGCCATTTGCTGTTTAAGTCGTTGTACATATGCCAATATTTGTTCGCCATTGAAATTTTTGACGCGAATTCTTAGCGGATTCATTCCAACCGTTATGCATTTGTTCAATCGGCATCGCTTACATAATGTATAATCTATATATATTTATAGAAATATAGAATTTTATTTCTATTTTTATACTTTTTTTAGATTATAAGTCAAAAATAAATTAAATGTTTACTCAAAATGTTTATTTTCACAAAAGAATTCTCATGGTAATTAGGTGCTATTTACAAAACTGAATGAATAATTTTGATGAATCCACTCTCAATTTTTAAATTTTTATCTTATATTTAAATTTTATAGTATATTAATAAATTTTGTTGTTGTTTTAATAATAATTTCCTAAACAAAAATACAATAAAAAAGAAAAAACGATCCGTATGCATAAAGATCACGATCCGCGGTTCAGGATCCCTATCTACCTCCGGAGTAGGATTGATGAGGGATCATGAGAGGAAATTAAAAAAATAATCTTTAGAAAAATTAATAAACGAAAAAGATTTTATCATTTTTTGACATGAATAGAATAAATAAATAAAATACCCGCCAAAAAATACAATACACGGGTCGTGTCCATATAAATCCATATTTCTACATTTTTGCATTTTAGTCCACCATTTTGGCAAATTTTCACATGAAAAATGCAACAAAAAAAAAGCAAAAAATAACCCCTAAAGTTCGATTTTTTTAGGAAATTTTAAAAAATACACTCCTAAAAAGAGAATTTTTTCGAAATTTCGGAATTATAACCCTAGTGATAACTTTTTAATGATTTTTTATTAATATTTTTTTTTTACCTTTTTCGACGTCGCACTGTCCGCCATTTTTACATTTGTATTCCTTCAGCAGAGAAATTGTTCGACGAAAAAAATGTTTACATCCTGTATTATTGATATATAATCAGATATTATTTAATTTTAAACAAAGGTTAAAATAATAAATATTAATATAGATAATTAATTTTTATTTTAATTAATATTTTTAAGTTATTTGAATTAAGCCCGTTCTTTTAATTGTTTTACTTTCACAACATTTGACGCCATAGTACAAATATTTGCTCGGTCGACTGCACACTGCGCATTTGAAGAGATAAAGAAGCGGAATGTTCGAATTGGAGTTCATCTCTTAATTTAAAATCAGGGATGGATTCACAAGACAAGGAATACATGACATAGAATGAAAAAATAAAGTTTTACTTTATGATGAAACAAAAATAAATTTATTTTGAAATTTTTAAGTCCTTTTTAACATAGAAGACAAGGAGGGTTAGAGGTCCCGCGATAGATGGTGTCGAGGGAAATTTATTACATTGAAAATAATGCTATAAAAATGCATGAATTAAAATATTTGCTAACGTAAAGATGGTGAATTTTCTATTTAGATCAATATTATTGCTTTAATTACAATTTTTATACAAATTACAATCAATAATTATTAATTCCTAAGTCTAATTTTGTTATCCAATTTAAATATTTATTTTATTGTGATCAATCCCGCTAATATCCATCTACAATATAAATTAAGGAAACTTCTTTTTTGAAAACTTTTTTTTTATTTTAAAATTTTATACCACAAAAGCTCATTTTATTCTTTTTAAAATGAAATATTTTTGTTCACTAAATGACTGATGTTTCTCAGCAATTAAATAAATGCTTTTTGAAAATTCGAAATCTTTGAAGATTCAGAAAGAAACATAAAAAAAGGTGAATGAAAAGGAGGATTTTTTTCATTTTTTCCTATATACTAATGTAAGAAATTAGCAAAAATGGTGAGGAAAATTTTCTGTTGCTTAGGCAAAAATTTCGAGCAAAATCTTGGTGATAGAGAGACCAGGGACGGTCTTGTGTGAAGTTGGAGGTGTAATTGAGGTCCCATTTTTACTGTTTGCCTGTCGAGGCCCTAGGCATTTCACTCGCACATTTCATTTAATATCTCATTTTATTTTCCGTTTATTGTACCGTTCCTCTCCCTGACCGAAGAGTGATCGACCAGTTTACACTTGAACTTTTATTCAATTTTTCTTTTTCCTGTGGAACCCTGAATAAAACCACTTATCCTATCAAATGTGTCCATCAAGAGTGGGCTGAGACCCATGGGCCTGATAAATCATGTGGCCATTCCTTGGGGAGTATGTGAGTGTCCTACCCCAAATGTCCCTAATTGCCTCCCCGCAAATTGAAAACCCCAAAAGTCCCGCCGCCAGCGGTGATGCGACATTTTCGGCGCTGACATTTGCGGCGCTGATAATTGTGGTGTAGACATTTCGACACATACGGCGCCCAGTCAAAATGACATTTGCGGCACAGAAATAAATGACCAGAATCAAATTTTTTTTTTTACACTTCTTACTATAATAAGAGCAAAAAGTTATGCCTTTTAGTGCAAATCCATTTTGTTGGTAGCTTACATTTTCCTGGTCCCTCTAATTCAGAAAATACGCGAAATTGGGAAGAATCAGCTGATGACCATGCTATGGGTGATTGGAGCAGAGAAAAACAAGAATTGAGAGAGATAATTACAGATTTGGCAATTCAGGTACGGTAAATAAAAAGTAATAGGAGGAATTTTTCTTAGGAAATTATCAATAACAGTAATTAATCTTTTAAAGTTTCTCAAGGTTCATTAAAAGGGGTGAGGTAATTGTGCGGATTAATTTTAAAATGCCCTAAAATCCCTTTCGCATTTGAGATTGCGAGTTGTCATGGGGGATTTTAACGAAATTGGTGAGATGACACGAGTGGTCGAATAACACAGACTAAACCTACACCCCTTCATGGTGATCAATGCTGATTGAGAAATGTTTTTTATGGAAAAGGACTTTGGCAAAAAATGGGATGGCTTTAGTTTGGGGATAGTTAAGAAAATAGCAATTTATTGCTAAGTTGCCAGTTAAACCAATATCTTGTACTGGATCAGTGACAATCTGGTGAAAAGGTGTGACTGATTGACTATTTGAGCATAAAATAATGAAATTTTGGAAGTTTCAGAAATAAAGTAATTAGCAAAATTGGTGGGAAATTTTCTGTTGAATAATTGTTGGTAAAAGACCGGGGACGGTCTTTGGTAAGGATGGAGGTGTAAGGAGATTGGATTTTCCTGTTTGTCTGCCGAAGCCCTAGGAAATTCACTTTCAAATTTCATTTTATTTCTGATTTCATTTTTGTTTATCGTATCGCCCGCCCCTCTCCCCGATTGTGAGTGAACGGTCACTTTAAATTTTCACTTGTATTTAGAGATATGTGTTTAGTCTCCCGAGAATAAAGTCACTTATCCCATTAAGTGTGCGGGTCTTAGAGCGGCAGGGGATCTCCCTCACTGGGTCTGATCACAACAAATGGCCTTTCCGTCGGGAGTATGTGTGTGCAAATCCAATGCACCCAATTCCCCTACCAAATTTGAAGCTCCAAATCCCAACGCCAGCACGTATACCGCGCACGGCAGTGCTACTGGGGTATAAAATACAAAAACTATTAGGTCCATCGGAAAGAGCAATTTTAAAAATTTGTTTTTTGAAAATTTTATGCGATTTGTTAACAGATTTTGCACCAAAATAATCAATTTTATAAATTTTTGGTTTAAAATCACATTTTTTGTTTTTAAAATCAAAATAATGAAGAAATAAGCACAAATAGCATGTCGGACCTAAGCCCGAATGTTAGAAATAGCATATTTCAATTTAATACGGTAACAATTTGTGCGATTCCACGGGCCCTTTGGTGCATATTTTGGCCAGCACGGGAGGCATTACTCGGTCAAAATTCGGATCCAACACATTTGAAATGTAAGTGAGCAATTGGCGGTATTTGGCGCCCATGTTGAAGAGACCTTCGATTAGTCCCATCAGTTCCACGTACCGTAGGGCACCCGACGCAGCACCGTTATTGGTCTAAGTGGCGCGAAACTCATTAAGATGTGCAAATTAACTCGATTCATTTACTTACCTGTAAAATGCTCATTAACAGTGAAGAATATTTCTCCGCTTCAGATAATAACAATTTCTGTGCCTGGTCACTAAGCCCTGGCGAAACTAAAAATTTAATTGAATTTGTCATTAATTATATAAATTTTCTTGTAGAAATTTTTTATAAAAAACTTCTAACCCATATGGGAGTAAATGATTGCTCGAATAAGTACAAATTCTTCGGTGCTCAGTTTTAAACGGCGGAATGGTTCTATGGCTTTGCACAACAATGTGTCACCCATTCCCATGGCACTGAATTTAATTTTTTAAGAAAATTATTAAATAAATGCATACATTGGGTCTTCATGATAGAATGAATTTTTGAATTTCTGAATGGGCTTCATACCAGCTGGATTACAAAAAACTTCACAATTTTGTTGGACTGAGTAGAAACCGTTGCATAACACAAACAATGGCATCGCAATATTACTGCACAGGGCAATCTTTAAATTGAAATTAAAATTGGATAAATTTGAAAAATATTTTTTACCTTATCATTGATGTCAAGCAGCACAAAGAAAGGAAAACTTTTGCCAATTTCGAATACAAATAACAAATCTCTGACCAGTTCCTCTGGCCTTATAAAGAAGGGCCCAAATTGACGTATTTTTTCAAAAAATATTGCTTTAGGCACGTTCGACTGTTTTGTCTTAAATTTTAAAATTAAAACCCATTTTAAATAATTTGCTCACCGAAAATTTACGCGTCAATTCGAGCAAATTTAATTTCCGTGCAAAAATTGCCTCAAATGAATCGCATTGTTTATAAAAAAATTCCGGAATCGGTGTCTCTGAGAAGCGTATTCGGCGCACTTTTTGCTCAATGTTAATTGAATTGATAAGCAACACATATTGTTGTTCAAAAAGCTAAATTTCTTGCATATTAATCTGTCCGAGATCGGTTTTTTTGGTAAAATAAAAGTCGAAAAACGCCGAATTTCAAAACTCCGAAAAATCTAAAAAAAATTTAAAACACAATACAACAATGGGCTGTGTTCCAAGGATGCAATATACAAAATTTTTCAAAAAATTCAATTTACAACGAGGGAATTAAATCAATGCAAAAACCGCAAAGAAATGAAACTCAGCCATCGCATAATTTTAAATTAAAAATCTTTTTAAAATTAACTTTTTAAATTTGTTTTTGTTAAAAATGATAATTTCTTTAATTAAATAAAAATACTTGCAAAACTATTTTTTTAAATTTTAGTTTTGATTATTTAATACAAATTTATTAAATGAATACTTTTTGAAAATTTGGTGGCATAATTTATGGGGCAGAAACTCCCACACCCTTAAAATTTTCTTTATAATTTCGAAAAATCTTAAAACATATATTTTTCTTATTTTTATATTAATTTTATGCCTGAAATACGAGTATTATATTATTTTTATTAAAAATTCACGAAAATTGAATTTGCCCTCTCGCTTTGGGAAACCAAGTTCGGAGTGGTCATTTTGTGGTGCCAATGCTTACTGTGCCAATTTCTGCCGAAGGTGGGGATTGCGTCGGTGCCTTTTGCTGTTTAATTCTCTGTACATATGCCAATATTTGTTCGCCATTGAAATTTTTGACGCGAATTTTCAGCGGATTCATTCCAACCGTTATGCATTTGTTCAGTCGGCATCGCTTACATAATGCAGTATCATCTAATATTTATAATAATTAGAGGCAAAAAAAGAGTGATTTTTATAAAAGAATCCCATTTTCCCGAATTTTTAGACACAAAAAAAAGAATTAATTCTTTTCAAAATGAAATATTTTTTGTTCAATAAATGATTGTTTCTGAGCAATTGAATTGATGATTTTTTGTAATTCATTTTTTTTTCTTTGCGGTTTTTTAAGCTTCTCATGGCAATTATGTGTGATTTGCAAATTGAATGAATAAATTTTAATGAATCCAATTTCATTTTTATATTTTTATCTAATATTAAATTTAATAT
>CP049709.1:18261064-18279507 GCA_004148225.2 Heterodera glycines | reverse complement strand
AAGTTTCAATTTATTAAGTGCTCATTAAGTTTCAATTTATTAAGTGCTTTTCGGTATCGGAAATTCGCGAATCTCAAGACCGAGAGATGACACTGAGACTCTCGAATACCATAAGATAAATAAAAAATATTTTCATAAATCATTGCATTAGAATTAATTGCAAAATTTAATATTTTTCCCTCATTATTTTATAATAAAATTATAATTTATTTAGGGGTTTAGATTTATCTAAAAAGATTCAAAACAACAAATAGTTTAAAAAGTTGTGGAAGAAATTTGTTTTGAAAAACTAATAAATAAAAGAGGATAGAATAAAATCTGAAAACTAAGCATCCATTCTTTCTTCCTCCGTTAGATCCATCCATGGCCCTAATGATGATGTGGGTCGGGTCCACTCGGTGACAGACGCTAAATGGCATAATAAAAAGACAATTACTGAAGCCGAATTCCTACCTTCGATTCATTGACCGGCATTTTCTCAGCAAGTTCGCGTAGGTGTGCCCTCATTTTTTCTAATCGATTTGCCCCCATTTCAAATTGCACAGGAGGAGGTGGTGGAGCATGGAAAAGTGAATTACAGTAGTATCATGTTAACTTGGCACAATTAGCTACCATTGAGCGATTGGTCACATGCGATGGCACCAATCCGGCGGCATTTCCTCCCTGAGCATTGCTTCGCCCAATCGCTTCCGCCCCACCCGTCGCCAGGGAAGTGAAGAGCAGTCCAGCGGTGACAATTCTTTTGATCTTCGTACCAATCCCAGCTGATGAGTTGTTTCCACTCCCATCATTAGCAGTTTCTTAAAGCAAATACCAATTTTATGTCAATTATTTTTAGGGTTCATCACAGAATAAGGATTTCCATGGCCACCAAAATGGTGAACTTTGACACAATTGGAAGGAATATTCAAAAGTTATTTCAATATTTTACTTTTGTCACCAGTAGAAGCCGAGAGACGGAATGAGACGACGGCCAAAAGCACAATCAGAAGGATTTTGAAAATGTTTGGCATTTTTTCGGATCTTTTAATATTTTATTACTGTGCCGCGTTGATTTGGATGATTTTCAGTTAACATATGGACAGTATTTATATACATTTGCTCTCTTTTGCTTGTCTCGTTGGAAAACAAATTGGTTTCCGATTTGTTGATGTTATTATTAATTTTCATATATTTTTCTGATTTCCTCCGACATAATCGACAAAACTGTTGTTGAATTAATAATTTAGATATAATTTTTCTACTTTCGTGTAATTGTCTCGAAAATTTTAGATTTTTTTTTACTCTGAAACTAGGGTTAGACAGGTCCGAGTATTTAGGCAAAAACTGGGTCCGAGTATTGCCGGGTCTACAAAAGCCGGGTCCGGGTCAAGGTTTTGCAAAGTCCCGGTATCGGGACCGCCTCGTTCTAGTGGTCAAAATATATACATGAATATGTAAAAAAAATCATGAAATATGTACAAAAACTCAAAATATGTAAATAAAATTATTGTAAGAGAGTCTGGATTTGTAAGAGATTTGGATTATTCGTTTAACTGCCGAAGCGCTAGGATTTAACATTTACACATTTAATTTATCTCACATTTAATTTCCTTTTTGCTTAATGTACCGCCCCTTCCCGACGATAATTGATCAATCACATTTCACTTTCATTTGTATTTAATGTTCGCCATTTTTCTCTGTAATCACTCCAGTCACTCCGGAATAATGCCACTTATCCCAGTAAGTGTTTCCATCAAAGGCGGGATGGGATCCCTGCTGGGCTTGATCACCCCATGGGGCCTTTCCTTCGGGAGTTTATGAGTGTCCTATCCCTCCCCAATTTGGAAACCCCAGTGTCCCAATGCCAGCACGCCCCACCGCGCACGGACGCGCTCCTTTATTTTAAAGGGTTATATTTTAATATGTATAAAAACTACCAAATATGTAAAAAAAGTCGATTATCCCAGGCAGGGCCAACAACTTCAAACAAAATGTTGGACATTTATAAGGATGCAAAAAGCAAATTGGAAAAACAGATTGAACAACCACCTGTTGCACCCTGTTTCCACAATTCTAAGGAAATTATTCATTAGGTACAAATCGATTTCTATTTAAATTACAAAAAATTCCCAATTTCCCAATGATTCAAAAAATTTAGAACGGGAATAGCTAGAGCGCTGAAAGTTTGCAGTCGGGGCTAACTTTTGGTTGTGCATCTCCTGAATTGGAATAACAATTCGAAAATCCAAATTTTCGATTAAACTTTTTGGTTCAAAATCGGTTTAAATACACTGAAACAAGCTGAAAGCCATCAATCCTTTAATAAGCGATCAGTTCCGCCTCTTTTGAACAAAAAATGTTAAATTCTAAAATTTTGACTTTCGAATTTTTGTTCAAGTTCGGACCCGTGGTTCGGAATGGGCCGAAATGCTACCGGGTTCGTGATCAGTGACCTTTAAAACCCTAGGAACTTGTTTTTATGACATTAAAACTTTCACTAACGCACTGACTCATTTCCCACTGACGCACTTTCCGGGAGCCCCTAGTGCTATTAATGATTGGGCATCGGATTTTTAAAGTCGAAAAAGTCCAAAATAAGGCCCTAAATAAGGGCGCAAAAACCGAAATAAGGGCAAAATAAAGTCGAAAAGTTCAAAATTTAGGGGGTATAATTTTTTAAATTGCTGTTTTTTATATGAAAATAATTTCAAATTAAGATACATTTGAAAATTTTCGAGGGTAAAAGACATACGATTATCGAACCAAAATTTGTTTGTAAATGAAAAAAGATTTCCACGTCACAAGATGCCAAAGGAGTAAAAAAAATTTTCGAGATATTTTAATGTGTTTTTTCATGTAAATGCTGATTTCCTCGAGCATAAACCACAAAAAGGTCGCTAATAATTTTCTCAACAGATATCTTTTCCATGTTCATATCATTTTTTATTTAATTAAAAATTCTAAGTTTGTATTTAAATATAATAATACAATTTGATAAGAAAATTAATAAACATTTTTATTGCTTTCAATACGGATCAATTGTTTCTTAATTGTTGAATTTGAAGTGAATGATTAAATTTTTTGAGATTTTATAGGAATTTAGAGCCGGCTGTAGAGTTGTTTATTGGAAAGCGAGAAGAAACTAAAAAAATGTACGTAGTTCGTCCTGAGCCTACAATTCACTTCGCATCTCAGATTTGATTTATATTGTATTTATTTGTTTGTAAATGAAAAAAGATTTCCACGTCACAAGATGCCAAAGGAGTAAAAAAAATTGTCGAGATTGAATTTTTAAGAACCTTTTCATTTCTTATGGATGTCCTTTTTGTAAATGTTAGGGTCGATTCTTAGGGCTATATTGTTCTCAATTTTTTGGGAAAATCTTATATGTTATTTTTCGTTTTTTTATTGCATTTTTGTCAATAATTCTTAAAAACCCAGTCTCTAATTGTCGGGTTCAATTGCTGTCGAAATCACGCATAGAAAGTGAGAAAATGCGAAATAACTATGTCGAATAGTCAAGAAATTCGTAGTCAGATTTTGGACAACAAACTAACAGCAATCTCACTCAACCGTCAAAGGCAAAGCGACTTGCCAAGAATTTAATCATTTATACGATAAGCCACAAAAGAAGGAGAAAAAAAAAATGGTACTTTTATTTCGGGCCAGGACGTTTTCGGCACTTACCAGGCTTGGAAAAGTCCCCGTGCCAGTGTATTAAATGCTCGATTTTCCGGCACATTCGACGCGTCCATGCGCATCCTTTGCAGCATTCGACGTGGCAGTTTTCGCGTGGCCGTTTTCGCGTGGTTGCATATAAAAGAGAATTCATAACTCACATTTATTTAACGAAAATTTGTTTCACTCTTTTTTCTAACGAATATTTATTTTATAATTAAGTGAGTTTATAAACTAAATTAAGGTTCTTTCAATTATATAATATGGACCAGCAGCAAAACATTAAAACAAAAAGAAACAAAGTTAAGTTAGAACATGACGGCGCACTCTATGTTTTCGAACAATTGAGCGCAGATTGACTTAAGATATTTTGGCGATGTGAGTTTCATGGCCCGTCAGACAAGTGCAAGGGTATGTTAATATATTATTTTGAATTTTGAAAATCTTTTAAAATTCAGGACGTTTGCACACGGATTTAAATAACGTTGTGCAGAAGTTGGTCGTGAGTTCAAGATTAGAAGAGGTACAACAGTGACTAAAAGAGGTACAACGGTAATTAGAAGAGGTACAACAGTGATTAGAAGAGGTGCAACAGTGATTAGAAGAGGTGCAACAGTGATTAAAAGAGGTACAACAGAGATTAAGAAAGGTAAAACAGTGATTAGAAGAGATACAACAGTGACTAAAAGAGGTACAACGGTAATTAAAGAGGTAAAACAGTGATTAGAAGAGGTAAAACAGTGATTAGAAGAGATACAACAGTGACTAAAAGAGGTACAACGGTAATTAGAAGAGGTACAACAGTGATTAGAAGGGGTACAACAGAGATTAAGAAAGGTAAAACAGTGATTAGAAGAGATACAACAGTGATTAGAAGAGGTACAACAGTGATTAGAAGAGGTGCAACAGTGATTAGAAGAGGTGCACAGTGATTAGAAGAGGCACAACAGTGAAAAGAAGAGGTACAATAAATGGTAGAAGAGGTAAAATAGTGATTAGAAGAGGTACAACAGTGATTAGAAGAGGTACAACAGTGATTAGAGGAGGTACAACAGAGATTAAGAAAGGTAAAACAGTGATTAGAAGAGATACAACAGTGATTAGAAGAGGTACAACAGTGATTAGAAGAGGTGCACAGTGATTAGAAGAGGCACAACAGTGAAAAGAAGAGGTACAATAAATGGTAGAAGAGGTAAAATAGTGATTAGAAGAGGTACAACAGTGATTAGAAGAGGTACAACAGTGATTAGAGGAGGTACAACAGAGATTAAGAAAGGTAAAACAAATGCATTCATTAATCAAATGAATGCTTTGCAATTATTTACCTGCTTTATGCCAAATCGCTGCTGCCCATCCCTTTCTTCAATTGTGCTGTCCACCATATAATCCTTAAATCACATGGCAAATTTATTGATAATTCTTTTAATTATAAAATATTTTTATTATTTAATAAAATATTGCAATGACCGATCGTGTCAAAAACAAAGTGTACGGCTGCCGTTGGCCTTCTCGATGAATTTCCTTCATCATTTCGATCATTCGACCATACAAATTATTCGACTTGTCCATTCCTTCTGTCGCTTTCACCAAAAAGTCGAAGTCACAAGAAACGAGAAAGTACAATTTTTGCATCCCCTAAAAAAATTAGTGCATCATCGTAGAGTTAGCATTCCATGGCATTGAATTACAATATAAAACGTATGGTTTTAAAAAATCATCAACAGTGATTAGAAGAGGTGCAACAGTGATTAGAGGAGGCACAACAGTGAAAAGAAGAGGTACAATAAATGGTAGAAGAGGTAAAATAGTGATTAGAAGAGGTACAACAGTGATTAGAAGAGGTACAACAGTGATTAGAGGAGGTACAACAGAGATTAAGAAAGGTAAAACAGTGATTAGAAGAGATACAACAGTGATTAGAAGAGGTGCACAGTGATTAGAAGAGGCACAACAGTGAAAAGAAGAGGTACAATAAATGGTAGAAGAGGTAAAATAGTGATTAGAAGAGGTACAACAGTGATTAGAAGAGGTACAACAGTGATTAGAGGAGGTACAACAGAGATTAACTGTGGGTAAGCCGAACGTGGGAATGGGGACGGGAAGAGACTGATCGGCTGAATGGAAGCCACATCGCTGTTCCTTCTTAAACAGATTTGACTTTGAGTTGTGCATCAATCAAATTAAGCGCCCAAAGTGGCATCGATTTCGTTAAAATGGGCAAAAATGTTCGGCACTGAGTGGGAAGCGAACCCACGCCCTAAACAGCTGTCCTTGCGCCGTTCTATCACATGCGCACCGTTTCCGCGAGTCGTCGTCCGACAAGCGTTTGATCAGTCCAACTTCGTGGGCCACATCGACGGCGGCTTGCACCAGCGTGGCCAATTGGTCGCTGCTCCTCACCGCTTCAACCGCTGGATTGCTGATTGATACTGCAAATTGGTGGGAAATTTTAGAGTTTCACATAATTAGAGGTGCCAATTGTAAGAAAAGTGCAACAGTGATTAGAAGAGGTGCACAGTGATTAGAAGAGGCACAACAGTGAAAAGAAGAGGTACAATAAATGGTAGAAGAGGTAAAATAGTGATTAGAAGAGGTACAACAGTGATTAGAAGAGGTACAACAGAGATTAAGAAAGTTTTAGGTTTTTACACATTTTTGAATTGCGACAAACCTAGTTAACACCAGTGATTAGAAGAGGTGCAACAGTGATTAGAAGAGGTGCACAGTGATTAGAAGAGGCACAACAGTGAAAAGAAGAGGTACAATAAATGGTAGAAGAGGTAAAATAGTGATTAGAAGAGGTACAACAGTGATTAGAAGAGGTACAACAGTGATTAGAGGAGGTACAACAGTGACTAAAAGAGGTACAACGGTAATTAGAAGAGGTACAACAGTGACTAAAAGTGGTACAACAGTGATTAGAAGAGGTACAATAAATGGTAGAAGAGGTAAAACAGTGATTAGAAGAGATACAACAGTGAATAGAAGAGGTACAACAGTGATTAGAAGAGGTACAACAGTGATTAGAAGAGGTACAACAGTGATTAGAAGAGGCACAACAGTGAAAAGAAGAGGTACAATAAATGGTAGAAGAGGTAAAATAGTGATTAGAAGAGGTGCAACAGTGATTAGAAGAGGTACAACAGAGATTAAGAAAGGTAAAACAGTGATTAGAAGAGATACAACAGTGATTAGAAGAGGTACAACAGTGATTAGAAGAGGTGCAACAGTGATTAGAAGAGGTGCACAGTGATTAGAAGAGGCACAACAGTGAAAAGAAGAGGTACAATAAATGGTAGAAGAGGTAAAATAGTGATTAGAAGAGGTACAACAGTGATTAGAAGAGGTACAACAGTGATTAGAGGAGGTACAACAGAGATTAAGAAAGGTAAAACAGTGATTAGAAGAGATACAACAGTGATTAGAAGAGGTACAACAGTGATTAGAAGAGGTGCAACAGTGATTAGAAGAGGTGCACAGTGATTAGAAGAGGCACAACAGTGAAAAGAAGAGGTACAATAAATGGTAGAAGAGGTAAAATAGTGATTAGAAGAGGTACAACAGTGATTAGAAGAGGTACAACAGAAAAATCATTTTGTAAAACAGTGATTAGAAGAGATACAACAGTGATTAGCTAAGAATTTTAGTACAATTTTGTAGTGGTTGAAAAAATTTTGAGGGAAATGATTGAGCCCTTTTTGCGAACAGGGGATCGTTTTTTTAGCCCATCCCTGAGATATCAAAAGAACTTAACTCACTTTCCTTCCACCGTTCTACGAATTATTCATCCATTCTAAAAAATTTTGCTCAAATAGTGGCCAAAAGTATATGCTCAAAAATTTCAAAATTTTAGAGCTAGGCTATGCGAAAATTCTGAAACAATTACTGCTAGCTTAGCTTTTAATTCTGAACAAAAAAGTCACTTGAACAAGTTTTGATCAGATCACTCCGTCATGGTGGTTTGAAAACCCCAAAATGGTTTGAAATGGGGAAAATTTATAAAATTTCAAGAAAAAATTTTCAAGGGGGCTGGAAGAAATTTTCTGGAAAAACTCAATAGGCTTATAAAGCACAAAATCCCCTACAAAATAACTTTTGAGCGTTGCATCTACCTACTGATTTCGGGCTTTTTAGTCCATATTTTATGTACATATTTGTCGTTTTTTAGTCCATATAATTTATAAAAACCCTAATAGTCGGCGTCGCATTTCTTGTCCGTCCAAATTCCGTTTTTATCAAAACTGCATCATTTTAAAAAACTGTTAACAAATTTTGTGATTAGAAGAGGTACAACAGTGATTAGAAGAGGTACAACAGTGATTAGAAGAGGTACAACAGTGATTAGAAGAGGAGCAACTTCGAAAATTTTCGGCAATCTTTGCTTTTTTCTACAGTCTCAGTCTTTGAGCAATCTGTGGTATTGTCTAGAGTTGTACGGGACCGGGAATTTTGAGAAAAAACCGGGACCGGGACTTTGTAAAACAGTGATTAGAAGAGATACAACAGTGATTAGAAGAGGTACAACAGTGATTAGAAGAGGTGCAACAGTGATTAGAAGAGGTGCACAGTGATTAAAAGAGGCACAACAGTGAAAAGAAGAGGTACAATAAATGGTAGAAGAGGTAAAATAGTGATTAGAAGAGGTACAACAGTGATTAGAAGAGGTACAACAGTGATTAGAGGAGGTACAACAGTGACTAAAAGAGGTACAACGGTAATTAGAAGAGGTACAACAGTGACTAAAAGTGGTACAACAGTGATTAGAAGAGTTACAATAAATGGTAGAAGAGGTAAAACAGTGATTAGAAGAGATACAACAGTGATTAGAAGAGGTACAACAGTGATTAGAAGAGGTACAATAGTGATTAGAAGAGGTGCACAGTGATTAGAAGAGGTAAAACCTAAAAAAATGAAAATATAGATGAAAAAAAGCAAAATATGTAAACTGATTTAAAAAAGAAAATAGGGATACATACGCTGTTATGTTGAAAATCAGGACGACATCAGGTTGTGTATCTCTATTTTAATTTTCTCTTTAACAAATTGGCTTATATAAGAGGTACAAATTTGATGAAGAGGTACAAAAGTGATTAAAAGAGGTACAACGGTGATAAAAAGAGTTTTGGGTTAGTAGCAAAATGTCAGTAGACAAGATGTACAGTAGGCGAAATGTCAGTAGGCGAAACGTCCGATTTTGTGTTAGTAGGCGAAATGACAAGTAGGCAAGATGTACGGTAGGCGAAATGTCAGTAGGCGAAATGAAGTAGGCGAAATGTCAGTAGGCGAAACGTCCGATTTTGTGTTAGTAGGCGAAATGAATGTTTTTGGGATTGATCTATTCATGACGCATCAAAGATAAATTTCCCATTTTTAAACCATCAATTTAACATTTCCTTTTACAGGTTTAACACAAAAAATTATTCCAGTTTTTTGTCTTAATAATTGTCTGATCATTTCCCGAAATGAGGGGTAAATTTTCAATTTTTCCAAGAAAACCGACCAAAAACAAAATTTTCCATTTTTTGGAAAATTTTCCGGTCGTTGATGTCAAAACGGACAATTTAGGTGATGGGGGCCGTTCTAATAGGGTTTTTTGGAGACATGCCAAAATATGGACATAAAACACGGACTTAAAACCAAAATAGGTATGGACAAATATGGAAATATGGTACAGGAAAAAATGGATTTCCATATTTTTGGATGTCTTACTGATCACTCATACATTTTTTCATTTGCTCCGGCTTTTAGGTTTTAGCTCATTTTTCCTGATTTCCCAGTGACCTAAAACGCACGAAAAACAAGTTGTTTTCTTTGGTGGTTGTTAGGTAAGTTACTTTTTGTATTGAATGAGAAGCAAATGAAAATTGTTTCTTTAAAACTTTTTCCAAAAATGGAGTTTCAATCTTCAGTACCCATAATTGTTTTATGAAATTTCTCATGAAGTTTCAATTTATTAAGTGCTCATTAAGTTTCAATTTATTAAGTGCTTTTCGGTATCGGAAATTCGCGAATCTCAAGACCGAGAGATGACACTGAGACTCTCGAATACCATAAGATAAATAAAAAATATTTTCATAAATCATTGCATTAGAATTAATTGCAAAATTTAATATTTTTCCCTCATTATTTTATAATAAAATTATAATTTATTTAGGGGTTTAAGAAGAGGTAAAACAGTGATTAGAAGAGATACAACAGTGATTAGAAGAGGTACAACAGTGATTAGAAGAGGTACAACAGTGATTAGAAGAGGTACAACAGTGATTAGAACATCCATTCTTTCTTCCTCCGTTAGATCCATCCATGGCCCTAATGATGATGTGGGTCGGGTCCACTCGGTGACAGACGCTAAATGGCATAATAAAAAGACAATTACTCAAGCCGAATTCCTACCTTCGATTCATTGACCGGCATTTTCTCAGCAAGTTCGCGTAGGTGTGCCCTCATTTTTTCTAATCGATTTGCCCCCATTTCAAATTGCACAGGAGGAGGTGGTGGAGCATGGAAAAGTGAATTACAGTAGTATCATGTTAACTTGGCACAATTAGCTACCATTGAGCGATTGGTCACATGCGATGGCACCAATCCGGCGGCATTTCCTCCCTGAGCGTAAAACAGTGATTAGAAGAGATACAACAGTGATTAGAAGAGGTACAACAGTGATTAGAAGAGGTACAACAGTGATTAGAAGAGGTGCACAGTGATTAGAAGAGGTAAAACAGTGATTAGAAGAGATACAACAGTGACTAAAGAGGTACAACGGTAATTAGAAGAGGTACAACAGTGATTAGAAGAGGATTTCCATGGCCACCAAAATGGTGAACTTTGACACAATTGGAAGGAATATTCAAAAGTTATTTCAATATTTTACTTTTGTCACCAGTAGAAGCCGAGAGACGGAATGAGACGACGTACAACAGTGATCAGAAGAGGTACAGCGGTGATTAAAAGAGGTACAACAGTGATTAAAAGAGGTACAACAGTGATTAGAAGAGGTACAATAAATGGTAGAAGAGGTAAAACAGTGATTAGAAGAGATACAACAGTGATTAGAAGAGCGTTGGAAAACAAATTGGTTTCCGATTTGTTGATGTTATTATTAATTTTCATATATTTTTCTGATTTCCTCCGACATAATCGACAAAACTGTTGTTGAATTAATAATTTAGATATAATTTTTCTACTTTCGTGTAATTGTTTTGCCACTTTTAATTTTTTTATATTTATTAAAAATTCTGAAAAATAAGTAAAACAGTGATTAGAAGAGGTACAACAGTGACTAAAAGTGGTACAACAGTGATTAGAAGAGGTACAATAAATGGTAGAAGAGGTAAAACAGTGATTAGAAGAGATACAACAGTGATTAGAAGAGGTACAACAGTGATTAGAAGAGGTACAACAGTGATTAGAAGAGGTACAACAGTGATTAGAAGAGGCACAACAGTGAAAAGAAGAGGTACAATAAATGGTAGAAGAGGTA
Organism: Heterodera glycines; assembly: GCA_004148225.2. Lineage (NCBI taxonomy): Eukaryota > Metazoa > Nematoda > Chromadorea > Rhabditida > Heteroderidae > Heterodera > Heterodera glycines. The sequence goes on along the minus strand of CP049709.1, from coordinate 18,268,367 downwards.
AAATAGTGATTAGAAGAGGTGCAACAGTGATTAGAAGAGGTACAACAGAGATTAAGAAAGGTAAAACAGTGATTAGAAGAGATACAACAGTGATTAGAACATTTCACTTTCATTTGTATTTAATGTTCGCCATTTTTCTCTGTAATCACTCCAGTCACTCCGGAATAATGCCACTTATCCCAGTAAGTGTTTCCATCAAAGGCGGGATGGGATCCCTGCTGGGCTTGATCACCCCATGGGGCCTTTCCTTCGGGAGTTTATGAGTGTCCTATCCCTCCCCAATTTGGAAACCCCAGTGTCCCAATGCCAGCACGCCCCACCGCGCACGGACGCGCTCCTTTATTTTAAAGGGTTATATTTTAATATGTATAAAAACTACCAAATATGTAAAAAAAGGTTGTCTTCGAAGTTTAATGAAACAGTTATAAATTTATGGAAATAAATTTTTAAAAAAAACATAAAAAAAATACAATATAAGCAAGATTATTGCGACCCCTTTTATTGTTTCGACAATTCTAAGGAAATTATTCATTAGGTACAAATCGATTTCTATTTAAATTACAAAAAATTCCCAATTTCCCAATGATTCAAAAAATTTAGAACGGGAATAGCTAGAGCGCTGAAAGTTTGCAGTCGGGGCTAACTTTTGGTTGTGCATCTCCTGAATTGGAATAACAATTCGAAAATCCAAATTTTCGATTAAACTTTTTGGTTCAAAATCGGTTTAAATACACTGAAACAAGCTGAAAGCCATCAATCCTTTAATAAGCGATCAGTTCCGCCTCTTTTGAACAAAAAATGTTAAATTCTAAAATTTTGACTTTCGAATTTTTGTTCAAGTTCGGACCCGTGGTTCGGAATGGGCCGAAATGCTACCGGGTTCGTGATCAGTGACCTTTAAAACCCTAGGAACTTGTTTTTATGACATTAAAACTTTCACTAACGCACTGACTCATTTCCCACTGACGCACTTTCCGGGAGCCCCTAGTGCTATTAATGATTGGGCATCGGATTTTTAAAGTCGAAAAAGTCCAAAATAAGGCCCTAAATAAGGGCGCAAAAACCGAAATAAGGGCAAAATAAAGTCGAAAAGTTCAAAAACAGTGATTAGAAGAGATACAACAGTGACTAAAAGAGATGAAAATAATTTCAAATTAAGATACATTTGAAAATTTTCGAGGGTAAAAGACATACGATTATCGAACCAAAATTTGTTTGTAAATGAAAAAAGATTTCCACGTCACAAGATGCCAAAGGAGTAAAAAAAATTGTCGAGATATTTTAATGTGTTTTTTCATGTAAAAAGAGATTTCCTCGAGCATAAAAAAGAAAAAGGTCGCTAATAATTTTGTACAACAGTGACTAAAAGAGGTACAACAGGGATTAGAAGAGGTACAATAAATGGTAGAAGAGGTAAAACAGTGATTAGAAGAGATACAACAGTGATTAGAAGAGGTACAACAGTGATTAGAAGAGGTACAACAGTGATTAGAAGAGGTACAACAGTGATTAAAAGAGGTACAACGGTGATAAAAAGAGGTACAACAGTGATCAGAAGAGGTACAGCGGTGATTAAAAGAGGTACAACAGTGATTAAAAGAGGTACAAAAGTGATTAAAAGAGGTACAAAAGTGATTAAAAGAGGTACAACGGTGATAAAAGTTTGTAAATGAAAAAAGATTTCCACGTCACAAGATGCCAAAGGAGTAAAAAAAATTTCGAGATTGAATTTTTAAGAACCTTTTCATTTCTTATGGATGTCCTTTTTGTAAATGTTAGGGTCGATTCTTAGGGAAAAAATATTAATTTAAACTTATAAAATTTATTCATCAAAAAAAAATTAATTTAAATATAATTTTTTATTTATTAACTCAACAAAATGAAACGTCCGATTTTGTGTTAGTAGGCGAAATGAATGTTTTTGGGATTGATCTATTCATGACGCATCAAAGATAAATTTCCCATTTTTAAACCATCAATTTAACATTTCCTTTTACAGGTTTAACACAAAAAATTATTCCAGTATTTTTGTCTTAATAATTGTCTGATCACTAGGGCATCCAAAAATATGGATATAAAATCGCGAAATACGGCCATAAAATATGGACCAAAAATCACAAAATATGGACATAAAATAGCAAAAACATGGACATAAATTTCCCGAAATGAGGGGCAAATTTTCAATTTTTCAAAATTCATTAAATTCAAATAAAATACATTTAAAATGGCTGAATATAGTATAATAACTCGTTTTAGAAGAAGAAAAAAAAGCAATTTTTTGAGAAAACCGACCAAAAACAAAATTTTCCATTTTTTGGAAAATTTTCCGGTCGTTGGTGTCAAAACGGCCAATTTAACTGATGGGGGCCGTTCTAATAGGGTTTTTTGGAGACATGCCAAAATATGGACATAAAACATGGACTTAAAACCAAAATATGGACAAATATGGAAATATGGTACAGGAAAAAATGGATTTCCATATTTTTGGATGTCTTACTGATCACTCATACATTTTTTCATTTGCTCCGGCTTTTAGGTTTTAGCTCATTTTTCCTGATTTCCCAGTGACCTAAAACGCACGAAAAACAAGTTGTTTTCTTTGGTGGTTGTTAGGTAAGTTACTTTTTGTATTGAATGAGAAGCAAATACAACAGTGACTAAAAGAGGTACAACGGTAATTAGAAGAGGTACAACAGTGATTAGAAGAGGTGCAACAGTGATTACATTAAGTTTCAATTTATTAAGTGCTCATTAAGTTTCAATTTATTAAGTGCTTTTCGGTATCGGAAATTCGCGAATCTCAAGACCGAGAGATGACACTGAGACTCTCGAATACCATAAGATAAATAAAAAATATTTTCATAAATCATTGCATTAGAATTAATTGCAAAATTTAATATTTTTCCCTCATTATTTTATAATAAAATTATAATTTATTTAGGGGTTTAGATTTATCTAAAAAGATTCAAAACAACAAATAGTTTAAAAAGTTGTGGAAGAAATTTGTTTTGAAAAACTAATAAATAAAAGAGGATAGAATAAAATCTGAAAACTAAGCATCCATTCTTTCTTCCTCCGTTAGATCCATCCATGGCCCTAATGATGATGTGGGTCGGGTCCACTCGGTGACAGACGCTAAATGGCATAATAAAAAGACAATTACTGAAGCCGAATTCCTACCTTCGATTCATTGACCGGCATTTTCTCAGCAAGTTCGCGTAGGTGTGCCCTCATTTTTTCTAATCGATTTGCCCCCATTTCAAATTGCACAGGAGGAGGTGGTGGAGCATGGAAAAGTGAATTACAGTAGTATCATGTTAACTTGGCACAATTAGCTACCATTGAGCGATTGGTCACATGCGATGGCACCAATCCGGCGGCATTTCCTCCCTGAGCATTGCTTCGCCCAATCGCTTCCGCCCCACCCGTCGCCAGGGAAGTGAAGAGCAGTCCAGCGGTGACAATTCTTTTGATCTTCGTACCAATCCCAGCTGATGAGTTGTTTCCACTCCCATCATTAGCAGTTTCTTAAAGCAAATACCAATTTTATGTCAATTATTTTTAGGGTTCATCACAGAATAAGGATTTCCATGGCCACCAAAATGGTGAACTTTGACACAATTGGAAGGAATATTCAAAAGTTATTTCAATATTTTACTTTTGTCACCAGTAGAAGCCGAGAGACGGAATGAGACGACGGCCAAAAGCACAATCAGAAGGATTTTGAAAATGTTTGGCATTTTTTCGGATCTTTTAATATTTTATTAATGTGCCGCGTTGATTTGGATGATTTTCAGTTAACATATGGACAGTATTTATATACATTTGCTCTCTTTTGCTTGTCTCGTTGGAAAACAAATTGGTTTCCGATTTGTTGATGTTATTATTAATTTTCATATATTTTTCTGATTTCCTCCGACATAATCGACAAAACTGTTGTTGAATTAATAATTTAGATATAATTTTTCTACTTTCGTGTAATTGTTTTGCCACTTTTAATTTTTTTATATTTATTAAAAATTCTGAAAAATAATTTAAAAGTGGCGAATTAAACCGCTGGGTTGCTCTTCACTTCCTTGTTCCAAATTACCACCATACGGCTTTAACTCATTTTTACCAGGCTCCACCGCCTCGTTCTAGTGGTCAAAATATATACATGAATATGTAAAAAAAATCATGAAATATGTACAAAAACTCAAAATATGTAAATAAAATTATTGTAAGAGAGTCTGGATTTGTAAGAGATTTGGATTATTCGTTTAACTGCCGAAGCGCTAGGATTTAACATTTACACATTTAATTTATCTCACATTTAATTTCCTTTTTGCTTAATGTACCGCCCCTTCCCGACGATAATTGATCAATCACATTTCACTTTCATTTGTATTTAATGTTCGCCATTTTTCTCTGTAATCACTCCAGTCACTCCGGAATAATGCCACTTATCCCAGTAAGTGTTTCCATCAAAGGCGGGATGGGATCCCTGCTGGGCTTGATCACCCCATGGGGCCTTTCCTTCGGGAGTTTATGAGTGTCCTATCCCTCCCCAATTTGGAAACCCCAGTGTCCCAATGCCAGCACGCCCCACCGCGCACGGACGCGCTCCTTTATTTTAAAGGGTTATATTTTAATATGTATAAAAACTACCAAATATGTAAAAAAAAGGTTGTCTTCGAAGTTTAATGAAACAGTTATAAATTTATGGAAATAAATTTTTAAAAAAAACATAAAAAAAAATACAATATAAGCAAGATTATTGCGACCCCTTTTATTGTTTCGACAATTCTAAGGAAATTATTCATTAGGTACAAATCGATTTCTATTTAAATTACAAAAAATTCCCAATTTCCCAATGATTCAAAAAATTTAGAACGGGAATAGCTAGAATAAATGGTAGAAGAGGTAAAATAGTGATTAGAAGAGGTACAACAGTGATTAGAAGAGGTACAACAGTGATTAGAGGAGGTACAACAGTGACTAAAAGAGGTACAACGGTAATTAGAAGAGGTACAACAGTGACCATCAATCCTTTAATAAGCGATCAGTTCCGCCTCTTTTGAACAAAAAATGTTAAATTCTAAAATTTTGACTTTCGAATTTTTGTTCAAGTTCGGACCCGTGGTTCGGAATGGGCCGAAATGCTACCGGGTTCGTGATCAGTGACCTTTAAAACCCTAGGAACTTGTTTTTATGACATTAAAACTTTCACTAACGCACTGACTCATTTCCCACTGACGCACTTTCCGGGAGCCCCTAGTGCTATTAATGATTGGGCATCGGATTTTTAAAGTCGAAAAAGTCCAAAATAAGGCCCTAAATAAGGGCGCAAAAACCGAAATAAGGGCAAAATAAAGTCGAAAAGTTCAAAATTTAGGGGGTATAATTTTTTAAATTGCTGTTTTTTATATGAAAATAATTTCAAATTAAGATACATTTGAAAATAAGAGGTACAACAGTGATTAGAAGAGGTACAACAGTGATTAGAGGAAATGAAAAAAGATTTCCACGTCACAAGATGCCAAAGGAGTAAAAAAAATTTTCGAGATATTTTAATGTGTTTTTTCATGTAAATGCTGATTTCCTCGAGCATAAACCACAAAAAGGTCGCTAATAATTTTCTCAACAGATATCTTTTCCATGTTCATATCATTTTTTATTTAATTAAAAATTCTAAGTTTGTATTTAAATATAATAATACAATTTGATAAGAAAATTAATAAACATTTTTATTGCTTTCAATACGGATCAATTGTTTCTTAATTGTTGAATTTGAAGTGAATGATTAAATTTTTTGAGATTTTATAGGAATTTAGAGCCGGCTTCCAGCGTGTTTATTGGAAAGCGAGAAGAAACTAAAAAAATGTACGTAGTTCGTCCTGAGTCTACAATTCACTTCGCATCTCAGATTTGATTTATATTGTATTTATTTGTTTGTAAATGAAAAAAGATTTCCACGTCACAAGATGCCAAAGGAGTAAAAAAAAATTTCGAGATTGAATTTTTAAGAACCTTTTCATTTCTTATGGATGTCCTTTTTGTAAATGTTAGGGTCGATTCTTAGGGCTATATTGTTCTCAATTTTTTGGGAAAATCTTATATGTTATTTTTCGTTTTTTTATTGCATTTTTGTCAATAATTCTTAAAAACCCAGTCTCTAATTGTCGGGTTCAATTGCTGTCGAAATCACGCATAGAAAGTGAGAAAATGCGAAATAACTATGTCGAATAGTCAAGAAATTCGTAGTCAGATTTTGGACAACAAACTAACAGCAATCTCACTCAACCGTCAAAAGCAAAGCGACTTGCCAAGAATTTAATCATTTATACGATAAGCCACAAAAGAAGGAGAAAAAAAAATGGTACTTTTATTTCGGGCCAGGACGTTTTCGCGTGGCCATTTTCGCGTGGCCATTTTCGCGTTGCCATTTTCGCGTGGCCGTTTTCGCGTGGCCGTTTTCGCGTGGCCGTTTTCGCGTGGCAGTGATTAGAAGAGGCACAACAGTGAAAAGAAGAGGTACAATAAATGGTAGAAGAGGTAAAATAGTGATTAGAAGAGGTGCAACAGTGATTAGAAGAGGTACAACAGAGATTAAGAAAGGTAAAACAGTGATTAGAAGAGATACAACGCGTGGCCATTTTCGCGTGGCCGTTTTCGCAAGAGGTGCAACAGTGATTAGAAGAGGTGTTGCCATTTTCGCGTGGCCATTTTCGCGTTGCCATTTTCGCGTGGCCGTTTTCGCGTGGCCGTTTTCGCGTGGCCATTTTCGCGTGGCCGTTTTCGCGTGGCAGTTTTCGCGTGGCCGTTTTCGCGTGGTTGCATATAAAAGAGAATTCATAACTCACATTTATTTAACGAAAATTTGTTTCACTCTTTTTTCTAACGAATATTTATTTTATAATTAAGTGAGTTTATAAACTAAATTAAGGTTCTTTCAATTATATAATATGGACCAGCAGCAAAAAATTAAAACAAAAAGAAACAAAGTTAAGTTAGAACATGACGGCGCACTCTATGTTTTCGACCAATTGAGCGCAGATTGACTTAAGAAATTTTGGCGATGTGAGTTTCATGGCCCGTCAGACAAGTGCAAGGGTATGTTAATATATTATTTTGAATTTTGAAAATCTTTTAAAATTCAGGACGTTTGCACACGGATTTAAATAACGTTGTGCAGAAGTTGGTCGTGAGTTCAAGATTAGAAGAGGTACAACAGTGACTAAAAGAGGTACAACGGTAATTAGAAGAGGTACAACAGTGATTAGAAGAGGTACAACAGTGATTAGAAGAGGTACAACAGTGATTA
>CP049709.1:18232662-18260979 GCA_004148225.2 Heterodera glycines | reverse complement strand
AAGAGGTACAACAGAGATTAAGAAAGGTAAAACAGTGATTAGAAGAGATACAACAGTGATTAGAAGAGGTACAACAGTGATTAGAAGAGTGATTAGAAGAGGTAAAACAGTGATTAGAAGAGGTACAACAGTGATTAAAGAGGTACAACAGGAATTAAGAAAGGTACAACAGTGATTAGAAGAGAACAACAGTGATTAGAAGAGGTACAATGTGATTAGAAGAGGTACAACAGTGATTAGAAGAGGTACAAATGTAGAAGAGGTAAACAGTGATTAGAAAGATACAACAGTGATTAGAAGAGGTAAACAGTGATTAGAAGAGGTAAAACAGTGACTAAAAGTGGTACAAAGTGATTAGAAGAGGTACAATAAATGGTAGAAGAGGTAAAACAGTGATTAGAAGAGGTGCACAGTGATTAGAAGAGGTAAAACAGTGATTAGAAGAGATACAACAGTGATTAAAGAGGTACAACGGTAATTAGGTAAAATAGTGATTAGAAGAGGTACAATAAATGGTAGAAGAGGTAAAATAGTGATTAGAAGAGGTACAATAAATGGTAGAAGAGGTAAAATAGTGATTAGAAGAGGTACAACAGTGATTAGAAGAGGTACAACAGTGACTAAAAGAGGTACAACAGTGATTAGAAGAGGTACAATAAATGGTAGAAGAGGGTACAACAGTGATTAGAAGAGGTACAATAAATGGTAGAAGAGGTAAAAAGTGATTAGAAGAGATACAACAGTGATTAGAAAGGTACAACAGTGATTAGAAGAGGTACAACAGTGATTAGAAGAGGTACAACAGTGATTAGAAGAGGTAAAACAGTGATTAGAAGAACAATAAATGGTAGAAAGAGTGGTACAACAGTGATTAGAAGAGGTACAATAAATGGTAGAAGAGGTAAAACAGTGATTAGAAGAGATACAACAGTGATTAGAAGAGGTACAACAGTGATTAGAAGAGGTACAACAGTGATTGAGAGAGGATAGTGATTAGAAGAGGTACAACAGTGATTAGAAGAGGTACAACAGTGACTAAAAGTGGTACAACAGTGATTAGAAGAGGTACAATAAATGGTAGAAGAGGTAAAACAGTGATTAGAAGAGATACAACAGTGATTAGAAGAGGTACAACAGTGATTAGAAGAGGTACAACAGTGATTAGAAGAGGTGCACAGTGATTAGAAGAGGTACAACGGTAATTAAAGAGGTAAAACAGTGATTAGAAGAGGTAAAACAGTGATTAGAAGAGATACAACAGTGACTAAAAGAGGTACAACGGTAATTAGAAGAGGTACAACAGTGATTAGAAGAGGTACAACAGTGATTAGAAGAGGTGCAACAGTGATTAGAAGAGGTGCAACAGTGATTAGAAGAGGTGCACAGTGATTAGAAGAGGCACAACAGTGAAAAGAAGATGTACAATAAATGGTAGAAGAGGTAAAATAGTGATTAGAAGAGGTACAACAGTGATTAGAAGAGGTACAACAGTGATTAGAGGAGGTACAACAGTGACTAAAAGAGGTACAACAGTGATTAGAAGAGGTACAATAAATGGTAGAAGAGGTAAAATAGTGATTAGAAGAGGTACAATAAATGGTAGAAGAGGTAAAATAGTGATTAGAAGAGGTACAATAAATGGTAGAAGAGGTAAAATAGTGATTAGAAGAGGTACAACAGTGATTAGAAGAGGTACAACAGTGACTAAAAGTGGTACAACAGTGATTAGAAGAGGTACAATAAATGGTAGAAGAGGTAAAACAGTGATTAGAAGAGGTACAATAAATGGTAGAAGAGGTAAAATAGTGATTAGAAGATGTACAATAAATGGTAGAAGAGGTAAAATAGTGATTAGAAGAGGTACAATAAATGGTAGAAGAGGTAAAATAGTGATTAGAAGAGGTACAACAGTGATTAGAAGAGGTACAACAGTGACTAAAAGTGGTACAACAGTGATTAGAAGAGGTACAATAAATGGTAGAAGAGGTAAAACAGTGATTAGAAGAGATACAACAGTGATTAGAAGAGGTACAACAGTGATTAGAAGAGGTACAACAGTGATTAGAAGAGGTGCACAGTGATTAGAAGAGGTACAACGGTAATTAAAGAGGTAAAACAGTGATTAGAAGAGGTAAAACAGTGATTAGAAGAGATACAACAGTGACTAAAAGAGGTACAACGGTAATTAGAAGAGGTACAACAGTGATTAGAAGAGGTACAACAGTGATTAGAAGAGGTGCAACAGTGATTAGAAGAGGTACAACAGTGATTAGAAGAGGTACAATAAATGGTAGAAGAGGTAAAATAGTGATTAGAAGAGGTACAACAGTGATTAGAAGAGGTACAACAGTGACTAAAAGTGGTACAACAGTGATTAGAAGAGGTACAATAAATGGTAGAAGAGGTAAAACAGTGATTAGAAGAGATACAACAGTGATTAGAAGAGGTACAACAGTGATTAGAAGAGGTACAACAGTGATTAGAAGAGGTGCACAGTGATTAGAAGAGGTAAAACAGTGATTAGAAGAGATACAACAGTGACTAAAAGAGGTACAACAGTGATTAGAAGAGGTACAACAGTGATTAGAAGAGGTACAACAGTGATTAGAGGAGGTACAACAGTGACTAAAAGAGGTACAACAGTGATTAGAAGAGGTACAATAAATGGTAGAAGAGGTAAAATAGTGATTAGAAGAGGTACAACAGTGATTAGAAGAGGTACAACAGTGACTAAAAGTGGTACAACAGTGATTAGAAGAGGTACAATAAATGGTAGAAGAGGTAAAACAGTGATTAGAAGAGATACAACAGTGATTAGAAGAGGTACAACAGTGATTAGAAGAGGTACAACAGTGATTAGAAGAGGTGCACAGTGATTAGAAGAGGTAAAACAGTGATTAGAAGAGATACAACAGTGACTAAAAGAGGTACAACGGTAATTAGAAGAGGTACAACAGTGATTAGAAGAGGTACAACAGTGATTAGAAGAGGTACAACAGTGATTAGAAGAGGTACAACAGTGATTAGAGGAGGTACAACAGTGACTAAAAGAGGTACAACAGTGATTAGAAGAGGTACAATAAATGGTAGAAGAGGTAAAATAGTGATTAGAAGAGGTACAACAGTGATTAGAAGAGGTACAACAGTGACTAAAAGTGGTACAACAGTGATTAGAAGAGGTAAAACAGTGATTAGAAGAGATACAACAGTGACTAAAGAGGTACAACGGTAATTAGAAGAGGTACAACAGTGATTAGAAGAGGTACAACAGTGATTAGAAGAGGTACAACTGTGATTAGAAGAGGTACAACAGTGATCAGAAGAGGTACAACGGTGATTAGAAGAGGTACAAATTTGATGAAGAGGTACAAAAGTGATTAAAAGAGGTACAACGGTGATAAAAAGAGGTACAACAGTGATCAGAAGAGGTACAGCGGTGATTAAAAGAGGTACAACAGTGATTAAAAGAGGTACAACAGTGATCAGAAGAGGTACAACTGTGATCAGAAGAGGTACAACTGTGATAAAAAGAGGTACAACAGTGATTAGTAAATTCATTAAATTAAAATGAAAATATTTTTTAACAAATTTAATTAAAAAAATACATGAAATTCTATCAATTAAAAAAATTAATTTAAACTTATAAAATTTATTCATCAAAAAAAATTAATTTAAATATAATTTTTTTATTTATTAACTCAACAAAATGAAACGTCCGATTTTGTGTTAGTAGGCGAAATGAATGTTTTTGGGATTGATCTATTCATGACGCATCAAAGATAAATTTCCCATTTTTAAACCATCAATTTAACATTTCCTTTTACAGGTTTAACACAAAAAATTATTCCAGTATTTTTGTCTTAATAATTGTCTGATCATTTCCCGAAATGAGGGGTAAATTTTCAATTTTTCCAAGAAAACCGACCAAAAACAAAATTTTCCATTTTTTGGAAAATTTTCCGGTCGTTGATGTCAAAACGGACAATTTAGGTGATGGGGGCCGTTCTAATAGGGTTTTTTGGAGACATGCCAAAATATGGACATAAAACACGGACTTAAAACCAAAATAGGTATGGACAAATATGGAAATATGGTACAGGAAAAAATGGATTTCCATATTTTTGGATGTCTTACTGATCACTCATACATTTTTTCATTTGCTCCGGCTTTTAGGTTTTAGCTCATTTTTCCTGATTTCCCAGTGACCTAAAACGCACGAAAAACAAGTTGTTTTCTTTGGTGGTTGTTAGGTAAGTTACTTTTTGTATTGAATGAGAAGCAAATGAAAATTGTTTCTTTAAAACTTTTTCCAAAAATGGAGTTTCAATCTTCAGTACCCATAATTGTTTTATGAAATTTCTCATGAAGTTTCAATTTATTAAGTGCTCATTAAGTTTCAATTTATTAAGTGCTTTTCGGTATCGGAAATTCGCGAATCTCAAGACCGAGAGATGACACTGAGACTCTCGAATACCATAAGATAAATAAAAAATATTTTCATAAATCATTGCATTAGAATTAATTGCAAAATTTAATATTTTTCCCTCATTATTTTATAATAAAATTATAATTTATTTAGGGGTTTAGATTTATCTAAAAAGATTCAAAACAACAAATAGTTTAAAAAGTTGTGGAAGAAATTTGTTTTGAAAAACTAATAAATAAAAGAGGATAGAATAAAATCTGAAAACTAAGCATCCATTCTTTCTTCCTCCGTTAGATCCATCCATGGCCCTAATGATGATGTGGGTCGGGTCCACTCGGTGACAGACGCTAAATGGCATAATAAAAAGACAATTACTGAAGCCGAATTCCTACCTTCGATTCATTGACCGGCATTTTCTCAGCAAGTTCGCGTAGGTGTGCCCTCATTTTTTCTAATCGATTTGCCCCCATTTCAAATTGCACAGGAGGAGGTGGTGGAGCATGGAAAAGTGAATTACAGTAGTATCATGTTAACTTGGCACAATTAGCTACCATTGAGCGATTGGTCACATGCGATGGCACCAATCCGGCGGCATTTCCTCCCTGAGCATTGCTTCGCCCAATCGCTTCCGCCCCACCCGTCGCCAGGGAAGTGAAGAGCAGTCCAGCGGTGACAATTCTTTTGATCTTCGTACCAATCCCAGCTGATGAGTTGTTTCCACTCCCATCATTAGCAGTTTCTTAAAGCAAATACCAATTTTATGTCAATTATTTTTAGGGTTCATCACAGAATAAGGATTTCCATGGCCACCAAAATGGTGAACTTTGACACAATTGGAAGGAATATTCAAAAGTTATTTCAATATTTTACTTTTGTCACCAGTAGAAGCCGAGAGACGGAATGAGACGACGGCCAAAAGCACAATCAGAAGGATTTTGAAAATGTTTGGCATTTTTTCGGATCTTTTAATATTTTATTACTGTGCCGCGTTGATTTGGATGATTTTCAGTTAACATATGGACAGTATTTATATACATTTGCTCTCTTTTGCTTGTCTCGTTGGAAAACAAATTGGTTTCCGATTTGTTGATGTTATTATTAATTTTCATATATTTTTCTGATTTCCTCCGACATAATCGACAAAACTGTTGTTGAATTAATAATTTAGATATAATTTTTCTACTTTCGTGTAATTGTTTTGCCACTTTTAATTTTTTTATATTTATTAAAAATTCTGAAAAATAATTTAAAAGTGGCGGATTAAACCGCTGGGTTGCTCTTCACTTCCTTGTTCCAAATTACCACCATACGACTTTAACTCATTTTTACCAGGCTCCACCGCCTCGTTCTAGTGGTCAAAATATATACATGAATATGTAAAAAAAATCATGAAATATGTACAAAAACTCAAAATATGTAAATAAAATTATTGTAAGAGAGTCTGGATTTGTAAGAGATTTGGATTATTCGTTTAACTGCCGAAGCGCTAGGATTTAACATTTACACATTTAATTTATCTCACATTTAATTTCCTTTTTGCTTAATGTACCGCCCCTTCCCGACGATAATTGATCAATCACATTTCACTTTCATTTGTATTTAATGTTCGCCATTTTTCTCTGTAATCACTCCAGTCACTCCGGAATAATGCCACTTATCCCAGTAAGTGTTTCCATCAAAGGCGGGATGGGATCCCTGCTGGGCTTGATCACCCCATGGGGCCTTTCCTTCGGGAGTTTATGAGTGTCCTATCCCTCCCCAATTTGGAAACCCCAGTGTCCCAATGCCAGCACGCCCCACCGCGCACGGACGCGCTCCTTTATTTTAAAGGGTTATATTTTAATATGTATAAAAACTACCAAATATGTAAAAAAAGGTTGTCTTCGAAGTTTAATGAAACAGTTATAAATTTATGGAAATAAATTTTTAAAAAAAACATAAAAAAATACAATATAAGCAAGATTATTGCGACCCCTTTTATTGTTTCGACAATTCTAAGGAAATTATTCATTAGGTACAAATCGATTTCTATTTAAATTACAAAAAATTCCCAATTTCCCAATGATTCAAAAAATTTAGAACGGGAATAGCTAGAGCGCTGAAAGTTTGCAGTCGGGGCTAACTTTTGGTTGTGCATCTCCTGAATTGGAATAACAATTCGAAAATCCAAATTTTCGATTAAACTTTTTGGTTCAAAATCGATTTAAATACACTGAAACAAGCTGAAAGCCATCAATCCTTTAATAAGCGATCAGTTCCGCCTCTTTTGAACAAAAAATGTTAAATTCTAAAATTTTGACTTTCGAATTTTTGTTCAAGTTCGGACCCGTGGTTCGGAATGGGCCGAAATGCTACCGGGTTCGTGATCAGTGACCTTTAAAACCCTAGGAACTTGTTTTTATGACATTAAAACTTTCACTAACGCACTGACTCATTTCCCACTGACGCACTTTCCGGGAGCCCCTAGTGCTATTAATGATTGGGCATCGGATTTTTAAAGTCGAAAAAGTCCAAAATAAGGCCCTAAATAAGGGCGCAAAAACCGAAATAAGGGCAAAATAAAGTCGAAAAGTTCAAAATTTAGGGGGTATAATTTTTTAAATTGCTGTTTTTTATATGAAAATAATTTCAAATTAAGATACATTTGAAAATTTTCGAGGGTAAAAGACATACGATTATCGAACCAAAATTTGTTTGTAAATGAAAAAAGATTTCCACGTCACAAGATGCCAAAGGAGTAAAAAAAATTTTCGAGATATTTTAATGTGTTTTTTCATGTAAATGCTGATTTCCTCGAGCATAAACCACAAAAAGGTCGCTAATAATTTTCTCAACAGATATCTTTTCCATGTTCATATCATTTTTTATTTAATTAAAAATTCTAAGTTTGTATTTAAATATAATAATACAATTTGATAAGAAAATTAATAAACATTTTTATTGCTTTCAATACGGATCAATTGTTTCTTAATTGTTGAATTTGAAGTGAATGATTAAATTTTTTGAGATTTTATAGGAATTTAGAGCCGGCTGTAGAGTTGTTTATTGGAAAGCGAGAAGAAACTAAAAAAATGTACGTAGTTCGTCCTGAGTCTACAATTCACTTCGCATCTCAGATTTGATTTATATTGTATTTATTTGTTTGTAAATGAAAAAAGATTTCCACGTCACAAGATGCCAAAGGAGTAAAAAAAAATTTCGAGATTGAATTTTTAAGAACCTTTTCATTTCTTATGGATGTCCTTTTTGTAAATGTTAGGGTCGATTCTTAGGGCTATATTGTTCTCAATTTTTTGGGAAAATCTTATATGTTATTTTTCGTTTTTTTATTGCATTTTTGTCAATAATTCTTAAAAACCCAGTCTCTAATTGTCGGGTTCACTTGCTGTCGAAATCACGCATAGAAAGTGAGAAAATGCGAAATAACTATGTCGAATAGTCAAGAAATTCGTAGTCAGATTTTGGACAACAAACTAACAGCAATCTCACTCAACCGTCAAAGGCAAAGCGACTTGCCAAGAATTTAATCATTTATACGATAAGCCACAAAAGAAGGAGAAAAAAAAATGGTACTTTTATTTCGGGCCAGGACGTTTTCGCGTGGCCATTTTCGCGTTGTTTATTGGAAAGCGAGAAGAAACTAAAAAAATGTACGTAGTTCGTCCTGAGTCTGGCCATTTTCGCGTTGCCATTTTCGCGTGGCCATTGTATTTATTTGTTTGTAAATGAAAAAAGATTTCCACGTCACAAGATGCCAAAGGAGTAAAAAAAAATTTCGAGATTGAATTTTTAAGAACCTTTTCATTTCTTATGGATGTCCTTTTTGTAAATGTTAGGGTCGATTCTTAGGGCTATATTGTTCTCAATTTTTTGGGAAAATCTTATATGTTATTTTTCGTTTTTTTATTGCATTTTTGTCAATAATTCTTAAAAACCCAGTCTCTAATTGTCGGGTTCAATTGCTGTCGAAATCACGCATAGAAAGTGAGAAAATGCGAAATTTCGCGTTGCCATTTTCGCGTGGCCGTTTTCGCGTGGCCGTTTTCGCGTGGCCATTTTCGCGTGGCCGTTTTCGCGTGGCAGTTTTCGCGTGGCCGTTTTCGCGTGGTTGCATATAAAAGAGAATTCATAACTCACATTTATTTAACGAAAATTTGTTTCACTCTTTTTTCTAACGAATATTTATTTTATAATTAAGTGAGTTTATAAACTAAATTAAGGTTCTTTCAATTATTTAATATGGACCAGCAGCAAAAAATTAAAACAAAAAGAAACAAAGTTAAGTTAGAACATGACGGCGCACTCTATGTTTTCGACCAATTGAGCGCAGATTGACTTAAGAAATTTTGGCGATGTGAGTTTCATGGCCCGTCAGACAAGTGCAAGGGTATGTTAATATATTATTTTGAATTTTGAAAATCTTTTAAAATTCAGGACGTTTGCACACGGATTTAAATAACGTTGTGCAGAAGTTGGTCGTGAGTTCAAGATTAGAAGAGGTACAACAGTGATTAGAAGAGGTGCAACAGTGATTAGAAGAGGTGCAACAGTGATTAGAAGAGGTACAACAGAGATTAAGAAAGGTAAAACAGTGATTAGAAGAGATACAACAGTGACTAAAAGAGGTACAACGGTAATTAGAAGAGGTACAACAGTGATTAGAAGAGGTGCAACAGTGATTAGAAGAGGTGCAACAGTGATTAAAAGAGGTACAACAGAGATTAAGAAAGGTAAAACAGTGATTAGAAGAGATACAACAGTGATTAGAAGAGGTACAACAGTGATTAGAAGAGGTACAAAAGTGATTAGAAGAGGTGCAACAGTGATTAGAAGAGGTGCAACAGTGATTAGAAGAGGTGCACAGTGATTAGAAGAGGCACAACAGTGAAAAGAAGATGTACAATAAATGGTAGAAGAGGTAAAATAGTGATTAGAAGAGGTACAACAGTGATTAGAAGAGGTACAACAGTGATTAGAGGAGGTACAACAGTGACTAAAAGAGGTACAACAGTGATTAGAAGAGGTACAATAAATGGTAGAAAGGTAAAATAGTGATTAGAAGAGGTACAATAAATGGTAGAAGAGGTAAAATAGTGATTAGAAGAGGTACAATAAATGGTAGAAGAGGTAAAATAGTGATTAGAAGAGGTACAACAGTGATTAGAAGAGGTACAACAGTGACTAAAAGTGGTACAACAGTGATTAGAAGAGGTACAATAAATGGTAGAAGAGGTAAAACATTGATTAGAAGAGGTACAATAAATGGTAGAAGAGGTAAAATAGTGATTAGAAGATGTACAATAAATGGTAGAAGAGGTAAAATAGTGATTAGAAGAGGTACAATAAATGGTAGAAGAGGTAAAATAGTGATTAGAAGAGGTACAACAGTGATTAGAAGAGGTACAACAGTGACTAAAAGTGGTACAACAGTGATTAGAAGAGGTACAATAAATGGTAGAAGAGGTAAAACAGTGATTAGAAGAGATACAACAGTGATTAGAAGAGGTACAACAGTGATTAGAAGAGGTACAACAGTGATTAGAAGAGGTGCACAGTGATTAGAAGAGGTACAACGGTAATTAAAGAGGTAAAACAGTGATTAGAAGAGGTAAAACAGTGATTAGAAGAGATACAACAGTGACTAAAAGAGGTACAACGGTAATTAGAAGAGGTACAACAGTGATTAGAAGAGGTACAACAGTGATTAGAAGAGGTGCAACAGTGATTAGAAGAGGTGCAACAGTGATTAGAAGAGGTGCACAGTGATTAGAAGAGGCACAACAGTGAAAAGAAGATGTACAATAAATGGTAGAAGAGGTAAAATAGTGATTAGAAGAGGTACAACAGTGATTAGAAGAGGTACAACAGTGATTAGAGGAGGTACAACAGTGACTAAAAGAGGTACAACAGTGATTAGAAGAGGTACAACAGTGACTAAAAGAGGTACAACAGTGATTAGAAGAGGTACAATAAATGGTAGAAGAGGTAAAATAGTGATTAGAAGAGGTACAATAAATGGTAGAAGAGGTAAAATAGTGATTAGAAGAGGTACAATAAATGGTAGAAGAGGTAAAATAGTGATTAGAAGAGGTACAACAGTGATTAAAAGAGGTACAACAGTGATCAGAAGAGGTACAACTGTGATCAGAAGAGGTACAACTGTGATAAAAAGAGGTACAACAGTGATTAGTAAATTCATTAAATTAAAATGAAAATATTTTTTAACAAATTTAATTAAAAAAATACATGAAATTCTATCAATTAAAAAAATTAATTTAAACTTATAAAATTTATTCATCAAAAAAAATTAATTTAAATATAATTTTTTTATTTATTAACTCAACAAAATGAAACGTCCGATTTTGTGTTAGTAGGCGAAATGAATGTTTTTGGGATTGATCTATTCATGACGCATCAAAGATAAATTTCCCATTTTTAAACCATCAATTTAACATTTCCTTTTACAGGTTTAACACAAAAAATTATTCCAGTATTTTTGTCTTAATAATTGTCTGATCATTTCCCGAAATGAGGGGTAAATTTTCAATTTTTCCAAGAAAACCGACCAAAAACAAAATTTTCCATTTTTTGGAAAATTTTCCGGTCGTTGATGTCAAAACGGACAATTTAGGTGATGGGGGCCGTTCTAATAGGGTTTTTTGGAGACATGCCAAAATATGGACATAAAACACGGACTTAAAACCAAAATAGGTATGGACAAATATGGAAATATGGTACAGGAAAAAATGGATTTCCATATTTTTGGATGTCTTACTGATCACTCATACATTTTTTCATTTGCTCCGGCTTTTAGGTTTTAGCTCATTTTTCCTGATTTCCCAGTGACCTAAAACGCACGAAAAACAAGTTGTTTTCTTTGGTGGTTGTTAGGTAAGTTACTTTTTGTATTGAATGAGAAGCAAATGAAAATTGTTTCTTTAAAACTTTTTCCAAAAATGGAGTTTCAATCTTCAGTACCCATAATTGTTTTATGAAATTTCTCATGAAGTTTCAATTTATTAAGTGCTCATTAAGTTTCAATTTATTAAGTGCTTTTCGGTATCGGAAATTCGCGAATCTCAAGACCGAGAGATGACACTGAGACTCTCGAATACCATAAGATAAATAAAAAATATTTTCATAAATCATTGCATTAGAATTAATTGCAAAATTTAATATTTTTCCCTCATTATTTTAGAAGAGGTACAACAGTGATTAGAAGAGGTACAACAGTGATTAGAAGAGGTGCACAGTGATTAGAAGAGGTACAACGGTAATTAAAGAGGTAAAACAGTGATTAGAAGAGGTAAAACAGTGATTAGAAGAGATACAACAGTGACTAAAAGAGGTACAACGGTAATTAGAAGAGGTACAACAGTGATTAGAAGAGGTACAACAGTGATTAGAAGAGGTGCAACAGTGATTAGAAGAGGTACAACAGTGATTAGAAGAGGTACAATAAATGGTAGAAGAGGTAAAAACAGTGATTAGAAGAGGTACAACAGTGATTAGAAGAGGTACAACAGTGACTGCCCCCATTTCAAATTGCACAGGAGGAGGTGGTGGAGCATGGAAAAGTGAATTACAGTAGTATCATGTTAACTTGGCACAATTAGCTACCATTGAGCGATTGGTCACATGCGATGGCACCAATCCGGCGGCATTTCCTCCCTGAGCATTGCTTCGCCCAATCGCTTCCGCCCCACCCGTCGCCAGGGAAGTGAAGAGCAGTCCAGCGGTGACAATTCTTTTGATCTTCGTACCAATCCCAGCTGATGAGTTGTTTCCACTCCCATCATTAGCAGTTTCTTAAAGCAAATACCAATTTTATGTCAATTATTTTTAGGGTTCATCACAGAATAAGGATTTCCATGGCCACCAAAATGGTGAACTTTGACACAATTGGAAGGAATATTCAAAAGTTATTTCAATATTTTACTTTTGTCACCAGTAGAAGCCGAGAGACGGAATGAGACGACGGCCAAAAGCACAATCAGAAGGATTTTGAAAATGTTTGGCATTTTTTCGGATCTTTTAATATTTTATTACTGTGCCGCGAAAATATTTTCATAAATCATTGCATTAGAATTAATTGCAAAATTTAATATTTTTCCCTCATTATTTTATAATAAAATTATAATTTATTTAGGGGTTTAGATTTATCTAAAAAGATTCAAAACAACAAATAGTTTAAAAAGTTGTGGAAGAAATTTGTTTTGAAAAACTAATAAATAAAAGAGGATAGAATAAAATCTGAAAACTAAGCATCCATTCTTTCTTCCTCCGTTAGATCCATCCATGGCCCTAATGATGATGTGGGTCGGGTCCACTCGGTGACAGACGCTAAATGGCATAATAAAAAGACAATTACTGAAGCCGAATTCCTACCTTCGATTCATTGACCGGCATTTTCTCAGCAAGTTCGCGTAGGTGTGCCCTCATTTTTTCTAATCGATTTGCCCCCATTTCAAATTGCACAGGAGGAGGTGGTGGAGCATGGAAAAGTGAATTACAGTAGTATCATGTTAACTTGGCACAATTAGCTACCATTGAGCGATTGGTCACATGCGATGGCACCAATCCGGCGGCATTTCCTCCCTGAGCATTGCTTCGCCCAATCGCTTCCGCCCCACCCGTCGCCAGGGAAGTGAAGAGCAGTCCAGCGGTGACAATTCTTTTGATCTTCGTACCAATCCCAGCTGATGAGTTGTTTCCACTCCCATCATTAGCAGTTTCTTAAAGCAAATACCAATTTTATGTCAATTATTTTTAGGGTTCATCACAGAATAAGGATTTCCATGGCCACCAAAATGGTGAACTTTGACACAATTGGAAGGAATATTCAAAAGTTATTTCAATATTTTACTTTTGTCACCAGTAGAAGCCGAGAGACGGAATGAGACGACGGCCAAAAGCACAATCAGAAGGATTTTGAAAATGTTTGGCATTTTTTCGGATCTTTTAATATTTTATTACTGTGCCGCGTTGATTTGGATGATTTTCAGTTAACATATGGACAGTATTTATATACATTTGCTCTCTTTTGCTTGTCTCGTTGGAAAACAAATTGGTTTCCGATTTGTTGATGTTATTATTAATTTTCATATATTTTTCTGATTTCCTCCGACATAATCGACAAAACTGTTGTTGAATTAATAATTTAGATATAATTTTTCTACTTTCGTGTAATTGTTTTGCCACCTTAATTTTTTTTATATTTATTAAAAATTCTGAAAAATAATTTAAAAGTGGCGGATTAAACCGCTGGGTTGCTCTTCACTTCCTTGTTCCATTACCACGATACGACTTTAACTCATTTTTACCAGGCTCCACCGCCTCGTTCTAGTGGTCAAAATATATACATGAATATGTAAAAAAAATCATGAAATATGTACAAAAACTCAAAATATGTAAATAAAATTATTGTAAGAGAGTCTGGATTTGTAAGAGATTTGGATTATTCGTTTAACTGCCGAAGCGCTAGGATTTAACATTTACACATTTAATTTATCTCACATTTAATTTCCTTTTTGCTTAATGTACCGCCCCTTCCCGACGATAATTGATCAATCACATTTCACTTTCATTTGTATTTAATGTTCGCCATTTTTCTCTGTAATCACTCCAGTCACTCCGGAATAATGCCACTTATCCCAGTAAGTGTTTCCATCAAAGGCGGGATGGGATCCCTGCTGGGCTTGATCACCCCATGGGGCCTTTCCTTCGGGAGTTTATGAGTGTCCTATCCCTCCCCAATTTGGAAACCCCAGTGTCCCAATGCCAGCACGCCCCACCGCGCACGGACGCGCTCCTTTATTTTAAAGGGTTATATTTTAATATGTATAAAAACTACCAAATATGTAAAAAAAGGTTGTCTTCGAAGTTTAATGAAACAGTTATAAATTTATGGAAATAAATTTTTAAAAAAAACATAAAAAAATACAATATAAGCAAGATTATTGCGACCCCTTTTATTGTTTCGACAATTCTAAGGAAATTATTCATTAGGTACAAATCGATTTCTATTTAAATTACAAAAAATTCCCAATTTCCCAATGATTCAAAAAATTTAGAACGGGAATAGCTAGAGCGCTGAAAGTTTGCAGTCGGGGCTAACTTTTGGTTGTGCATCTCCTGAATTGGAATAACAATTCGAAAATCCAAATTTTCGATTAAACTTTTTGGTTCAAAATCGATTTATATACACTGAAACAAGCTGAAAGCCATCAATCCTTTAATAAGCGATCAGTTCCGCCTCTTTTGAACAAAAAATGTTAAATTCTAAAATTTTGACTTTCGAATTTTTGTTCAAGTTCGGACCCGTGGTTCGGAATGGGCCGAAATGCTACCGGGTTCGTGATCAGTGACCTTTAAAACCCTAGGAACTTGTTTTTATGACATTAAAACTTTCACTAACGCACTGACTCATTTCCCACTGACGCACTTTCCGGGAGCCCCTAGTGCTATTAATGATTGGGCATCGGATTTTTAAAGTCGAAAAAGTCCAAAATAAGGCCCTAAATAAGGGCGCAAAAACCGAAATAAGGGCAAAATAAAGTCGAAAAGTTCAAAATTTAGGGGGTATAATTTTTTAATGATTTTCAGTTAACATATGGACAGTATTTATATACATTTGCTCTCTTTTGCTTGTCTCGTTGGAAAACAAATTGGTTTCCGATTTGTTGATGTTATTATTAATTTTCATATATTTTTCTGATTTCCTCCGACATAATCGACAAAACTGTTGTTGAATTAATAATTTAGATATAATTTTTCTACTTTCGTGTAATTGTTTTGCCACTTTTAATTGTCGCTAATAATTTTCTCAACAGATATCTTTTCCATGTTCATATCATTTTTTATTTAATTAAAAATTCTAAGTTTGTATTTAAATATAATAATACAATTTGATAAGAAAATTAATAAACATTTTTATTGCTTTCAATACGGATCAATTGTTTCTTAATTGTTGAATTTGAAGTGAATGATTAAATTTTTTGAGATTTTATAGGAATTTAGAGCCGGCTGTAGAGTTGTTTATTGGAAAGCGAGAAGAAACTAAAAAAATGTACGTAGTTCGTCCTGAGTCTACAATTCACTTCGCATCTCAGATTTGATTTATATTGTATTTATTTGTTTGTAAATGAAAAAAGATTTCCACGTCACAAGATGCCAAAGGAGTAAAAAAAAATTTCGAGATTGAATTTTTAAGAACCTTTTCATTTCTTATGGATGTCCTTTTTGTAAATGTTAGGGTCGATTCTTAGGGCTATATTGTTCTCAATTTTTTGGGAAAATCTTATATGTTATTTTTCGTTTTTTTATTGCATTTTTGTCAATAATTCTTAAAAACCCAGTCTCTAATTGTCGGGTTCAATTGCTGTCGAAATCACGCATAGAAAGTGAGAAAATGCGAAATAACTATGTCGAATAGTCAAGAAATTCGTAGTCAGATTTTGGACAACAAACTAACAGCAATCTCACTCAACCGTCAAAGGCAAAGCGACTTGCCAAGAATTTAATCATTTATACGATAAGCCACAAAAGAAGGAGAAAAAAAAATGGTACTTTTATTTCGGGCCAGGACGTTTTCGCGTGGCCATTTTCGCGTGGCCATTTTCGCGTTGCCATTTTCGCGTGGCCGTTTTCGCGTGGCCGTTTTCGCGTGGCCATTTTCGCGTGGCCATTTTCGCGTTGCCATGTTTGCAGTCGGGGCTAACTTTTGGTTGTGCATCTCCTGAATTGGAATAACAATTCGAAAATCCAAATTTTCGATTAAACTTTTTGGTTCAAAATCGTTTAAATACACTGAAACAAGCTGAAAGCCATCAATCCTTTAATAAGCGATCAGTTCCGCCTCTTTTGAACAAAAAATGTTAAATTCTAAAATTTTGACTTTCGAATTTTTGTTCAAGTTCGGACCCGTGGTTCGGAATGGGCCGAAATGCTACCGGGTTCGTGATCAGTGACCTTTAAAACCCTAGGAACTTGTTTTTATGACATTAAAATCTTCGCGTTGCCATTTTCGCGTGGCCGTTTTCGCGTGGCCGTTTTCGCGTGGCCATTTTCGCGTGGCCGTTTTCGCGTGGCAGTTTTCGCGTGGCCGTTTTCGCGTGGTTGCATATAAAAGAGAATTCATAACTCACATTTATTTAACGAAAATTTGTTTCACTCTTTTTTCTAACGAATATTTATTTTATAATTAAGTGAGTTTATAAACTAAATTAAGGTTCTTTCAATTATATAATATGGACCAGCAGCAAAAAATTAAAACAAAAAGAAACAAAGTTAAGTTAGAACATGACGGCGCACTCTATGTTTTCGACCAATTGAGCGCAGATTGACTTAAGAAATTTTGGCGATGTGAGTTTCATGGCCCGTCAGACAAGTGCAAGGGTATGTTAATATATTATTTTGAATTTTGAAAATCTTTTAAAATTCAGGACGTTTGCACACGGATTTAAATAACGTTGTGCAGAAGTTGGTCGTGAGTTCAAGATTAGAAGAGTTGATAAGAAAATTAATAAACATTTTTATTGCTTTCAGTACAACAGTGATTAGAAGAGGTGCAACAGTGATTAGAAGAGGTGCAACAGTGATTAGAAGAGGTAGGAATTTAGAGCCGGCTGTAGAGTTGTTTATTGGAAAGCGAGAAGAAACTAAAAAAATGTACGTAGTTCGTCCTGAGTCTACAATTCACTTCGCATCTCAGATTTGATTTATATTGTATTTATTTGTTTGTAAATGAAAAAAGATTTCCACGTCACAAGATGCCAAAGGAGTAAAAAAAAATTTCGAGATTGAATTTTTAAGAACCTTTTCATTTCTTATGGATGTCCTTTTTGTAAATGTTAGGGTCGATTCTTAGGGCTATATTGTTCTCAATTTTTTGGGAAAATCTTATATGTTATTTTTCGTTTTTTTATTGCATTTTTGTCAATAATTCTTAAAAACCCAGTCTCTAATTGTCGGGTTCAATTGCTGTCGAAATCACGCATAGAAAGTGAGAAAATGCGAAATAACTATGTCGAATAGTCAAGAAATTCGTAGTCAGATTTTGGACAACAAACTAACAGCAATCTCACTCAACCGTCAAAGGCAAAGCGACTTGCCAAGAATTTAATCATTTATACGATAAGCCACAAAAGAAGGAGAAAAAAAAGTAAAATAGTGATTAGAAGAGAGGAAATAAATGCGTGGCCATGTACGCGTTGCCATTTTCGCGTGGCCGTTTTCGCGTGGCCGTGTAAAATAGTGATTAGAAGAGGTACAACAGTGATTAGAAGAGGTACAACAGTGACTAAAAGTGTTGCCATTTTCGCGTGGCCGTTTTCGCGTGGCCGTTTTCGCGTGGCCATTTTCGCGTGGCCGTTTTCGCGTGGCCGTTTTCGCGTGGCCATTTTCGCGTTGCCATTTTCGCGTGGCCATTTTCGCGTTGCCATTTTCGCGTGGCCGTTTTCGCGTGGCCGTTTTCGCGTGGCCATTTTCGCGTGGCCGTTTTCGCGTGGCCGTTTTCGCGTGGCCATTTTCGCGTTGCCATTTTCGCGTGGCCATTTTCGCGTGGCCGTTTTCGCGTTGCCATTTTCGCGTGGCCATTTTCGCGTTGCCATTTTCGTACAACAGTGATTACGTGGCGTACAATAAATGGCCATTTTCGCGTGGCCGTTTTCGCGTGGCAGTTTTCGCGTGGCCGTTTTCGCGTGGTTGCATATAAAAGAGAATTCATAACTCACATTTATTTAACGAAAATTTGTTTCACTCTTTTTTCTAACGAATATTTATTTTATAATTAAGTGAGTTTATAAACTAAATTAAGGTTCTTTCAATTATATAATATGGACCAGCAGCAAAAAATTAAAACAAAAAGAAACAAAGTTAAGTTAGAACATGACGGCGCACTCTATGTTTTCGACCAATTGAGCGCAGATTGACTTAAGAAATTTTGGCGATGTGAGTTTCATGGCCCGTCAGACAAGTGCAAGGGTATGTTAATATATTATTTTGAATTTTGAAAATCTTTTAAAATTCAGGACGTTTGCACACGGATTTAAATAACGTTGTGCAGAAGTTGGTCGTGAGTTCAAGATTAGAAGAGGTACAACAGTGATTAGAAGAGGTGCAACAGTGATTAGAAGAGGTGCAACAGTGATTAGAAGAGGTACAACAGAGATTAAGAAAGGTAAAACAGTGATTAGAAGAGATACAACAGTGACTAAAAGAGGTACAACGGTAATTAGAAGAGGTACAACAGTGATTAGAAGAGGTGCAACAGTGATTAGAAGAGGTGCAACAGTGATTAAAAGAGGTACAACAGAGATTAAGAAAGGTAAAACAGTGATTAGAAGAGATACAACAGTGATTAGAAGAGGTACAACAGTGATTAGAAGAGGTACAAAAGTGATTAGAAGAGGTGCAACAGTGATTAGAAGAGGTGCAACAGTGATTAGAAGAGGTGCACAGTGATTAGAAGAGGCACAACAGTGAAAAGAAGATGTACAATAAATGGTAGAAGAGGTAAAATAGTGATTAGAAGAGGTACAACAGTGATTAGAAGAGGTACAACAGTGATTAGAGGAGGTACAACAGTGACTAAAAGAGGTACAACAGTGATTAGAAGAGGTACAATAAATGGTAGAAAGGTAAAATAGTGATTAGAAGAGGTACAATAAATGGTAGAAGAGGTAAAATAGTGATTAGAAGAGGTACAATAAATGGTAGAAGAGGTAAAATAGTGATTAGAAGAGGTACAACAGTGATTAGAAGAGGTACAACAGTGACTAAAAGTGGTACAACAGTGATTAGAAGAGGTACAATAAATGGTAGAAGAGGTAAAACATTGATTAGAAGAGGTACAATAAATGGTAGAAGAGGTAAAATAGTGATTAGAAGATGTACAATAAATGGTAGAAGAGGTAAAATAGTGATTAGAAGAGGTACAATAAATGGTAGAAGAGGTAAAATAGTGATTAGAAGAGGTACAACAGTGATTAGAAGAGGTACAACAGTGACTAAAAGTGGTACAACAGTGATTAGAAGAGGTACAATAAATGGTAGAAGAGGTAAAACAGTGATTAGAAGAGATACAACAGTGATTAGAAGAGGTACAACAGTGATTAGAAGAGGTACAACAGTGATTAGAAGAGGTGCACAGTGATTAGAAGAGGTACAACGGTAATTAAAGAGGTAAAACAGTGATTAGAAGAGGTAAAACAGTGATTAGAAGAGATACAACAGTGACTAAAAGAGGTACAACGGTAATTAGAAGAGGTACAACAGTGATTAGAAGAGGTACAACAGTGATTAGAAGAGGTGCAACAGTGATTAGAAGAGGTGCAACAGTGATTAGAAGAGGTGCACAGTGATTAGAAGAAGCACAACAGTGAAAAGAAGATGTACAATAAATGGTAGAAGAGGTAAAATAGTGATTAGAAGAGGTACAACAGTGATTAGAAGAGGTACAACAGTGATTAGAGGAGGTACAACAGTGACTAAAAGAGGTACAACAGTGATTAGAAGAGGTACAACAGTGACTAAAAGAGGTACAACAGTGATTAGAAGAGGTACAATAAATGGTAGAAGAGGTAAAATAGTGATTAGAAGAGGTACAATAAATGGTAGAAGAGGTAAAATAGTGATTAGAAGAGGTACAATAAATGGTAGAAGAGGTAAAATAGTGATTAGAAGAGGTACAACAGTGATTAAAAGAGGTACAACAGTGATCAGAAGAGGTACAACTGTGATCAGAAGAGGTACAACTGTGATAAAAAGAGGTACAACAGTGTATAGTAAATTCATTAAATTAAAATGAAAATATTTTTTAACAAATTTAATTAAAAAAATACAGTACAACTGTGATTAGAAGAGGTACAACAGTGATCAGAAGAGGTACAACGGTGATTAGAAGAGGTACAAATTTGATGAAGAGGTACAAAAGTGATTAAAAGAGGTACAACGGTGATAAAAAGAGGTACAACAGTGATCAGAAGAGGTACAGCGGTGATTAAAAGAGGTACAACAGTGATTAACAATTTTTAAACCATCAATTTAACATTTCCTTTTACAGGTTTAACACGTACAACTGTGATAAAAAGAGGTACAACAGTGATTAGTAAATTCATTAAATTAAAATGAAAATATTTTTTAACAAATTTAATTAAAAAAATACATGAAATTCTATCAATTAAAAAAATTAATTTAAACTTATAAAATTTATTCATCAAAAAAAATTAATTTAAATATAATTTTTTTATTTATTAACTCAACAAAATGAAACGTCCGATTTTGTGTTAGTAGGCGAAATGAATGTTTTTGGGATTGATCTATTCATGACGCATCAAAGATAAATTTCCCATTTTTAAACCATCAATTTAACATTTCCTTTTACAGGTTTAACACAAAAAATTATTCCAGTATTTTTGTCTTAATAATTGTCTGATCATTTCCCGAAATGAGGGGTAAATTTTCAATTTTTCCAAGAAAACCGACCAAAAACAAAATTTTCCATTTTTTGGAAAATTTTCCGGTCGTTGTTTCTTTAACGGACAATTTAGGTGATGGGGGCCGTTCTACAGTACCCATTTGGAGACATGCCAATTTCTGGACATAAAACACGGACTTAAAACCAAAATAGGTATGGACAAATATGGAAATATGGTACAGGAAAAAATGGATTTCCATATTTTTGGATGTCTTACTGATCACTCATACATTTTTTCATTTGCTCCGGCTTTTAGGTTTTAGCTCATTTTTCCTGATTTCCCAGTGACCTAAAACGCACGAAAAACAAGTTGTTTTCTTTGGTGGTTGTTAGGTAAGTTACTTTTTGTATTGAATGAGAAGCAAATGAAAATTGTTTCTTTAAAACTTTTTCCAAAAATGGAGTTTCAATCTTCAGTACCCATAATTGTTTTATGAAATTTCTCATTAAGTTTCAATTTATTAAGTGCTCATTAAGTTTCAATTTATTAAGTGCTTTTCGGTATCGGAAATTCGCGAATCTCAAGACCGAGAGATGACACTGAGACTCTCGAATACCATAAGATAAATAAAAAATATTTTCATAAATCATTGCATTAGAATTAATTGCAAAATTTAATATTTTTCCCTCATTATTTTATAATAAAATTATAATTTATTTAGGGGTTTAGATTTATCTAAAAAGATTCAAAACAACAAATAGTTTAAAAAGTTGTGGAAGAAATTTGTTTTGAAAAACTAATAAATAAAAGAGGATAGAATAAAATCTGAAAACTAAGCATCCATTCTTTCTTCCTCCGTTAGATCCATCCATGGCCCTAATGATGATGTGGGTCGGGTCCACTCGGTGACAGACGCTAAATGGCATAATAAAAAGACAATTACTGAAGCCGAATTCCTACCTTCGATTCATTGACCGGCATTTTCTCAGCAAGTTCGCGTAGGTGTGCCCTCATTTTTTCTAATCGATTTGCCCCCATTTCAAATTGCACAGGAGGAGGTGGTGGAGCATGGAAAAGTGAATTACAGTAGTATCATGTTAACTTGGCACAATTAGCTACCATTGAGCGATTGGTCACATGCGATGGCACCAATCCGGCGGCATTTCCTCCCTGAGCATTGCTTCGCCCAATCGCTTCCGCCCCACCCGTCGCCAGGGAAGTGAAGAGCAGTCCAGCGGTGACAATTCTTTTGATCTTCGTACCAATCCCAGCTGATGAGTTGTTTCCACTCCCATCATTAGCAGTTTCTTAAAGCAAATACCAATTTTATGTCAATTATTTTTAGGGTTCATCACAGAATAAGGATTTCCATGGCCACCAAAATGGTGAACTTTGACACAATTGGAAGGAATATTCAAAAGTTATTTCAATATTTTACTTTTGTCACCAGTAGAAGCCGAGAGACGGAATGAGACGACGGCCAAAAGCACAATCAGAAGGATTTTGAAAATGTTTGGCATTTTTTCGGATCTTTTAATATTTTATTACTGTGCCGCGTTGATTTGGATGATTTTCAGTTAACATATGGACAGTATTTATATACATTTGCTCTCTTTTGCTTGTCTCGTTGGAAAACAAATTGGTTTCCGATTTGTTGATGTTATTATTAATTTTCATATATTTTTCTGATTTCCTCCGACATAATCGACAAAACTGTTGTTGAATTAATAATTTAGATATAATTTTTCTACTTTCGTGTAATTGTTTTGCCACTTTTAATTTTTTTATATTTATTAAAAATTCTGAAAAATAATTTAAAAGTGGCGGATTAAACCGCTGGGTTGCTCTTCACTTCCTTGTTCCAAATTACCACCATACGACTTTAACTCATTTTTACCAGGCTCCACCGCCTCGTTCTAGTGGTCAAAATATATACATGAATATGTAAAAAAAATCATGAAATATGTACAAAAACTCAAAATATGTAAATAAAATTATTGTAAGAGAGTCTGGATTTGTAAGAGATTTGGATTATTCGTTTAACTGCCGAAGCGCTAGGATTTAACATTTACACATTTAATTTATCTCACATTTAATTTCCTTTTTGCTTAATGTACCGCCCCTTCCCGACGATAATTGATCAATCACATTTCACTTTCATTTGTATTTAATGTTCGCCATTTTTCTCTGTAATCACTCCAGTCACTCCGGAATAATGCCACTTATCCCAGTAAGTGTTTCCATCAAAGGCGGGATGGGATCCCTGCTGGGCTTGATCACCCCATGGGGCCTTTCCTTCGGGAGTTTATGAGTGTCCTATCCCTCCTCAATTTGGAAACCCCAGTGTCCCAATGCCAGCACGCCCCACCGCGCACGGACGCGCTCCTTTATTTTAAAGGGTTATATTTTAATATGTATAAAAACTACCAAATATGTAAAAAAAGGTTGTCTTCGAAGTTTAATGAAACAGTTATAAATTTATGGAAATAAATTTTTAAAAAAAACATAAAAAAAAATACAATATAAGCAAGATTATTGCGACCCCTTTTATTGTTTCGACAATTCTAAGGAAATTATTCATTAGGTACAAATCGATTTCTATTTAAATTACAAAAAATTCCCAATTTCCCAATGATTCAAAAAATTTAGAACGGGAATAGCTAGAGCGCTGAAAGTTTGCAGTCGGGGCTAACTTTTGGTTGTGCATCTCCTGAATTGGAATAACAATTCGAAAATCCAAATTTTCGATTAAACTTTTTGGTTCAAAATCGGTTTAAATACACTGAAACAAGCTGAAAGCCATCAATCCTTTAATAAGCGATCAGTTCCGCCTCTTTTGAACAAAAAATGTTAAATTCTAAAATTTTGACTTTCGAATTTTTGTTCAAGTTCGGACCCGTGGTTCGGAATGGGCCGAAATGCTACCGGGTTCGTGATCAGTGACCTTTAAAACCCTAGGAACTTGTTTTTATGACATTAAAACTTTCACTAACGCACTGACTCATTTCCCACTGACGCACTTTCCGGGAGCCCCTAGTGCTATTAATGATTGGGCATCGGATTTTTAAAGTCGAAAAAGTCCAAAATAAGGCCCTAAATAAGGGCGCAAAAACCGAAATAAGGGCAAAATAAAGTCGAAAAGTTCAAAATTTAGGGGGTATAATTTTTTAAATTGCTGTTTTTTATATGAAAATAATTTCAAATTAAGATACATTTGAAAATTTTCGAGGGTAAAAGACATACGATTATCGAACCAAAATTTGTTTGTAAATGAAAAAAGATTTCCACGTCACAAGATGCCAAAGGAGTAAAAAAATTTTCGAGATTGAATTTTTAAGAACCTTTTATTTCTTATGGATGTCCTTTTTGTAAATGTTAGGGTCGATTCTTAGGGCTATATTGTTCTCAATTTTTTGGGAAAATCTTATATGTTATTTTTCGTTTTTTATTGCATTTTTGTCAATAATTCTTAAAAACCCAGTCTCTAATTGTCGGGTTCACTTGCTGTAGAAATCACGCATAGAAAGTGAGAAAATGCGAAATAACTATGTCGAATAGTCAAGAAATTCGTAGTCAGATTTTGGACAACAAACTAACAGCAATCTCACTCAACCGTCAAAGGCAAAGCGACTTGCCAAGAATTTAATCATTTATACGATAAGCCACAAAAGAAGGAGAAAAAAAAATGGTACTTTTATTTCGGGCCAGGACGTTTTCGCGTGGCCGTTTTCGCGTGGCCATTTTCGCGTGGCCGTTTTCGCGTGGCCGTTTTCGCGTGGCCGTTTTCGCGTGGCCGTTTTCGCGTGGTTGCATATAAAAGAGAATTCATAACTCACATTTATTTAACGAAAATTTGTTTCACTCTTTTTTCTAACGAATATTTATTTTATAATTAAGTGAGTTTATAAACTAAATTAAGGTTCTTTCAATTATATAATATGGACCAGCAGCAAAAAATTAAAACAAAAAGAAACAAAGTTAAGTTAGAACATGACGGCGCACTCTATGTTTTCGACCAATTGAGCGCAGATTGACTTAAGAAATTTTGGCGATGTGAGTTTCATGGCCCGTCAGACAAGTGCAAGGGTATGTTAATATATTATTTTGAATTTTGAAAATCTTTTAAAATTCAGGACGTTACTAGCCGCAAGAAATAAAAAAATTAAAAAGTTAAGAAATTGTGCCCTTAAGATTCTGAGACTCAACGGGATATTCGGGTCCAGGTTGGGTCCTACACTTCTTTAAATGGTCATTATCACCCATTGGGAGGACATTTTTCCATTGGTAACAGGATGAGTTGGATATGACATCAAAGTGCAACAATAGAAAAATGAGTTATCAATGAGATATTGTAGCATATGGGTACGGGTACGACATTCTACAGAACTGATTCGGGGAACACTTGGCATCCCAAATTCCAGTTGTTCTTGTACTTCTTCTTGTTCATCCTTCCAGTGTGACAAATACATAAATTTCGTTGCGGTACCGAGCTGGTAATCTGATTTCGGGGCCAGTGCCGAATAATCACTGCCGCCAACAACGTGCAGCTCCTTAATTCCGGTCAGGGCCGACTCAGCCTGTGTACCACAGTAGCCATGAACACCGGAAATCCTTTGGCCTTTCCCGTGGAATCAATCCCACTCATTGAAATTTCTGTAGTTTTTTATTTGAAATTATTTTAGTTTTCGAAATTTTATGAAACTCAATTTAATGTTAATGAAATAGAATGGAATTGTTCGAATGGTTTAATTTGAATCAAATTGAATCTGAGTTTTGTAATATCGCATTAAAATTTTAAATTTGAATAAAAGAAAATTTAAATAACTGTCAGTACTTTAATTATATAATTTGTTTCAAAAATTTATTACATAAATCCATATAAAAAGTAAAAACGTAATACAATATAAAATTTGTTCAACATAAAAAAACGTGGCCGTTTTCGCGTGGCCATTTTCGCGTGGCCGTTTTCGCGTGGCCGTTTTCGCGTGGCCATTTTCGCGTTGCCATTTTCGCGTGGCCATTTTCGCGTTGCCATTTTCGCGTGGCCGTTTTCGCGTGGCCGTTTTCGCGTGGCCATTTTCGCGTGGCCGTTTTCGCGTGGCCGTTTTCGCGTGGCCATTTTCGCGTTGCCATTTTCGCGTGGCCATTTTCGCGTGGCCGTTTTCGCGTTGCCATTTTCGCGTGGCCATCTTCGCGTTGCCATTTTCGCGTGGCCGTTTTCGCGTGGCCGTTTTCGCGTGGCCATTTTCGCGTGGCCGTTTTCGCGTGGCAGTTTTCGCGTGGCCGTTTTCGCGTGGTTGCATATAAAAGAGAATTCATAACTCACATTTATTTAACGAAAATTTGTTTCACTCTTTTTTCTAACGAATATTTATTTTATAATTAAGTGAGTTTATAAACTAAATTAAGGTTCTTTCAATTATATAATATGGACCAGCAGCAAAAAATTAAAACAAAAAGAAACAAAGTTAAGTTAGAACATGACGGCGCACTCTATGTTTTCGACCAATTGAGCGCAGATTGACTTAAGAAATTTTGGCGATGTGAGTTTCATGGCCCGTCAGACAAGTGCAAGGGTATGTTAATATATTATTTTGAATTTTGAAAATCTTTTAAAATTCAGGACGTTTGCACACGGATTTAAATAACGTTGTGCAGAAGTTGGTCGTGAGTTCAAGATTAGAAGAGGTACAACAGTGACTAAGAGGTACAACGATTAGAAGAGGTACAACAGTGATTAGAAGAGGTGCAACAGTGATTAGAAGAGGTGCAACAGTGATTAGAAGAGGTACAACAGAGATTAAGAAAGGTAAAACAGTGATTAGAAGAGATACAACAGTGATTAGAAGAGGTACAACAGTGATTAGAAGAGGTACAAAGTGATTAGAAGAGGTGCAACAGTGATTAGAAGAGGTGCAACAGTGATTAGAAGAGGTACAGTGATTAGAAGAGGTACAACAGTGAAAGAAGAGTACAATAAATGGTAGAAGAGGTAAAACA
Organism: Heterodera glycines; assembly: GCA_004148225.2. NCBI lineage: Eukaryota > Metazoa > Nematoda > Chromadorea > Rhabditida > Heteroderidae > Heterodera > Heterodera glycines. Next base: position 18,234,135 of record CP049709.1, on the reverse strand, counting down.
GTGATTAGAAGAGGTACAACAGTGATTAGAAGAGGTACAACAGTGATTAGAAGAGGTACAACAGTGATTAAAGAGGTACAACAGTGATTAGAAGAGGTACAATAAATGGTAGAAAGGTAAAACAGTGATTAGAAGAGGTACAATAAATGGTAGAAGAGGTAAAATAGTGATTAGAAGAGGTACAATAAATGGTAGAAGAGGTAAAATAGTGATTAGAAGAGGTACAACAGTGATTAGAAGAGGTACAACAGTGACTAAAAGGGTACAACAGTGATTAGAAGAGGTACAAAGTGTAGAAGAGGTAAACAGTGATTAGAAGAGGTACAATAAATGGTAGAAGAGGTAAAATAGTGATTAGAAGAGGTACAATAAATGGTAGAAGAGGTAAAATAGTGATTAGAAGAGGTACAATAAATGGTAGAAGAGGTAAAATAGTGATTAGAAGAGGTACAACAGTGATTAGAAGAGGTACAACAGTGACTAAAAGAGGTACAACAGTGATTAGAAGAGGTACAATAAATGGTAGAAGAGGTAAAACAGTGATTAGAAAGGTACAAATGATTAGAAGAGGTAAATAGTGATTAGAAGAGGTACAATAATTAGAAGAGGTAAAAAGTGATTAGAAGAGGTAAAACAGTGATTAGAAGAGGTACAACAGTGACTAAAGAGGTACAACAGTGATTAGAAGAGGTACAACAGTGATTAGAAGAGGTACAACAGTGATTAGAAGAGGTAAACAGTGATTAGAAGAGGTAAAACAGTGATTAGAAGAGGTACAACAGTGATTAGAAGAGGTAAAACAGTGATTAGAAGAGGTACAATAAATGGTAGAAGAGGTAAAACAGTGATTAGAAGAGGTACAACAGTGATTAGAAGAGGTACAACAGTGATTAGAAGAGGTACAACAGTGATTAGAAGAGGTAAAACAGTGATTAGAAGAGGTACAACAGTGATTAGAAGAGGTACAGTGATTAGAAGAGGTACAACAGTGATTAGAAGAGGTACAACAGTGATTAGAAGAGGTACAACAGTGATTAGAAGAGGTACAACAGTGATTAGAAGAGGTACAACAGTGATTAGAAGAGGTAAAACAGTGATTAGAAGAGGTACAATAAATGGTAGAAGAGGTAAAAGTGATTAGAAGAGGTACAACAGTGATTAGAAGAGGTACAACAGTGATTAGAAGAGGTACAACAGTGATTAGAAGAGGCAACAGTGATTAGAAGAGGTACAACAGTGATTAGAAGAGGTACAACAGTGATTAGAAGAGGTACAGTGATTAGAAGAGGTAACAGTGATTAGAAGAGGTACAGTGATTAGAAGAGGTACAACAGTGATTAGAAGAGGTACAACAGTGATTAGAAGAGGTACAACAGTGATTAGAAGAGGTACAACAGTGATTAGAAGAGGTACAATAAATGGTAGAAGAGGTAAAACAGTGATTAGAAGAGGTACAACAGTGATTAGAAGAGG
>CP049709.1:18192894-18231662 GCA_004148225.2 Heterodera glycines | reverse complement strand
TCGAATTTTTAAAAAATTCTAAAATTTCCAAAACTTAAAATAAACATTATATTCGTGCTCAGCACCTCAAAATAGCCCAGAAAAATATTTTTCACATCCTTTTTCGACCCCAAAAAAATTCCGGAAAATTTCTAGGGGGCCTAGCTCGAAAATTTTGAAAAATTTTACATCATGTAGTACACCATTCGATAGCATTTAAAATGCTCTACAAAAATGTTCTAAGGCAATTTTTGGCTAAAACCGATCCCTGACGAGTTATAGACCCGGGACTCAAATGTCCCGCTCAGGCCAAAAATTTTTTCTATTTCCGGAAAAAAACCGAATTTTTTTCAAAAAAATTACCAATCGATAGAGCTCGAAAAACTATGTTTTGGAAGTGGTCTTCGTTTCTCTGGGAAAAATCGTTAAAAAATCATAAAATTCAAAAACCCGAAAACCGTTTTTTAGGCCTAGCTCGAAAAATTTTCAAAATTTTCGAAATTTTAAAATTTGGAAAAATGCAGCTTTAAAAACTCTACAATAAGTTCGCTGGCACCCCCTCGCTCAGACCAAACCCTGACGTGGTATTCACCTGGTACTGAAGTGGGAAAAAAAAATTAACTGAGTCTCCGTGTCTGTACAGGTCCGGGATTTGGTCAGATCAAAAAATAAAAAATACCAGCATATAGAGGACACTTCTGCGGAGTGCCCTCACAGCGGGAATTTTTTGATCCGAGTTTCAGAAAAAAAGTTATGGGCCGTCAAACGCACGAAAAAATGAGAAATCCGTACCTGGGACTCAGTCGTCCGCGCAGAATTTTTCTCTATAGTTTTCCCGGATGCGCCTCAAAAAGTTGTAAGACCCTTCCACTACTTTCAGGGCGCTCCCGGCCTTCGGCCGGGAGAAAATGGTTTTAGCAACGAAACTCCTTGTCAATATAACATATATAGTAATAAAAACATAAAATCCGAGGAGGAAAAAACTAAACAATTCACAAACATTAAAATAACAACAAAACGCCAAGTAAATTTAAAACTAAAATAAATTTACGTTCCTCATACACATATTTTTTCTCCAATTTTCCTCCTTTCTGTGCCGAATTTTTCCCGTTTTTTGCCTGCCACTTCGATCGATTCTTTTGTTGCGACGACTTTTGCTGACTTTTCGGAATTTTGGCAACATTATCATCTGCGACTTTTTGTTCTTGGCTGATGGCTACACCATTTTTCCGAGCCTTTTCTGTTCGTTCTTTCCCTGGCAAACATGGCGTGGAATTCTGAATCAAAGTCAAACCATAAATGATGTTTACTGCCTTATTGTCATTGTTCGATGCCGGTTTGAAATCGACAATTGTGTCGGACAATTCGTCAAAACGATGACGCGCAAGGTCTGACGGCTTGGGTTCAAAAATTCTTTACTCGACGTTGAAATGGCCAAAATTTTGTTCAAAAATGCAGCAGAAATCAACGAAATCTGTGCTCCTCCGTCTAACATTGCGTTGGCATGCTGCCCAAGAATTGAAACATTTGCTAACAAAATTTTACCGACTATTTCCCTTTTTCTTTAGCACTCTGCACATCTTTTGCTTTCACGTCTTCAAATAATTTTTCCACCTTTTCACTTACAGCACTTATTCCTCCAATCAAAACATTTGAGTGACACGCCGGCGATTTTTCTGTTTGTTCGACCAAATAATTTTGTCGAAGAAAATTTCTCGGTTGTTGGGTATGATTCGGAAAATCTTGTTGCGATTTTTGACTTTCATTGGTATAGGGAATCCTGTCCGCTCCCGTAGCCGCTGCATTATATTGTGGTGGGGCATAATTTGACTGATCGCGTCGTGGGTACCAACAATTACGGGAAACATGCCCTTCCTGGCCGCAATTGTAGCATTTGAAAGACCGGACAAAATTCTCAGGTTGATTCGATGATCGGAAATTAAATTGTCGGCGGTGTTCAAAATTTTGGCAAAAATTCGTGTCTCTTTGTTCGGCTGCTTTTGCTGCATTTTGGGAGATCTCCGCGCGCGCTGCCATGGCCACGAATTCGTCAAAAATCATGTCAGGCTTCCGTGCCATTTCCAAAGTGAGTGCCAAGTTCGGATTTTTTAGCGACCGGATCAGATGCCGAATTGAATAATCGTCGTACAAATGTTCGCCAAGTCCGGGATAGGCCCTTCTCACCAGTGATGAAACGCGGTCGGCTAAGTCGTCAATGCTTTCGCCGTTCATTCTGCATACCCCGGTCATTAGCTCATCAAATGCACACGTTGATTTGGCATCCGTCGAGTCAAGTTGTTGTTTCATAGCTCTTCGGATGTTTCCATACCGAAACGGGTTGTTGGCAACTGCAGAATTGTAGGCCCGCTCTGCCCTACCCGAACATTTCGATTTAAGTGCCCTTAAACGCCTTTCGTTTGGCCAATCTTCGCTGACCCCGTCAAATTGTCGGAAGAACGCATTAACTTGATCAGCTCCTGCGTTTCCTTTCAACTCTGGCAATTGGTGAAGAATCATTGAGTAGGAAAAATTGTCGAGACTCTTGATGGTTCGAGCCATTATCATGTTTGGGTCGATCGGCGGCGCTGGCAGATTCTCTCCTTGGTCTTGTGCTTGTCGGGTGGGGTTCGTGAACAAAACGCGCTGGTTTTGGTGACCAACCATTTGCGATCTGTTTGCTGAAATCGGAAATTCAAAAAAATTCTGTGCCGCCGGCAAAAATTGTTGGCCTGCTGTTCCGCTGACATTCATTAATGTGCCGTCGCGATGGTTTGGAAAATTTGGCGGCATTTGTTGACCACTGCCGGTGACATACGAATTGACGACACGATTTGGAAAATTCGGCGGTAAATGCTGTCCCCTATTGTCAGCTCTACCCACATTCAAATAAGCATGCCGACTTGATTCGAATAACGGTGAGTTCGGTGATCTTTCTCGGGCCCAACCATCCTCAAAGTTTCCATTGTCTCCAAAAAGATGGCCATTCGGTGGCAAATTTCTTATTTCGACAGCATTCCGTTCTCCCATATTTCTTCCAAAATTTTCGAGATGCCCCGAACCTGCATTGACCATTGGCGCCACCAACGCTAACTCTTCGGCCATTCTTTCTTCGTTTGCTGCCGGTTCAAATTCATGAACATTCACTTCCAAATGTCGTTGTCGAAATTGCTCGCCGCCGAGAATGCTCCCGCTCTCTAAAATTTCATTTGCGGTACGGATTGGTTCCGAAACAACAAAATTCGGTGGTTCCTCATTCGGCTCTCGCAAAATTTGCATTCCGTCGCTGTCCAATATGACGCCCTGCTGTCGCGTTCGCTGGCGAGTTTGGTGCGGCGAGCGTGGGATGACCATTTTAACCGTCTTGGTTCTGCTAGGTTTCACTCAAAATCTTCGGTCTAACCGTCTTGGTTTTGCCGAATGCAGCCAAAAATTTGTTAACCGTCTTGGTTCTAACAAATTCAATTGAAGAGGCGAAGTGACGAATTCGCTTTTTCTCAGTCTTTGAGCTAAGCAAAAGCAATTGGCGAGTGTTGTTCCCAGTCTTTGGGCTCACACAACAAGAAAATAATTCGTCGCTCCCCAGTCTTTGGGCAAAGCAACGAGCAATGTCACTGTTGATTTCAATTAAAATTCAAAACCTTCTTCCTTGTGTCAAAAATGGGACGGCAATGCGCTTGTTCAGCTGAAGTCCAGGAGCGCCATGTAGAGAATAACGGGAGAGTCGGGGGCTCTAATATTCGCTGCTCAATCAAATTAAACACACAAGCAAATACAAACACATTTATTTCCAAATTAAAATCAAACACCGCTAATAAAATCGAGAGAAATGACGACAATAAAACATAAGAATATAATAACTGAATAAAAACATAAAATCCGAGGAGGAAAAAACTAAACAATTCACAAACATTAAAATAACAACAAAACGCCAAGTAAATTTAAAACTAAAATAAATATTCAATATAACACAATAGTTTTAAAAATTATGATAAAATTATATAATAATTTGAAGGGAGACGCATCCTCACTTATCCCTATTAGCCATTATCAGATCAAACATATTTTATGCATTCACAGTTTTTCGTTTTACGACCGCATTGGGTCGGAATTCCGATTTCCGAAAAAATTTTGCACATCGGAATTCCAATTTCCGAAATTTTGATAAAAGCATGAAATTTTCGGAAATTTTTTTTGAATTTTTTTCAAAAATAATTTTTGTACAGATTATGTAAATAAATTGGGTGCTGTGGCGAAGTGACAAAAGTCCGAATTTTTGTAATAATTAAATTTAATTATAACTAGAGCCCGGAATTTTGAAAATGCCGGGACCGGGCCCGGGCTCGGGCTTCGACAATTAGCCGGGCCCGGGCCGCCCTGTCAAAAAAAGCCCGTTTTACCGGGCGTCACGGGCCCGGTCCAAAATTTTGGCCGGGCGCCCGCCGGGCCCGGGCTTTTTTCAAAATTTTTAGAATTTTGATTAACAAACTTTAAAAAAAAATTACTTTTTTATTTTAGCTTAGAATTATATCAAGCCATGTAAATCGACCTATTTTGCTTTTCAAAAACTTTTTTAATGGCGCATTTTTTTAAAAAAAATTTGAGGTACAAGGGGGTACGGCGGTGCCGATAGGCGCCGCCGGGGAAAATTTTTGAAAATTTGTGTGTGATTTGTTAACAGATTTACACCAAAAAATGACCAAATTTTGAGCTAAATTTTTGAGAAAAAAATAATATTTTTGTACAAGGCGACGCTGAGGAAAAATCTTGACTTTTAATGAAATTTATTAAGAAAATTTGTTAATTGTTTCATAAATTTTGGAAATCTTTTTGATGAAATAGTTATGAAAATGTTACTCAATTATGTATGGGTTTGGGGCCTTTTTAACAGTTGAAATTGCCCCAAATTTTCAAAAATACAAAGTTCTATTTTGAAAATTTGAATTAAAGACATTTCGCCAAAAATAATAATTATTTTTCAAATTTTGGGCAGTTTCGCTGGTGAAATTTAAGCCCGTTTTAGCCCGGTCAAAATGACCGGGCCCGGGCCCGGGCTCGGGCTTCGACAATTGGCCGGGCCCGGGCCGCCCGGTCAAAAAAAGCCCGTTTTACCGGGCGTCCCGGGCCCGTTTTTTTCCAAAAATAAACGGGCCCGGGCGGCCCGGCAAAAGCCCGGCGGGCGCCTGGGCCCGTCCGGGCTCTAATTATAACTTAGCTTGAACTTAGTCAATTAATGAAATTTAGTATTTAGCGATAGCTCAAAGTACCCTCTACTATTTATGTAATTTTTTAAAAAATTAGTAAAAATTAAAAAAAAATTGTAACCAAAAAAGTACGAAAATTTTGACTTAACAATTTTGACCCTAACTTTATTGAAGTTCAATAAAATTTTTCGAAAATTAACATAATAATAGAGAAATCTTTGTGCTATCTTTTCATATCAAGTTCAGTGTGAATAATTGATGTTGGCACAATTTTCATGCATTTAAACGATCTTACATTTTTGGATGACCATAAAAATAGGACACTATTTATTCTTTCATAACTTTTTTCTGAATGAACCAATTTTAATTTTGTTTATATAATTAGATAGCCCAAAGATTTCTCTATTATTATATTAAATTTCGAAAAATTTTATTGAACTTCAATAAAGTTTGGGTCAAAATTGTTAAGTCAACATTTTTCGTACTTTTTTGGTTACAACTTTTTGTAAATTTTTGCAAAATTTTTAAAAAATTACCTAAGTAGTAGAGGATACTTTGAGCTGTCGCTAAATAATAAATTTCATTAATTTGACAAAGTTTAAGCTAAGTTATCATTAATTATTTAGAAAATTTAATTAAAATAATAATTAAATTTAATTATTACAAACATTCAGACTTTTGTCACTTCGCCACATTCAGACTTTTGTCACTTCGCCCACATTCAGACTTTTGTCACTTCGCCACATTCAGACTTTTTGTCACTTCGCCACATTCAGACTTTTGTCACTTCGCCCAGATTCAGACTTTTGTCACTTCGCCACATTCAGACTTTTGTCACTTCGCCCACATTCAGACTTTTGTCACTTCGCCACATTCAGACTTTTGTCACTTCGCACACATTCAGACTTTTGTCACTTCGCCACATTCAGACTTTTGTCACTTCGCCCACATTCAGACTTTTGTCACTTCGCCCAGATTCAGACTTTTGTCACTTCGCCACATTCAGACTTTTGTCACTTCGCACACATTCAGACTTTTGTCACTTCGCCACATTCAGACTTTTGTCACTTCGCCCACATTCAGACTTTTGTCACTTCGCCCACATTCAGACTTTTGTCACTTCGCCACATTCAGACTTTTGTCACTTCGCCCACATTCAGACTTTTGTCACTTCGCCACATTCAGACTTTTGTCACTTCGCCCACATTCAGACTTTTGTCACTTCGCCACATTCAGACTTTTGTCACTTCGGCTCACCACGAATAAATTGCACTGAAATTTAGTCTCTTTACCAAAAACGAACTAAAACAATGTAAAATGAAAAAAACTCTGATGAAAATCAGTGAATAATTTTTTAAAGCAAATTTTTTGATTTCACCTTTCACTTTTGAACCTTTGATTTGTAATTTTAAAATATAAAATTTCTATTGTATTTTTGTATTTTTTCAAAAATTTACGACTTCAGATTTCCGACATGCTTGGGGTCGGAATTCCGACTTTGAAAATTTTTCATCCCAAATAAAACGGTGCTGAGTTTGAGGGCATAGTGCGCCTCCTTCATTATAATAATTAGTGTAATAATTTTGCAAGTGTTGAACTCATCTTGTTAACCCATCCGAATTTTTGTGCAATTTTTAAAGAAATTTTAAAAATGCAAAAATTTCGAAATGATTTTTTCTGCCAATATGAGTTTTTACTAGAGTCCGGCGGGAACGGGATTCCCGCGGGAAAACCCGGGAATCCCGTTCCCGTTTCCCGTCAGAATTTGGGGTAAATGCATAATTTTTTATATTAAAGCATATATATGTATACACACCAGGGTTGTTCCGGGTCGAGAAAAATCATCGGGTCGGGTTTCGGGTCGGGTCGGCCGAAAAATCATCGGGTCGGGTTTCGGGTCGGGTCGGCCGAAAAATCATCGGGTCGGGTTTCGGGTTTCGGGTCGAGAAAAAGGCCGGGTTTCGGGTATCGGGTTTCGGGTCAATTGACAAATTTTTAATTTGTTTAAAAATCAAATGGCACTGCAATATTTGCAGCGAATTGCGCCATTTATAGGACGATGGAAATAAAACCAAATGGAATCAGGTTTTTCAGCCATTTGCTTTGCTTAAATTCAAGAAATTCATACAAAATATCTTTAGAAAAAGGATAATAATGAATAGGGATGTCAAAAATATGTACAAAAATTGGTCAAAATATGTACATAAATATGTAAAAAAAATCCCCAAATATGTAAGAAATATGTATAAAAACCCAAAATATGTACGAAAATATGTAAATAAAATTTTTTTAAATGGTTATTTTTTGGGAAAAAACCTTCGTAAAGTGTTAAATAGGCGTAAAATGGCATAAAAATGACCTAAATATGTTTAGAATCACCTTGTAACATTTAAAAAATTATTTTTGGAGGGGTACATTTAAAAAAAGTTTTTTTTTTAAATTTTTTCACTAGAAATTTCTAAAAATTTTCAAAAATTCTCAAAATATGTATAAAAAAATAAAAAATTTGCCAAAATTTTGGATTTTTTTTTGAGGATTTCCAAAAATTTTCCGTAAAAAACCCGCAAATTATGTAAAAAAAATCAAAATATGTAAGAAAAAGTCCAAAATATGTACCAAATATGTATAAAACCCCGAAATATGTAAAAATATGTAAATAAAAGTCCCGATTTTTGTTTGCAAACATAAAAAAGAAAGTGTTTTTCCTACTATTTAGAGCATGGAGAAGCCAGGAAAAAAATATGTACATATTTACATAAAATTGACATCCCTAATAATGAACAAAAACGAATACAAAATTTTCGATTCCATTGAACACAATCGTTTCAAAAAAAAATTCTCAATTTCCTTATCCACCTAATTTTCACCCAGACCCCTTTCTTACCAGTGCTTATTTCGACCCGAAACCCGACCCAAAATCATCGGGTCGGGTTTCGGGTCGAGAAAAAGGCCGGGTTTCGGGTTTCGGGTATCGGGTTTCGGGTAACCCGGAACAACCCTGATACACACCGTTTCAAAAAACGAGACATGAACCAATAAATAGAGAGTGCAGAGAAAAATACATTTCTCTCATTTTGGCATACTATTTCTTTACAGAGAAAGAAAAACTTAAAAAATGACGATATTCAAGGATCATTTTTGAGGGTTTTTGCCAACCAAATTGGACAATCTTATTATCATTCGAAAGCTCACGTTGAGAAGAAGCTTTTTCTAAGCAAATGCTAAGGGATTTGATGATTTAGAAAAAAGATATGAGCGTTCGAAATTTGGATTTTCTTATAATTTTTGTATTAGACTATAGACAATAATGAATTCACTGGTGCAGAAAATTTTTCTCTTTCAATATGCAAAATTTGAAGTGGATTTAACAAGCAGAAAAAAAGTTAAACAGATGAATTCAGTTTTTCTCTATTAACAGAGATAAAAAAATAGTATGCCAAAATGAGAGATGTTTTTTTCTCTGCACTCTCTATTTATTGGTTCATGTCTCGTTTTTTGAAACGGTGTGTATATCTGGCCTAGTGGTTACGCCTTCTTTCTATCTTTAAAAATTATTTTTCTTTGATTGTTAAAACAAAAGCGATTTAAAAGCAAAAAAAATACGGTCAATTAGTTAGCTTCTATGGGTAAAAGGTGGTCAATTTTTGGTGGCTACGAACATTTTTTCAAAGCGATAGACCACCGAACAGTCCACTCGTCTTTCACTTCACAAGGGAACATTCCGAGCTGTAAGTCTGAAAATGCACATGTGTTATATCCCATTGGATAGAGCAGGATCGACTTCTATTGTAAATTTTAATTTTAGCGGTGTCAATTTGGGCGCGTGGGTTCAAATCCACTTGCCTGTAAAAAATTTTTAAAATTATTTTTTGGGGTTTTTTAAGCCGCTGTTAATCCCCGTATGATCACAACTCACAAGCTTAAAATTTAATTTCAAACCGGAACCAATTAGGTAATTGGAAAGACCATTTTTTGTTGGCATTTTCGCGGATAAGTCGGGAGATGAAGCTACTCAAAAAATCATGTGCACGCTTTTTGAGAACGTCTTCATCAGCTTCTTTTGTCAGCAAATTAAAGTTGTTTTTTTATATTTTAATTTTGCATGATTTCTCAAAATTCCCAAAAATTTGGCTAAATGAATTTTTTTTTTTTGAAAATTCTATATGCCATCTTGTATTATTATAAATTTGCTAAATTTAGCTTAACAATGTGTAAGTTTGGTCTACTAATCTTTAATGCAAAATATATTTTATTCAATTCGCTTTTAGCGAAACTAAAAAATGAGTAAAGCAATTTTAAAAAAATTTTTAAATCTGCTAGGGTTTTTTCGGAAATGAAAAAATCGGTACTAACATAGATAAGATGACACTCGACTCTTTCGATTTTACAGAACACACAAAAAAAAATTTGCCTAAACTTGACATCCAAATTGAAATATTTTTCCTTTAAATAGGATGTTTTTAAAAATCCCATAAGTCTATGTATTGCAACCTTCGAAGGAGTTATGTCGTTATAAATAAAAGCCATCAAAAAAAAAGTTTGTTTCCGACCAAAAAACATTGGAAATCAGAAATCGGAAATTTTTAAATAAATATTAAAATTTTTTAATATTGTAATAGGCTAAATTTAAATTCTTAACCAACTAAAAGGTGAGGTATATTTGCTTGAAAAATTGTATAATGATATCATTAAAATCTTTTTTCATGTCATTTTGCTTCGTTTTAGAACATTTTTGAAAAAGGAACTATTCACCATTTTTGCGACGTGTTTTTCAAAACTTTTTTGGGAAACGGGGTAGGGGAGGGGGAGGGTTGGGCGGTGCCGATAGGCGTCGCCGGGGAAAATTTTGTAATTTTTAATGCGATTTGTTAACAGGTTTTATCGAAAAAATGACTAAATTTAGCGATTTTGAGCAAATTTTTCAAGAAAATAAGGTTTTCTAGAGTTACGGCGGTGCCGATAGGCGTCGCCGGAAAAGTTTGAAAATTTCAGTACAATTCCGTGGCGAAATGTCCGCAAACCCATATGAGATCCCTTGCTTTTCAAGCTTAGCCATGGTTTAAAAATGTCTAAAATACGATAAATAACTCGCATTCTCTTAATAATTAGCAGAAAAATATTACTTATGATCTGCTGTTTTTAATAATACACTTTAAATAGTAAAAAAAAAAGACTGTTGCTTGCATGTTTTTTAAGTATTTGACTAATGCATCTTCTGAACAATCTCTTGTAATTTGTATTCTAAAATATTAATATTATTCAAAAAACCGAAAAATCGAAAAAAAATCATCTAAAATTACTTTTTGATCATCCAATGTGCACCCGAGGATTGCTGATTGGAATTCCAAATCTGAATCAATTCAATCAAATAACCTAATCAAGACTAATATTCAATAAAAATATATTAAAAAATAAATTAAAGTATAATGATATTTAACGCACCGATGTGTCCGACTTCGTCGGGAAGGCACGCGTTCAAAAAGCCAATGATTTTCTGCTTTATTTCGACAGCATTTGACTTTTTATGGTCCATTGCAGATTCAATCATCGTGTTTAAAGCAAAGAATTTATATAAAACTTCGGCAATATTCTTGAAACATTTTGAGATAAATTAAATTTAAAAAATGAAAAATTCATCCGTTAATAAATAGGTAAAGAAACAATAGGCAATCATGAAGAATGGGGGTCCCGTATTTTCTTTATTATTTTGGGGTAAAAACATGAACCTGAGCTTTTCAAGGGTGCTGATCACGAATATGATATCCATTTCGACTAACTTCGAACCCGGACCCGAACTCGGACAAAACAGAAACTCATTTTTAACCTAAATTCGCCTTTTCGCAAACTCATTTTTAACCAAAATCCACCTTTATTTGTCCAAAATCGATTCCTATACACGTAATTATGCATTTGAACCGGTTTAGACAAAAGTTGGATTTTTTGTGAAAAAGGAATTTTCGACTTTTGTTCGAGTTCGGGTCCGGGTTTGAAATAAATATCATATTCGTGATCAGTGCCCCTGAAAACCTCATAAAAATTTGTTTTACATAACTTTTTAAAACTTTTTTTTTGAAAAATATGGGACCCCCATTCTTCATGATTGCCCAACAGGCAATCATGATAAAAATAAAATAAATAAATTTTATTTCCCTATTGCTACGGCCTTTCTTCAACTACATTTTTTTCATAATTGGTAAGACCCTAATTGTTTGTATCAATGAAGTTTAATGTTTGTAGAAGGGAGCAACAATTAAATTATATCATTAAGACAACGCACAACAAAGATAATAATCCAAAATGGATTTTGTTTCTCAATGCAACTAAAACTTAAAATTTTTGATGTCATAGATCCTTTTAGATAAAAAACAAAAATTTAATTAAACCGAATGAAATTTTAGTGATATTTTCCAAACATTTTGATGAAGGTATGGGGCTGACTTTGTCGAGCGTTGGCGGGACAAATGAAAAATTTTAGTGGTATTAATTAATTTTCTAATTGAGCAATTCAAAAACCCATAAGCATTATCTTGTTCACTTGTTCCAATGCTTACCGATGGGTCCGTCGGTTTCTTCGGAAAGACACGCGTTCAAAAAGCCAATGATTTTCTGCATTATTTCGTGGTCCATGCAGATTCAATTATCTTAAGTGTTTAAAGAATAGGAAGTTTCCTGCAATAATATGGCAAAAATATTTTTGAAAACGTCCAAAAAAGAATTTTTTTCTGTTGTACATTTATTTTTAAATGTATTGAGGGTTAGAAAGGCGCCAACAGCGTCACCTCGGAAATTTTTTTTTTGAAAACCTGGGTTATTTGTTAGCGTGCTGGGTCGTTTCGTAAAATGCCACTATGGGCGTTTCGTAAAAGTGCCACCTTGGGAATGTTTCGTAAAAGTGCCACTGTGGTCATTTCGTAAAAGTGCCAAGTCGTTTCGTAAAAGTGCCAACTTGGGAATGTTTCGTAAAGGTGCCACTGTGGTCGTTTCGTAAAATTGCCAACTATTTTATTCGATTTTGATAACATATAAAATGAATATATAAAATATATAATTTATCAATGGCAATTTTTTTTTATCTGTGCAAATACGTGTCATCCGAGACTTATACATAGATGATAGCGAGAATTTTTTTTATTTTTTGTCTGTGCAAATACGTGTGTGATAAAAAATTTTGCAATTGCTTATATGAAAACGTTGATTGTTTGCTAACAAAAGTTTGTTTTGTTTGTTTTTAATGAGATTCTTATGTTTAGAATTTGTTATGCTGGTCAGTCCATATTTTTGGAGAACGTTTTAAAGAACAGTGAAAAATAACGGATTTTATTTGATTACAGTTTTCAATATTCATAGTTTACTAATTATATAATATGTATAACACAAACATAAATTTTTGAATTCATAACTCTATACTAAACATATTTTTATAATGGCACTTTTACGAAACGACCTGGCACTTTTACGAAACGACCACAGTGGCACTTTTACGAAAAGTCCCAAGGTGGCACTTTTACGAAACCGACCTTGGCACTTTTACGAAACGACACAGTGGCACTTTTACGAAAGTCCCATAGTGGCACTTTTTACGAAACGACTGGCACTTTTACGAAACGACTGGCACTTTTACGAAACGCCCATAGTGGCACTTTTTACGAAACGACCTAGCACCATTTGTTAGCAGTAGGGCTGCCAGTTTTATGTAATACAATACATATTTTTCCTGGCTTCTCCATACTCTAAATAGTAGGAAAAACATTCTTTTTCTTGCTTACAAAAGTTTGGACTTTTTACATATTTCATAATTTTATACACATATTTTGAACTCTTTTCTTAAATATTTTCATTTTTTTAATATATTTTGAGCATTTTTTACAGAAATTTTTGGAAATCCTCAAAAAAACCCAAAATTTCTGCAAATTTTTCGTAAACATTTTCATCATGTTACATATTTTGAGAATTTTTGAAAATTATAGATTCATGTGAAAAAATAAATTTTTTTGAAAATCTACCCCTAAAAATAACTGGTCCCTAAATAAATTTTATTGCTTTCCGAAAAAATCGTCCTTACTTTTTATTAAATATTTTTTAACTTCATCCTTTTGGTATTTTTTAACTTCATCCTTTTGGCTGTTCAGTTTAGAAATTTCTTCATTTTGATTGTCCATTTCGTAGTCCATCATTTCTGTTGGTTTATCAGTTAGTGTTTCCTGTTAAATACATGCATTAAATAGTGATTAAATGTTGATTTTCCGCAATCTGTGAATTTTTTTTTTTCAATTTTTTTGGGAATTTATTATATAATTCAGAGATAAGTCAATAATTTTGGCTTTTTGAAAAGGCTTTACTCAATCCCTATTTTCTGAAAACTTAGGTTAGTTTCAAAAATGTATGACAAAGAATTTAATTTTTTAATTTGCATAATATCTAGACTAAGATCCTTTTAATGTCTATCCAATTCTTTCTTTTTTTATATCGAAAAATATTAATGTCTTACAAATTAGGGCTCGATTTTTTCTCTCCTCAAGTAGGGGACCCTCACATCACCCCAAAGGATCGACCTTTCACACTAAACGAAGAATTTTCAAAAACCTTTTTTTCTTTAACAATTGAATAAAATGAAAAATTTGTTAAAACAAAAAAAGAGAAATTGTTTACTTCTTAGTAAGTATTTTATTAATTCTCATTTTGTTGTGACTAATACATAGACTGAATAAACACAAAGAATTTCAGCTGCATTACATTAAAATTCTAAAAATGCTTCTTTAACTTAAAATTTATCTCAGTAAAGTTTTTGTCCTAATTTTTTGACCTTTCCATCCGTAGAATCAGGCAGATCAGGACATGCCACCTAAATTAAAAAAAAAAACATTTATTTATATTTTTTTTAAATTCGCCAAGCAATTAAATAATTATTGGCTATGAAAATTTGACATATAATGAAATTTATTGGGAAATTGACCGCCAGTTCGCTGAATTAAATTTGATTGCGCTTGAAGAGTTTTCCGCCATTTTTTTCCATTTTTTTTATTCATTTTCGCATAATTTTAAAACGTTTTTAAAATTCGCTTTTCAACATTATTTTGCACCAGTATTGTAAATTTTTCTGGTGACTTTTTTATTAATCTGTTGTTGTGAAAATCGTCCCAAAAGTTCCTTTTGATTATTCCTTTTTCATCGGTTGGAAATTTCAATCGTTTTGGACCGTCTAAAAATAAAATTAATTAGGTGACTAAATGCAAAAAATAATTTGGTTTATTTTTGGATTTGTAGGAATTTTATTGCTTTCTCTCGCAATTTTTTTTAATTTTAACGAAGCACTGATAAATTAAAATTCTACAAAAAAAAAATGTCAGAATATGCAAAAGTACAAAATCGCGAAACTTGGATTTGTTCACGAAACCTCCTCAAACGAATTTGTGCTGACAACAATTGATGGAATAGCCGTGCAAATTGTAAAAATAAAATGTAAAAGCATTTCTTTGTATAAACAAATATATTTTATCTAGGTAATTATATAATACCACATTATTAATAAAAAAAAAATATTCTAAAAATATTATTTCAAATATTATTGAAAAAATGGCCCAAAAACCGAGAAATTCTTTGGAACACCCTAAATTTTTGTAAGCAAAGTGAGCGTAAAGAAAGCAATTATAAATATATATATATTTAATATTTTAGTATTATTACCCACTTCACTAGGGCTGTGCGAGAACTGATTTTTACCTGGAACCGAGAAACGAGACCGAGACCGAGAAATGACCCCGGGAAACGATACGAGAACCGAGACCCAAAAAACCCGAGAAATTTCTCGACTCGGGAATTGAGAACCGAGAAATTTAAATTAAATTGATTCAAATGTATATTTTTTAATCAAAAACACATTAAAAAGAGGGTAGGTCAACCAGAATTTTTGCGTAGAGTCTCAACATTAAAGTAACAGCATTTTTTTGCTTTTAAAAACGCTTTTTTGTGTACTTTTTCCAAAAACATTTTGGGGAAAATGGGGGTCCGGCGTTGCCGGTAGGCGCCGACGGGGAATTTTTTTGGGGATTTTCATGAATATTGTTAAAAATATGTTCAAAATTTAATAATTTTTCCTCTTTTCCCCCTTCGCTGGCGATCCCCACTCCCCGAAATAGTCATCCTTAACAGTGTAAAAGTTTCTCGGTTTCCGAGACTAAAAATCCGAGACCGGGAAACGAAAAACCCGAGAAATTTCCCGAGTTGGGAACCGAGAACCGAGACTCTCGCACAGCCCTACACTTCACTATACAATTATTGATTAATGAAATTGTATTTATTATGAGAGGCAGATTTTTATGTAAAATATTTCAATTTGGCGCCATTGCCTCGTCCCTTTTGGCACAGAAAAATCGAACAATCCATGCTACATTAAATAGCATAATTTTATAAGATACAATAACTTAAAATTATGAAGGCTTGCACTTATCTCTTAAGTAAAAATTCTTATTAAATTATTTTTTTTTGTTAATTTCCGTGTTTTAATGAAAGTTCTTAAATTTTGAATCCGACAAAATTACGACGGCACTTGAAATTTGCTACTAAATGCCTTTTAATTTTATGTAATGCGGCTATGACTTTTCTCCGGCTGGTGGGCATTTATGATCGGACGGAATCGGGATCCCACGGGATTTTCTCTGGATCCCGCGGGTTTAAACCCAGGATCCCGGCTCTGGGATCCGTCCCGAGTGCTTTTACGTTGGATCAATTCCCCTCCAAGTATTTGTTTTCTTCAGTGTTTTCAATTCCTTTTCAATGAAAATTTAAAATTATTTAATGTTCTTTCATTTTTTGACTTTAAATTTTAAATCAAGATTTAAAAAAATAGTCATTTTGTACAAACTCTGTCAATAAAAAATTTATTTTATTAACCGAAATAACCAAAAAAGCGAAAACCGGCTTTTTCGGCAAAAACCGAAACACAAAACTTGGGGTCCAAAACCGGCTTAACCAACCGGGAGTGATGAAACTTAGAAAAAACTAATAAAAAATAATTTAAAAGTTAGTTGAACGATAAAAAAATATATTCGGATACGCCTTTAACATTTTGGTCCAATGTCCAGCACGGGCGCCGATCTAGAAAAGTCAAGAAGTGGCAAAAGTGGTCGACCCGAAGAAAAATTTAAAAATGTAATTTTATTTATTTTAAAATAAAAATTAAAAATATTTTTCTATTCTTATAGTAAAATGAAATTATGTCAGGGTTTCATAGTCATGGAACGATAAATAAAAGTTTACTCATATATTTTTATTGGTAATTTAATTTACAAAAGTTGTATGTGACAGAATTATTTTCCTCCTTTTCCGTGGTTCCCTCTCGGCTTTACCATTCCTTTCGTCGAAATTGGAGAGTTTAAAATCCAAAGTTTGATTTGCACTTAAAAAATAAACACTTAAATACAGTCAAATGCAAAAGTATTGGAGAAAACCTGGAGAAAACCTTTTTTTTCTACAATAAATATCAAAATTTTCCAAAAAAAACTTTCACAACCTTCTTGGAATTTTTTGCCGGAAATTTTTCCCTTTTCATTGAGGTGGATATCCTGATCACCATTAAGGAGTGATTGATCATTCTGGTTGGTGTAAAGACATGGAATTAAAAAAAAAAATTTACATAAAATTGAGTTATTTGTTTGAATAAATGTTTCGCTCCAATACTTTTGCATTTGACCGTAGAAAATGATTTTACAGTGTAAATTGTCATTTTTGTTCGGCTCTGCCTTTCCATTGGTCGTTTTTTGTTCACCGGGAGCCAAATTGTATTGTGACCAATGCTGCCAATATTCATCTATTAAATAATGTGAAATAAAACGTATTTTTTAAAGAATTTATTTGAAATTTTCTTAAATTATTGAAAATTTGCCATAGAAAAAGTGTGATAAGGCAAAGGGGTGGCTCAAAAGGTGGCGCCCGTAGCTCAGTCGGATTTTGATTTAATTTGATCATTTTTTACCTTCTCTACTGTCAATATTTGCCAAACAATTAAGAAAATGAAATGAAAATAAAATAATTTGCAGAGAAATAATAAATGCTTTAGTTATAAAGCTGCTCATTTTTATTGAAGGATTTTTTATTTTTGTGGTTTATTTTTTCTGAATTAAAGTTTTATTTTTTCAATTTTTATATTTTCATTTTGGGAGCCATCGGAAATAACGTAAACAAAACAAATAAATTCATCAGCTGATAGGGAAGTGATGAAAATGACTGTCTGTACATAAATGGGTATGAAAATCATCTGATGAGCGATGCATGTTTAATAGAGACCGGGCGGGATCGGGATCCCGCTGGATTTCTTCGGGATCCCGCGGGATTAAATTCGGGATCCCGACCTCGGGATCCGTCCCGAAAGATTTTTTAAATTCATCGGGATTGATCGGGATCGGGATTTCATCGCGATCCCGAACCGGGATCCCTTCCGACCATTTTATCAATCCCGCGGGATTGAAGGCACGTCCGAAAAATCTTTATTTTTTAATTAAGATCTTGAACTTTAAATAAAAAATATTGTCATTTGCTAATTTTTCTTAAAAAATTCATTAAAAATCCCAAAAAATTTTCAATCTCCAAAATTCTACTAAAATTTTCAAAATTTGATGCAAAAGTTGGCAATTTTGTGACTTATTTCTTTCAAAACGAATTATCAAAAATTACTTTTTAATTCCTAAAAAAAATCTTCGGGATTGGTCGGGATAGGGATTAGGACGGGATCCCGACTCGTGATCCGTCCCGATCGTTTTTCAAAAATGTTCGGGATTGATCGGGATTCCGTCGGGATCCCTCCGAACCCAGTTGTCCGGTCTCTAATGTTTAATGCAGTAAATAAAAGGGAAAATAATAAAATAATTTAAATGCATTATTTTTTAAATATGATTTTAATGAAAAGCTTATGTATATTGAAATAAAACGGCTCCCGAAAAATGATTCAGTGAGAAAGTAATTTTAAAAAAAAGCTTGCAAATTTTATTTAATTTTCAATATAAATCAAAAAATACATAAGAATTTTTAAAATGAAAAAATGAAATTCTTTAACTCCTCATCATAAAGATTTATTTTTTGTTTTTGAAAACTTATGTTTTTGGTAAAACTTTTTAAAATTTATCAGGCTGAAGCCACTGCCGGACCTTTTCTTCACAATTTGTTTAAGAAATAAGCATCTTAGATTAAATTTTTAACTGCTGTTTGTTCATATTAGAGTGAAGCGGGACCGGGAATTTTGGGCAAAACCGGGACCGGGACTTGCCGGGACCTGAGAAGCCGGGACCGGGACCTCGATTTTTGTTTGGGACCGGGACCGGGAACGGGGACCAACCGTGAAATTTTAAAAATTCAAAAAAATTTATTTTAATTTATTTCAATTGAAAATAATACAAAATTAAATTTTTACTTTGTTTTTTATTGAATAAATTCCAAAAGTTAAAGCTAAATTAAATTAATGGAAATTTTCAAATCAAATTTTCTTCAGTCATTTCAAACAATTAATCATTTTTGGACTAAATGATCGAATATTATAGAAATTCAGATTTACGTTTCACATTTTTCCGGTGCGCTTTTTCCAAAAAATTTTTGGGAAAGAAGGGGGGGGGGTCCGGCGGTGTCGATAGGCGCCGCCGGAGAAAATTTTGAAAATTTGAGTGTAATTTATTAACAGATTTTCAACAGAAAATGCTGATTTTTGGGATTACTATGCTCAATTTGTTCGAATTTTCTTCATAAGGAAATTTTAAAATTTGGCTCAGATTTTTAGCAGCTTTTGTCCAAAAAAATAACAAATTTCACTGTTTTCGTCAATTTTAGAAAGAATTAAAATAGTTTTGGGTGCCGGAGCAGTGACCAAAGGCGTCGCCGGGAAGTTTTTCATAAAAATTGCACCGTAAAGAAAGTTTTATGAATTTTCAACACGCCACTGGTAGAAGTTGGTTTTAACCTCATAAGTGCTTGTTTTAGGGCCCATTTTTAATTGGTATTTAAAAAATCCGACCTCCAAATATGCATAAAAAATTATATAGTTATTTGATATAATTGCAGAAATATATTTTTACATTATTAACGATTCATTGTCGACATTATAATGCCACGCTTTCCTTTGTTAATGCATCCATCTCCCATTTACGTATTTCCATTCAGTGATGGGCGTGACATTTTATTTGGCATTTCATTACCATTCTTTATTATATGCTATTAATATATATTTTTAAATCACAATTTTATAATTATTAAAAAATTTTTTTTATTAAAATAATTCCTGTTTAGAAATAGTAAGAAAATGCCTTCAGCAGCAATGCTTGCATTTTGCCTTCTTCTGGCGCTGTTTGGGGCATTAAATTTGCCGACTGAGTGTAAAGGTTTGTTGTAACGGTAGCAAATGATTATTAACAATGTAATGGATTTGTAAAAAAGGAATAATCCAAAGTGGGCCTCGCCCCCACAACGTCCGGCGGTACGCCAATAGCTCATAAAGCAAATCCAGTGCACGGCCCTCGAAAAAATATTTAAAAGGTTTTACTGGCCAACGAAGAGAGAAACAACCTTTCTTGAAATAAAATAAATAAATAATAGAAAAAATTATTTATTTTTAGTTTCCTTTTCAACCACTTACGAATTGCTCGAGACGGGGACAATGCTTCTCGACGAAGTCAAAAAGCAGACAGACAACGAACGAGTGGAGCATGAAGCTGATGACGAACTCAACTCACAAAAAGCAAAAGGAAAAGCATTGGAAGAGAAAAGCGACAAATTTTTAATAGCCGTTGAGAATTTATGTAACTCGGAAATTGAAGTTCGAAAGCCTGTGGCAGAGAAGATAAAACCAAAAGAAGATGCCAATTTGTTAGCTGTTAAAAATGTCTGCCAAAATTGGAAAAATCGCAAAAGCATTCGGAAAGAACAGAAAGAGGCAGAGAATGGAAGCGTAGCACCAGCAATGAGCAATTTGAAAATGAACCCACAAATACACGAAAGTTTTCTTCGAACATTGTCTGAAATAAAAATTTTGAACCCCAAAAACAAAGAAGAATTTGGAAATTTTGCGAAATTAGGCATTGATTTGCTGCCGAAAGTAACTAAAATTCTTAAAGGTGATGACTGTTTCGAATTTAGAGGCTAAAAATGATCACATTTCTTTCCAGAACTCAAAACGATTGCTGATTCTCCGTCTGATCAGACTTCGGCTTCTCCTGCTGATCAGCCGAAAGGCATCTCAAAACGACGGGAAAAAAAGCACAACGACCGTTGGAATCTTTTTAAGAAAAGTGTTCATGATAGAGAACGCTGTTCACTGTACGTCGTCCTGGCTTTAACGTCGAGCATCCTCTTCACTGACATGACGGTTCGCTTAACTCAACAACACACTTTTTCGATCGGAAATTCATCGCGTACTGATGAGCATCGAACGGGAGTTGAAACATTTCTTCAAGTACTTGAATTGTTCGCATGTATTTTCTCACTTCTTACCTTTTTGATGAGTTTCAGCATGGCCATATTCGCGTGCCGGTGCAAAGCTTCTTTTTTGCCCCATTAAAAATGCATTTGCTGCTTTTGGGGAGCGTCTTTGGATTTTGAACTCTTTTTCGTTTTCTTTTTCTTGGGACCCTATTTTCAGGCCTTTTTTTACACGGTTTTTGTTCGAGTTGATTTAGTAAATCAGTCTAAAGTTTTCAGAATGAAATTTAATGTTAGAAACATCACTGGCCACGAATACCTTATAAACAAATTTGTTGACATTAAAATTTGAAATCTATTTAACTAGCAACATCGGGCCACTGTAACTAGAAAAGTGCTAAACTTTTGGCTCTCGTTATTGGGCTTTTGATGATCAAATTCCTGAATTTGGGTTGAAATAAGTCGCTTTTTGTGCTTTTTTCATCTTTCTTTCTTTTTGGTCTTTTTATTCTTTTTAATTTTCTTTAGTTTTTTAAATTGTTCTTTATTCTTATAATACCAACTTTGAAGATGTCATTGTATTTGGATTATCACTATTTTTTGATAAAGCGTTTTTTGGGAATTCTTTTCATTAATTGATTTGGATTTCAAATGATAGAAGAAAAAACGTGGGTTGTTCACTAATTATGGGTCTAATTTTACGAAATTTTTTGTCAGAACTTTTTATAAAATTTTGCTAAATTTTCATTGATACTTATTTTTAGGTTCGCCCACATTGATACTTTTTTAGGCTCGACCTAGCATCAAAAAATTAAGAATTTTTAAAATGAAAAAATGAAATTCTTTAACTCCTCAGCAGAAAGATTTATGTTTTGTTTTTGAAAACTTATGTTTTTGGTAAAACTTTTAAAAATTTATCAGGCTGAAGCCACCGCCGGACCTTTTCTTCACCAATTTGTTTAAGAAATAAGCATCTTAGAGCTTATTATTTGATGAATAATGGGAAAACATGAAGAAAAAAAAACTATATAGATAGAGGTCACACAAAATTTATTATTTGCTCTGTCAAAATTGGGTTTTTTTCTGACCCCCAAAATGACAATCGAATCACAAAACCCAACATTTTTCTCAACCCGTGGCGACCCTGTAAGTATAACTTCAGTTATTCAAATGTTACGACTTTTGGTTTTACAATTATTTTATTGAAGTTTTTTGAACCTTTCAAAAAATTGAATTGACAAATTAAAATGAGGTTTTAACCATGTTTGTACTCCAATATTAATGCTACAGAACTTTATTTTAAAAATATTTGTATCACTGGCGCATTTTCCGGTCTCGAATGAAACTTATGCCAAAGTCGGGATTTTTGATTCGGTCGTACAAGCGGATAACAAAATGCCGAATGACGGAATAGCCAAATTTTTCTCCGCCCCTCCCCCCCACCCGACCGTTGGCCCCATTTTCAACAAAAAGAATTGTATATTTTTAATTTTTAAATCGAAGCTCACCCCTAATTTACTTTTTTCTCATCGCTTTTGGGCTATTCTCAGATTAATTCCGTTTAAAACTTTGAATTAAAATAGTTCGAAAAAATAATTATTAACAAAAAAAATCTGTGTAAAAAAAAATTTAATAAATTTTTACGAAAATGGTCCAAGTTTGACGTTTCGAAATTATAAATTCCGAACTTTGAAGGCATGCATCTTTTTTTCTGCGCTCCCTAAAATCTGAAAAAATTCAGCTAAGGATAACACTTGATATTAATCAAAAAAGTAAATATCACCACCGTGATCACTCCATCAGGTCGGAGTGATCAGAATTTTAGCACCCCAAGGGACTTTAATCTGTTCAACCAATGTCGAACATTGTAAAACTGTATTATAATTATCAAACCAATCAATAATTGTATAGTCAATTAATATAATAAATTACATTTTTGCTTTATTCACTGTAACTTTGCTTACGTCAGTCATTGGCATTCAATATAATGCCACATTTTTTCTTTGTTAATGCTTTCATCCCCTATTTGCGCGTATTTCATTTATGGGCATGGCATTTTTTATTTTTTCCATCAGTAAGAAACTGTTTTTTTGTTTTGTTTTTAGGTCCTTTTATGGCGGCCAACGAATTTCTCGAGATCGGGAAAATGCTTCTCGACGAACTCCAAAATCAAACAGGAAACAAACAGGAGGAGAATGAATCTGATGATGGACTTAAACCACAAAAAGCAAATGGAAGCATTGGAGGCGAAAAGTGACAATTTTCAGCAAAAAGCCTTTGAGTTTTTGTGTGGAATCGAAATGAAAGCAAAAAATGATGAGAAAGGAAATGAGAAAACAAAGAAAGATGACAATTTGTTGCTGCTTAGAAATTTTTGCCAAAATTGGAAAAATAACAAAACATTTTGGGAAGCAGTGAAAAAGGGACAGAAAGTTACGTTAATAACTGATCTGAAAATGAAAATGGACTCACAAATCTTTCAACAAAGACTTCAAAAATCAGCAAAGATGGAAAATCTGAACCCAAAAAACCAGGCAAAATTTGAAAAATTAGTGATATTTGGCATTGATCTGCAAACGAAATTATATCCAATTTTTGAAGGTGATTAAAACTTTTTAATTGAATGGTTAATTCGAAATATTAATTCCAGCAATTAGTCATGCCTTGTCTGATCAGTCCTCGGCTGCTTCTGCTGATCAGCCGAAAGGCATCGCAACGCCAAGACGAAGGAAAAGGCAGAATCACTTGGCATTTTATCGTGAAAGAATTGTCGAGAACAAATGTGCCTGGTTCACCATTTTCAGTGTGATTTCGCTCATCCTCTTCGGTGACATTACAGCTCGTTTGGCCACACAGCATTATTTTACGATTTCGACTGGCGCTTCGCACGACACTCCCTCTAAGCATTTAAGTGCAGGTCAAATCACTCTTGGTATTGTTGAGTTTGGCATTTGTCTTGGTTCCTTAATCTTCGGCTTGGTGAGTGGCGCAATTGCAATATCAGAATGCTTGCGGCGCAGACCTTCCTTTTTGCCCCACTAACAAAACATTTGTCGCTTTTGAGTGCATGCTTCTTCCCTGTTTTTCAAGCGTTTTTGAATTCCATGAAATTAATTTTTACAGGAAAATACTTTGGTACTAGGATTACTTTCATACAGATAATTTTGTTTTAAAATCTGCCTTCTTGAACGTATTTTCTGCAAATTTCAAAATATTCTGAGCATATACCAAATTCTTATGCATTAAAATTTTTGGAATTTATTTAACTAGAAACATCGGGCCACCTAAACTAGAAAAGTGCTTTAATTTCGCTTCTTAATTTTGTCGGCTTTTTAAATCCCCCCCCCCCCCCATTATTGGGCTTTTGATGATGGACTTGCTGAATTGGGGTTGAAATGTCTGCTGCCCTGCTTTTTTCCATCTTTCTTTCTTTTTGGCCTTTTCTATTCTTTTCCATTTTCTTTCATTTATTTTTAAATTGTTTTTTATTCTTACAATACAAACTTTCATGATGTCATTGTATTTGGATTATCACTATTTTTTTGATAAATGACTTTTGGGAATTCTTTTCTGAATTAATTTAGTGATAAAAAGGCCAAGATAGACACCCCAAACCCTGTTTTGGAAGGGCCGTGCGTTCGAATCCCAGCGGAATGAGTATCCTTTTATAGCAGGGATGTTGCAAAAAGAAAAATAAAATACGAGATACGAGAAAAACGAGACAAAAATAAAATACGATATACGAAACACGAGAGGAGACGCCCCTAAAAACACCGAGACGAGACGAGATTTTTTTTTACAAAAAATTAAAAATTTGATTGTTATTTTTAAGGAAAAAGGGTTGGGCCGAAATTTTTATTTCAAATGGGCCCGGCACAAAACGGAGATTTTTTCCAAACGAAAAAAAAAAACAAAAAATTTAATTAAATCATTTTTCCAAGTGAAAAAATTATAGTAAAATGAAAGCGTTTTTCTTTAATTTTAGAAAACAAAAAACCAAAATAAATTCCATCTTAAAATTTAACCAATCAACAATTAATTAAATAAATTTATTTCATATTTTTTTATCAAAAATGAGAAATCGATTCTTTTTACATATCTAAAATTCCTTTCTTTTGATGAGATCTATTTCTGACTAGTTTTTTTACAACAATTGTTGAGTATAGGAGTCCGGCGGTGCCGATAGGCGCCGCCGGGGAAAATTTTGGTTGTATTTTGTTAAGAGATTTTGTCCATAAAATGATCACTTTTCTGCTGGTTTTGGATTAAATTTTAAAAATTTTAGTGAATTTTAGGTCCGGCGGTTTTCGGAAATCTCGGCACCATTTATTAAACTATGTGGCACAAATAATTGAATTTTTTGGCTATATTTAAAAAATGAAAGAAATATTTTAATTGTCTTTATTTTTGGTGGTTGGAAAATTTCCTAATTAATTTTAAAAATAATTTTACAGTTAAAATGAATAAGAAATAATTTTATTCTGTGTGGGAATCGGACCATTGCAGAAACCAAACAAAGATTGGACGTTACACGAGATTACGAGACACGAGACGAGCAACATCCTGTTTTATACCTTTGTAAAAAAGCAATTTTATTAAATTTTATTTTCTTCACAAAATACAATAAGAAAAAAATGTTAAAATAAAAGGCATTAATGCTTAATCATTTTATTTTTATTTGAATTTGGTAGTTGCTTTCTTAATCTGTGCATTTATTTTTTGCTTAATTTGATAGTTGATTCTTTTTTGTGCTGTTTTGACATTTTAAGAAAAAAAAATTCTTAATAAAAATGCAAAAAAATGCTCCCCCTAAAAACCAACATAAAAAATCTCCAAAAATTTTTCATTTTGTGATTCCTTTTGTCTGTAATTATAAAAAGGGAACGTGCCATTCTATTTCAATGATGTCAAAATGTACTCATTAATGTCATAATTAAAATGTCCACTATAATTTTCTTCAACTATCAATTACACGCATTTTTCTGTTTCAAAAAAAATCACTCAATTATTTCATTTCTTTTTATTCAAAATAAAGTTGAGAAGGTTTCCGTCTAATAAATTTAAATTTTTGGGGTTTTACAAAATAAAAATTCACTGTTATATTTTTCCTTTATCAACATTTTTTAAGTTTTTTAGTTTCTTTCTTGAAATAAATATTTGAAATTTGGATTGTTTCCACCATTAGGGGGTGTATTTTTTACATTGGAGACTCAATGGTTATGGATGTATTTTTCCCGAAACTTCGGTTAATTTACCCGAAGCCTAAGCCCGAAGTTAGACGCTCAAAAAACCCGAAGTTTTCGAAGCTCGAAGCGAAATTTCGCCCATCCCTGGTCCCAACCAGTGAGTGCTGCACTAAACCTAAACAAAAAATTTTTTTGGAAAGAAACGATTAATTAAAAAAATTTTCATTTACATATTTTAGTGTATATTTGGGGGGGGGGGAGGGTTTTACAAATTTCTTTGCTTTTATTTCGTATTTTCTACAAATTTTTCTGCTTAAATTAAGTGCTTAATTAACGCTTTTTTGTGGTTAAAAGCCCGGGCGCAATTATAAAGTTACATTGAAATCGATTTACATGCACGCGCTATTTCATGGAGTTAAAATGTATTCATTAATGAAATAATTAAAATATTCACGTTAGGAATCTTTTGAATTTTGCAGAATATATAAAATCCATTTTAAAAGCATTATTCTCGCTAAAGAAAAAAGTGTTATTTTTGGTTATCGTAAGGAAAATGTTATTTAACATTTTTTTAAAGTTTTTAGTACCTTTCATTGTCCCTAACAAACGCAACACTTATCAAATATTCAAAAATTAATCTTACAAATATCTAAATTAATTATTCACAGTAAGGCAAACTGAGCAGGGAATAACATAAAATGAGCTTACGCATAATTAAAAAGCAATTTCCAAAAATAAATATCAATGAAATATAACAATCTTTGCTCAGTAAAGGCACCTGCAAAAGCTGTAAAATGAGTGAACAGTTTATCAAATATGAACAAATTAATTCTTCAATTATCAAAATTGAATTTTTTATTAGGAAATTTGTGGGCATAAAATGTGAGCACAAATTAATGGCAAATGGAGCATTTAAATTTGTCAGCTAATTAAGATAAAATTTTACTTTCAAATGCCTTCCTTCACCTTTTTCACCGTCATTCAACTAATTGCCAATGCTGAGTTCGTCCCTTTTGCTTTTGCGCTGATCATCGGCATTCCATCAGCTGTGCTGTACTGCTTGGAGTTGTGGGTGATCATCGCCAACTTTGCTGAGTTTAACTCCGCTTTTTTTGTGCTTGTCATTGTGCGTGCGATTTTGGTAATATTAATTAGCTAATTACCATTTATTATATTTAATTCTTCTTTTATTTAATTTCCCCATTTTTCAGAGTTTGTTCAATTACGTTTTCTCCTTTTTTGAACAACGTTTTGGCAAAATTGGATTATTTCTGCCATTTTACCTCAAATTGCCTCGCTTTGTGTTGGCTTTGCTGTTCTTTGTCAGCCGCTACATTTTTCATGGGGAAAATTTGCTGACATCATTTCTGCTTTTGAATCGTTTCACCTCCATTTTGTTGCCATTTAATTATGAAAAGGCAAAGGAATTTTATTTAAATAATAGTTTTATTTTTTATAAATCATATTATTATTAATAAGTAGGGCTGCCAATTTTATGTAAATACATATTTTTTTCCTGGATTCTCCTTGCTCTAAATAGTAGGAAAACACTTTCTTTTTTGTGTTTGCGAACAAAAACCGGGACTTTTATTTACATATTTTTACATATTTCGGGGTTTTTATACATATTTACATATTTCGGGATTTTCTTACATATTTGTACATATTTTGGATTTTTTCATATATATTTTCATTTTTTTTTACATATTTTGAGTATTTTTACGGAAATTTTTGGAAATCCTCAAAAAAAAATCCAAAATTTCGGCAAATATTTTTGTACATATTTTCTTTTTTTTTACATATTTTGAAAATTTATAAAGAAAAAATAAGTTTGAAAATGTTGCCTAAAAATACCAAAAAAAAAGTAATTTTTATGTCATGTTGTGGCTATTTCATACTTTACGGGGATTTCTTTCCCAAAAAATACCATTAAAAAAAATTTTATTTACATATTTAGGGTTTTTTGTACATATTTGGGATTTTTCTTACATATTTATGTACATATTTGGACCACTTTTTGTACATTTTCGGTTCAAACTTTTGTAAATACACAGTAACGAAGTGAAAGTCATTATAGTTTAATAAATGATCATTTAAACCATTTTTAAACTAAAAATTTTTTACTTTTTGTTCGAATTCGGGTTCGGGATTCGAAACTTGCCGAAATGGATGCCGGATTCGTGATCAGCGACCCCGAAAAGCCTTGGAAACATGTTTTCATGACCATTGAAAACACAAAAAAAATTTCGAAAAGGGGGGGGCAGCAGCCTTACTATTTACCTAATTTACCTAATTTTTTTTGCCGCGAAACACGACCCAAAATCATCGTGTCGGGTTTCGGACTTCCGGACGAGAAACATGTCGGGGTTTCTGGATTAAGGTTTCGGTATCAGGGTGACTCGGAACAATCCTGCTCGGGATAAATCAAAAATGGGAAAATACAATAAGTTTAATTAGGCCCACAATTTAGTAAAAGAGGCCATTTCTACAATACTTTCGTTGAATTTTTTTATTTATGGATAAATTAACCTTTAAGTCTCTTAAGGGCACATTTTTTATTTAAATATGTATTTAAATTTGCTTTTTAGTTATGGCGTTATGTTCTGGTCCCAATTCTGTTTGTCACATTTGTCCTCCCATTGGCATTCACTTTCCAAATCTTCGACTTGGACATGCTTATTCATGTTCAAAAGGATAATGTCACATTCACTCTTGACAACAACGAACGCACTGCCAATGATGTGAGAAATAAAATAAAAATGAGAAATTTTATATAATTTTTTATTATTTTGGATACTTAGAATCCGAGTTACAGTCTAAGGGCCGCTTCTTCCGCCCTCGCATTTGGCATCATTTGCCTTTTGCTTAATTTGGCTTCACTTTTCGTCTTCAAGTTTTTACGTCCGAAAATGGATGGTAACCAGCAGCTGCACAATGCCAATAATAACAATAATCATAATGCAGTTTTTGAACGGAAAATGACCATTTATACAGTGGCGACATTTTTTGGCCAATTTCTGATGGCAATATTTACGGTTATTTTTTTAATTTTTATTAATTTAATTAATGAGCTTCCTAGGCCTGATCCTCCGCCTATTTTTTAGAACTGGCGGAGATTAAAAATAAGTGCTTCTCCCGCTCTCCAATTGTTCAAAAAAAACCGGACAAAGGGGGTTCGATCGGTTTTTCTATATAAGATCGGAAAATATCGAAGTCGAAAAAGATCGAATATTTTTAAATTCTTTCATTCGTTTTTTTGATAAAAGCTCGAAAATAAATCGATCGGTTGGTCTCTAATTCAAATAAAAAGTAAATAATATTTTTTTTTTTTGCCTTTTCGTATAAAGTAATGGGCGCCTCCTAATTATAATTTCAAATAGAATTTCATCAGCAAAAAAAAATTATAATTTTTATTAATTTTTTTTCTTAAATTATTTTTTAGATAAATGTTTATTTGACTTCGGCTAGTCAATTTGTTGACGAACAGAACAACAGCTA
Source organism: Heterodera glycines (assembly GCA_004148225.2). Lineage (NCBI taxonomy): Eukaryota > Metazoa > Nematoda > Chromadorea > Rhabditida > Heteroderidae > Heterodera > Heterodera glycines. The sequence goes on along the minus strand of CP049709.1, from coordinate 18,202,402 downwards.
TTGCTTGACCCAAATATTGTTTGGCATCAGTTCGGAGGAAAACCAACTTCTGTTTCTCGCCAATTTCAACCAGTACCCATGGGTCAATGATTTGAGCACAATTGTCATCCCGGCTTGGTAAGGAATCATATACAATTTTTGTATTAATTTTATAAAAATTGAAATTAACATTTTTAGGCTTTTGTTATGGGCATCCTCAAAAATGCGCAAAATTATGCACAAAAAATGTGAGTTTCTACGCCAAATGAGTAAATATTTTGTCAACGGACGAAGGAACAACAACAACAAAGTGGCAACAATTAAAGTGCAACCAATTGACGCATTTAAACAGCAGAAATAACTATTTATTGATCACTTAATTGATAGATTCTATGTAAAATAAACATTGATTAGAATTGAACAAATATGTTTTCCTTAATCCCACAAATTATTTGAACTCAGTGATGACGAAAAGAAAAATTTTTTTTAAAAATTATTGTTTAAATGGTATTTAAAATATTTTCCTGTTCTCCCAAAGACTTTTCTGGTCGTTTTGACCATATTGTATAATGTTTTTGCTGTTGAAGCGTATCCATCCCCATGACTTTTTATTCTTTCCCATAACGATCATTGGCATCCGCGAACGATCGATGCCACATACAAATTAATAAATCTTTCAGACGAGAAATTCATTTAAAAAACAAACAATTTAACAAATGATCACTAGAGACCGCAGAAAAAAGGCAACAAAAAAAATTTAAAAAAAAGCATGAAAAGGCACGAAAACGAAAAAGGCATGAAAAAAAGCATTTAAAATTTTTTTATTAAGGATTTTTAGGGAGCAAAACACGTAAAACTTATTCAAAAAACTTAGTTTTTGTCTAAATGTTTTTAATAGTTATTCGAATAAGGAAAATTTTTAATAAAAAATTTTTTATCAAGAAAAAAATGAAATTTTGGTGATCAATTTTTGAGAAAATTTTTCAATTCTTAGGGGTGAATTTTCTGAAAAGTTTTCAGCTCATTTCTTAGGGGTGTATTTTCCCGATTTATTGTATTTTTAATGGAACTTTTTTGGAAAAAGCGCCAAAAAAGGCACCAAAACGGCAAAAAAGGCATAATAAAAGTCAACGTAGAAGCTTCAAACCAAGTGGAAAATGCGTTTTTATGCTTAATATATCGGAACTAATGCGAGGAATATGCCTCAAAATGCGGTCTCTAATGATCACCAATGGAACCAACTGAATATCTTTTTGATTACCATTCCTTTTTCATTTTAGTTCACTGGGCTTACTTCTGTCGTTTCGATAGCAGATTCTATCACTGAAAAATTATTTTGCTTTAAATGAAATTTTAAATTTTCAAAGTTTACATTTTCCATTGATCGCATTAAATTTTGCACGACAATTGGGGCACGTAAAATGGTTGTAAAACCTAAACAATCGTAAAAAATAAAAAGCGCAAAATTATGTTATTTCATTACCAATCACTGATGCAGTCCGTGTGAAAAATGTGCTAAATTTAGGTAAATAGCATTTATTTCAATATAATGATCAAAGTTACATTAAAAATTAAAATAATTTTGAAAGAATTTTTTACATATAGGAGAAACTTTTTAATAAAATCACGGTACCCAGTCGAGAAAAATAACGATTTGGGGTCTCCAGCAGTAATTCTCGAATTAAGTCTGGCATCAGTCGCCTGGAACTCGATATCGAGCAGTCATACTACTCGGTGCTTAGTGCCCTTCTCACCTGGCACGGCAGAGGACGAACCAACTCATCTGCGCCAATCTCTTCCAAGCAAATGGCACATGGTGCCAATTCGGCACATTGTGCCGATTCTGAGCCGGTCATAAATTGGGATCCTTTTTGTTCTTTTATTGACATGAAAGCGGGCAATATATCTTAATGGGTGCCAAATAGCAGTGGGATTTAATTGGCAAATAATCATTACCATCCCTTTCCATCCCTTTACCCCCCCTAATTTACCCCTTATTATTTGTTCTTCTCCGCTTGTCCACCCTTCTCCATTTTGTGCCCATTTTGTATAAAAAAAGACGCCAAAGGCAAAGGCCAATAAAATATACAAAACGGCGATGAAAACAATGTCGGCAAATCGCTTTCCCCTTCGTTTTTTCTTCATCTTTTTATTGTCAACTTAAAAACATATTTTATCTTTTTACATTTTTGGCAAATTTAGGCTTTTGCTCAAAAGCTCTTAACAATACAAAAAAATCACCAGCTAAGAATTTTCAAAAATGAATCTTTAGTGATTTTTTCAAAAAACAAAAGGTTCTACCGATTTCAAAACCACCAGTTTTTTAAAAACTCATATTTTACGAAAATAATTGTTTTTGATGGATAAGACAGAAAAAATAATTTTCTACCTTTCTAAAATTTAAATTACAGAAAAAATGTCTCTCGATAAACATAAATTTATTTGTTTTCACTTACATTCCAATGCCAAGTTGCCATTTGTGCCGTTTTCGTCCTCCACCACCTTAAGAAAAAGTTGCAAGAATCGCTGCCACTTGGATTTGCTCCATTGCTGGTCACTTTTCTGTTTTTTATCTCGCTTTTCATCGATGTAAATTTTTATAATGGTTGCCAATGCTCGCTTTCCACTCATTTTGTCATTTGTAGGGCCCGGATTTTTATGTTTTTACATAGCGGCTTAGTTATGGCGAGAGAAGCCCAAAAATAGCATTATCTCCGAACAATTTTTGATTTAGAGCGACTTATAAAAACATAAAAACACATATTTTGGCGTTTTGTCACATAAAATATGTTAGCACATATTTTGGGGTTTGGCACATATTTTGCACATATTTTGGCATTTTTGAGAAAAATTGCAATAAAAATACAAGAAAATTGAAAAATACACCCCCTAAAAATCGACTTTTTTCCTAATTATTAACATAATTTTCAAATTAAAAATTTTTTTCTTCGATTGTAGAAACTAATGAAATCTCGAATTCATTAATTCGTCATTGGATTTCGAAGTTCTCTGCTGGAACTTTCAATTTATAGAAATGATTTATCAAAAAAAGACAATTTTACCCCAAACACTTCGAAATGTATTTGATTTGCGTTGTATGGGCTAAAAATGATAAAGAATGAGATTTTTGGGAATTTTTATGCAAAAACACACTTATTTTTTCAATTTTTAACACATATTTTAGCACATATTTTGGCATTTTTGGGGGTTTTTAGCACATATTTCAGCATTTTTTAGCACATATTTTATTACATATTTCAGGATTTTTAGCACATAAAAATCCGGGCCCTAGTCATTTGTTAACAATTTTTCTTCGGGAATTTGCTGGCGTTTTGCCCAAAATTTTACAATAAATTTTAAATATTTTTTCAGCGATCCTTCCAAAATTTTTCCTGAGTTGTTCAGCACTTAACAGAGAAAATTACCGAATTTTATCGCCCTGTAGATGAAAACTTTACCTGACATTGAATGTAACTTTTCGATCACTTGGCTCAGTGCCGGATCGTTCGCTTTTATGCTCATAAAACGTTCATATTTTTCTCCAAGTCCCATCCGATCATCGTTTTTCTTCTCCTTTACGCTCTTTCGTTTTGAAAAAACTCGCGCAAGCATTCCTTTGAATTCCTAATTTAGAATAAATTTTAAATGCCATCATTTATTTAATTATAATAATAATTTTGGCATTACCCCTTCAGCAGTTTTTGGTTTGCTGAACACAGCAAAACTTATCTGTTCAGTTTCCTTCAAATCCAACAATAATTGGTCAAATTCGTCGTCCTTGATTTCTTCCATCTTCAACAGTTCTCCCAATTTTCCTTTAGTTTTCTCCGGGTTTTCCTTCTCTTTCCGTCGTTCCTTGGCCAACAAATCGGCCAATGTCTCATGCTTTTCCTCGCTTATTAAATCTCCCAAATTTTTCTTTTTTTGCTTTTCCTCTGCTTGTAAATTCTCCGCTTTATCTTTGCCTTCCTTGGTCATCAGTTGGCCCAATGTTTCTCCCCGTTTCTTCGCTTCTACGGATTTCCCCGTTTTTGTCCCATCGACGAAAAATTGGTGCTTCAAAAACAGCAGAAAGAGAATAAAAGCAAAAAAGTAAGTCAAAATAGAATTTTTCATCTATATACATATTAAAATTCAAATTATATAATTTATGTGATAAAAAAAGTGAGAAGTGCTTCGTTTAAATCCTGGCCATGCTTTTGTCATTGCCAGCCAATAGGCATTAATTTACAGTATGTAATTCAATTTAAGATTTTTTACATCAGAGTAATTAAATGAAAAACTGTATTTTTACCATAATTTTTTCTTTACTTCCTTTTAGTTGTCGGAATAAATAAATAAATAATGAATATTGAGTTTTTACGTGGTGAGCTGAAGCGAAAAAAGTATGCGTGTGGCGAAGCGAAAAAAGTATGAGTGCGGGGTGATCGGAAGAGGCGGGTCATTTCAGTACGGAATAAATGATTTTAATTAATTAATAATATAATATTTTAATCAATTAATTAGATTTGCTGACCATAATTATAATTTCGATTTATTATTTTAATATTTCACAAACAAATTACATTTTTATGAATTGAAATATAATCCCCCAGAAAAGTTTTGACTCAGACCTGAAAAACTATCTTATAGTTCATTTAAAAACTTGAAATAATTCATGTTTGCATAACTTTTGGTGCTGATCAAAAAAGTCTCTTACACCAACTTGATCAGATCACTCCTTCCTTGTGACCGTGACACCCAAAATAAACTGAAAATTGGGGAAATTTTCATCCCTAAGGGGCTGGGAAATTTTTTCTAGAGAAAATGGGCAAGCCCACTGGAACGAGCAAAAATTTGCTACCGAATTGCTTTTGGAATGGTGGGTCTGCGATTTGTACATAGAAAGTTATACTTGGTTGAAGAATTGATCACCATAAAAATGATCAATTTTTGACGCATAACTTTTTCAAGAACAATCCAAATTAAGCATTCATGGTATCATTTGATAGCCCTAAGTGTCCTTTATTTGCCTTTAAAATTTCAGAAAATTTAGTTGAGTTTCAAAAAAAATTCTGGTCATTTACCAAATCAATTTTTGAAATTTACAAGCCACAACTTTTTTGAAACACAACCAAATTTTCTGAAATTATAAAGGCAAATAAAGGACACTTAGGGCTATCAAATGATACCATGAATGCTTAATTTGGATGCTTCTAGAAAAAGATATGGTGCATAAATTTGTCAAATTATTCTATGGTCGTGTCTTTTTTTATGGTCGTGTAAACTGAAATAGAGCCAAATATATTTTGTTATTATTAGTTTATTATTCAATTATAAATTTAAATAATTAATTAGTTATTCGAATAACTCATCCGTACTGAAATGACCCGCCTCTTCCGATCACCCCGCACTCATACTTTTTTCGCTTCGTCATAACACCTTATTTGGCATCCTTTCTCTCGCTATTTGCCACGCATTTTTTGTCATTATGGCTAACTTATTTTATGAAATATATGCTAGGAACCTGATCAGACTACGGCAGGGTTTCCGGGACCTGTTAATTTGAGAACGAATAAATGAATTTTCGCTTATCCAAAAATCACACCAGAAAACATTTGGAAATGAAAACCGGTTTCATACCCGAAGGTTTGTAACGCTAATTTTCGAATTTGGATTTTTAATAAAAATGAACAAATATCTAAAAAATATTTTGTTTAAGGCAAAATGAATATTATTCAGAGATTTTCTCTGCAGTTTGTTTGGCTTTTTGTGAGTTTTTTTTAAACGAAGAAAAGCAATTTTGAATATTTTTTATTTTTGCAATAGGTTGCTGTGATTTTTACGGAATTTATGCTTTAAATTTTGAATGTGTGTTTAGTTTCTTTTATGGCACTACTGCTGGCAAGGGGAATGCTCGCTTTCAAAAGCAATTTGCTATTGCGCAGGAGAAAATCCATGCACGTCAAACAGCGATAATTCCACGTATATAAATTGTAATGCCAATGATTCAAATAGAGGGTGGGCTTTTCCATGCTTTACGTCTGAATGTCACAGTTTGGCCAGCATCTGTAGGCTAATTCATTCACTAGCGAAATCAGTAGAATACCCATTGATTCAGCCCCCGGCTTTATTATTGCAAAATTTTATACAGAAACAATCAGTTAGTTTATCATTAATAGAGCCCGGAATTTTGAAATGGCCGTGACCGGGACTTGGAAAATGGACCGGGACGGGATCCCGGGACCGGGACTCCCGGTCCCGGTTTGTCCAAAAAAACGGGACCGGGAGTTCCGGCAAAATTCCGGCGGGATCCTGGTTCCGTCCGGGCTCTACTCATTATGGTGCCGGGTCGTTACTCAAAAAAAACTTGGTTTTTCGGACATTTTTGGCTATAACTTTTTTAAATATTACGAATTTTTTTGAAATTTTACAGGCGAATATAGAACATTTAAGGCTATTTATTGATACAAAAGATTAAAAACATTGTTGTTTTTAACCAAAGTCATAAGCAAAATTTTTATTGATGGCTTTTTCAAAAACGCCAATTTTGATGGTTTTTAAGGAACGTCATAACACCTTCATTATGGGCAGATTGTGATATTTTTATCATTGTCTTTATTCGGTGGTCGGAATGGTCGAAGTTTCAGTGGTGCCGCAATTTCTTCCACAGCTTACCTAAATTTTAAAAAAATATTTGAATTTATTTTTATTTTAAATTTCAATTTCCACCTTTTCCACTTGGATCACTCGGTTGGGGTAGCCGTCGACGCCGGTTTTACTCCAAACTCTTTGCCCATAAGAATTCCACGCGCATTGCAAATTGACCGTTATTTTGTTGAACGGTGGCTGAGTTGAGGTGACAATTGTTTTTTCTTCGTCATTGAGCTTAAGTTTAAAAAATATATTGTACAAAATTCTCTAAGATTGCTTCTAAAAAAAGTTCTAATATATTTTTAAATAAAATCCAGCCATTTTGAATTTAAAAGTGTTAATTACTTAAAAAACTAATTGAATTTGCAAATGCGACAAAAATATTTTCGCTCTAATTAGCACTTCTTGATTCAGTGTCATTTCCCCTTAATTAGTGCCTCATTATTACTTTGATGTAAATTGGGTTGCCGTTGGCTTTTGCCTCGCATGTGACGCTAACATACCAACAACCGTACAGAATGTACGGATAACTTGGATAAACAATCAAAGCGTTGTTTAGCAGAGTTTGATCACAGTCCTGGCCACGTGTGCCGTGCCCAATTCTCGCGGCACAACTGTCGCGACAGTACGGCACTAACAAAGAAGCGTAATACACTTATATTGGCAATTAAATGAAAAAACAATTAATATTCATGCCGACAAATGTCTTTAATTTTTAAATGGTGTTTTTAATGGCAAAAATGATAACTTACGCCCCTCCGAATTTGGAGATGTTAACGTGGCAGGCGTTGTGCTTACATTCGTTGCGCACTTTGTCCCGCATCTAACCTTAAAATGTAATAACGATAGACTTGGTTTTTAGGTATTTCCAAATATAATCCATATTTGGTAAGGGACTTCTGCTGATTGTTAAAAGGTTCATTTTCCGGTCGCAATTATAACTGTTTTATTTACAATTACAAGCCTGGATTTTTTCTGAACCTGGATTTTCCTAGGTTTTTGTTCAGGAAATTCATGTCTGCATCCAACATGGAATACAGGTCCAGGTCTAATTTATGCTTGTTAAAATGCTTGTCTGAATTTGCGCGCTTTTGTTGATTTTAATCTAAAGCCCGGAATTTTGAAAAAGTTGAGATTCGGGATTGGTTTGTTGTCAATTTAATTTCTCACCGTTTTCACTTGGACCACTGCGCTGGGGTCACCGTCCACGCCGAACTTGGTCCACACTCTTTGCCCATACGAATTGCCCACGCATTGCAAAGTGACCGTTATGCGTCTGCCAAGTGTTGGCTCCGGTGCGGCGACAATTGTGCTTGGGTTTTCATTGAACTGAATTTTGGGGCCACAAATTAAGCACAAAAACAAGGGATCATAATGGTTCATCATTCACTTCAATGTACGCCGGGAGGCCATAATTCGCCTCTTCGCACGTCACGTTGACGTACCAGCAGTATGAGTCCGTGAAAACGGAGCCCACCGACGGATAAATCAGTCTCGGAAAGTCACAGTCCCGGTATTTGTTGCCAGCACCGAACGAGGCACAGCCAACGGCACAGTATGGCTCTGGCAGAGAGAGAGAGGGTACTGTAAAATATTTTATAAAAAAAAGTAGGGACTGCTCGTGTTTGTTGTGCTGATTGTGGTCGTAGTCGTGGTGGTGGGCAACTTCTTCGTCTTTGGCGAATGGTCATCGCCACGGGCCAAAGTGAGCCAACAAATGGCGCAGCAAAGAAGGGAAAAAATGTACTTTAATCCCATCGTTGAATTAAGTTTTTTCTTAATTCTTAATAAGTTCAATTAGTACATAATATGGTTTTTTGTTTGGACAATTACTGCTTAATTTATATTGTTCCAGCCCGGTTCCATTTATTAATATGTATAATATATTCGGTTTTTAATCTTCCATATTTTACTTCTAGTAGTATCATTTTCCCTATATGAAATACGCATCATAAAAGATTTAATTCTGTTTTTTTTTATTTCCGTTTTTCAATTTTAAAAGGATATTATTTTACCAATTTTTATTTTTTAAATTAAAAAAAATTCTCTTAATTAATGAATTGCATTGGAATGTTATGTTTAGAGCTCGCAAAAAAAGGCACCAAAAATCGCGAAAAAGGCACTATAATAGGCACCAAAAAATTGAAAAAAAGGCATGAAAAAGGCATTTAAAATTTTTTATTACGGATTTTTAGGAAACAAAACACGTAAAACTTAACCAAATAACTTAATTTTGGTCATTTAAATGATTATTAAACATTTTAAAATGTTTTTCAAATAAGGAAAATTTTTAAACCTAAAGTTTTTAATCAAGAAAAAAATGAAATTTCGACGATAAATTTTTGAGAAAATTTTTCAATTCTTAGGGGTGTATTTTCTGAAATTTTTTCGGGTCATTTCTTAGGGGTGTATTTTCCCGGTTTTATTGCATTTGTATGGAATTTTTCGTAAAAAACGCCAAAAAGGCACCAAAACGGCAAAATTCCAAAAAAGGCATAATAAAAGGCAACGTAGAAGCTTCAAACCAAGTGGAAACACCGTTTTTTATGCTTAATATCTCGAAACTAGTGAGCAGAAAAAAAGGAATATGCCTCAAAATGCGAGCTCTAGTTATGTTACTCCGCAGCAATTAATTTATTCAATTTTATTTAAAATTCCTTTTTGTAATTTATTAAAAAGCATTCAAAAATAAAAACAAAGAAAAATTCTCGCAAAATGATACAATTTTATGGAAATAAATGCCATTACAATTAGTCAAACAAACTTGTCGTGTTGTTTTAGTGACTAATAATAATACTTTTGGGGAAATTTTTCATTTAAACAAAAAATTGTTGTTTCCATGAATTAATCATCAAAAAGACTAAAGTAAAAAAAATTAATGTTTTTTGAGTTTTTA
>CP049709.1:18167238-18192362 GCA_004148225.2 Heterodera glycines | reverse complement strand
TGTATTATGAAGCAGTAATTAGACCACTAATATTTTGGGTTTCTATTTTGATTCAGATTAAGGGATGTTTTTAGGTAATACGACTGACGCGACTGAGATTGCGACCGAAAGCGAAGTGATTCCGACATTTGTTGACGAACTCGAAGGTTCCTCTTTAAAAAATAAAAATTTTAAGGTGTCAAAAACCCTTTACGTTTCCTGTTCTTCCCAAGATTTCATAAGTTTTAATGAGTATGAGAATCAAATGATTTTTATTAAAGACCCTGCACACTAGAAATCGGAATTTTCTGATTGTACGGGTAAGGGTTACGGGTTTGACATCGATACGGGTTACGGGCTAAAAACCCGTAAAACCCTTAACCCGTAAAAACCCGTATCGGCTGAAAAAAATACGGGCCCGTAAAAACCCGTATACGGGCTCGGCCCGTATCCGATCTCTACTGCACACATTGTCAACACCAGCCAATCATTTTTAACAGCGTTAAAAATTATGTAATTTCCTTATTAATTAAGAAAATGCCTAGATTCGGTAAAACTAGGGTTAAATTGGACTGGATCCCGTCCGGACTAATCCCGCAATCACAACTTTTCGGCTTCAGTCTTGAATCAGCCTTCTGAAGCATCAATTTGACAACCATTTTCCAGATTCTACGGTGGAATATCCAACAGACATTGAATGTCATGTTGCAACAAAAACTGACCTTGGACGGAAATGATCAGCAGAAAGCACTGCAAGAATGAGGAAAAAAGAGGCACGGAAAGAATGATTTGTGATAGATTCTTTCTTCTGTGCATTTTCATCTGTTGCGTAAATGTTGAGAGCATTCGACGAATGACGTGTTATACAAATCAGTTATTGGGATTAATTTTCAAATGCATCCATCTTTTAAAACATTACTTCGCTGGCCAAAAATTACATTGTATCAATTTCAGAGGATTTTTTACTTAAAAAATTGGGGAAAGCCTTCATTTTTGCAATTTTTAAGCCTAACTATTTATTATAATACCATCTGAGTGGGTTACAATTAACAAATTGATGCAGATGGATATGGATTAGAAATGGGAAAGTGCAAAAATCACAAAAAAAGGTCTTTTGTCACAGTGATTTGATGTTCTGGTCTTCTTAATTCTAATCATCAAATTCATCATCAAATAAGCCTAAAGGGTTAATAATTTAACAAATTAAAAAATTCATTTGTTTTTACTTTCGTTTTCTTCCCCCTCCGTTAGACGTCGCATTTGCTCTTCCTTTTCCTTCCTTGACGGACTAAAGGTGTCTTTGCTCGACACTCTTTTTGATGATTGAACTTAATAATTCCGATGATTAAAATATTTTTTAATAAAAATTCATCATAATTAGGGCTAGTAAAAATATTGATATGCAATTGCGAAATATGGCCATAAAATATGGGCCTAAAATCGCGAAACATTGATATAAAATTGCAAAATATGGACATAATTTTTCATTGAAAATTTTTCAAATTTCTTCAAAAATCATTAAATTTAAGTCATTAAAAATAGATGACTACGGTATTAAAAATAATTGAAGAAGAAAAAAAGACAAATAAATATAAATTTAGTGAAAACTAAACGAAAAAAAATTGAAATTTTCCACTTTTTTACTTATTTTTGACACAAATTTCCATTTTTGCGAAAAATTTAAATTTAAACAATATTCTCGAGAAAGTTTACTAAAAAATAACGGAAATTTTCTCATCTTTATGGGTCAAAAGGCCATTTTTGCTGATTAGGGCCGTTCTACCACTGTGAATCGGATGACGTGAGCAGCTGTTGCTCTGAGACGATTCCAATTTGAGAAGCGCTCAATTTGGATCGCAGGAACGAATTCTTCGCGCTGTTGGACGGCATTACTCCATTCGACAATGGGAGGTTCCGTCACTTCCTTTATTTCTTCGCCGGGGTTGTAAGTGACGTTTGATTCTGGCCATTGGCTAACTTTGGTTAGCCACACTGGGCCAAATCGCCAAAGCAATGATGATTGGAGACTCTGTGGATCTGTTCCACGTGAAGCGATGTCTGCCGGATTTTCATCCGTTCGAATGTGTCTGACTTTGAAACGTGCTTCTCTGATTTTCTTCAGCCGATTACTGACGAATCTGTCGTATTTCCGTTCCTCCTTGAGCCGTTCAATTGAGCATTGGCTGTCTGTCCAAAGTATGACTTGTTGGTCATCGAAGTTGAGTTGAGTTTGGACGAACTTTGTCACTTTGACTCCCAAAGTTAACGCTTGCAGTTCCAATTTAGGAATTGTTGAATCGTGGTCGGCCACTTTGAGCGGTTTGACATGGCTTTTGCCAAAAATCAAATTGCTTTCCTTTTTTCCGTAGGAAGTGTCCGCGAGCTGGTAAAGCGCGACACCGAGTCCCGATTTGCTGGCATCGCAGAAGCAATGAAATTCTTCGCTGGGACTTGTCGCGATGTAACGAGGGAATTCCACCCTGAAGTTGAAGCCGAATCCGTCCCACGCGTGCATTAGTTTGATCCAGTCAAGTGACATTTTTTCCGGCAGAGGATCGTCCCATTTGAAATTCAAATTTTGGACGATTTGCAAAAAATGCTTGGCGGGCAACAGTGCTGGAGAAATAAGCCCAAGTGGGTCATACACTTTTGCGATGTGTGACAGAATGTTTCGCTTTGTGGTTGGACTTCTGAAGAGCGGCATTTTGAAGATCAGCTGGTCATGTCGTGGCTTCCATTCAATGCCTAATACCCTTGTGTTTTCGAGGTCTTTGGCCAATTCGGATGAGTCAAGCTCTTTGAGTTCGTCGATTTGACTTCCGAAAAATTCGCGGATCCGCATTCCGGCGGATTCAAAAATGATTTTTGCTTCCGTGACCAGTTGATTGATGCTTTCACTTGGTTTGACTTCCATCATGATGTTGTCCACATAAAGATTGTCACTGATGCGTTGTGCAACATCCGTGTCGTGAAGTGCCAGGTGTTCCCTGATCGTGGCATTGAGCAGAAATGGCGACACGGTTAATCCGAAACTGACTCGGCAAAATCGGAAGATGCGGAAGTCTTCTTGTCTCAGCTGTTCGAGATTTGCTTCCTTTGGGTTAGCAAGCCAAAGGAATCGAGTGGCATCGCGATCTTGTTCTCTGACGCCCAATTGCAGGAATGCCTTTTCAATGTCGGCAAGGATGACTTTTTCCATGCGTCTGAACCGAAGGAGAATGCCGGTCAGGTCCTTCAAAAGTAGCGGGCCTGTGTGCAGGCATTCGTTGAGTGATGGTGCTGACGGAGTGGATTTGGGTTTTGCAGAGGCATCCATCACGATGCGGATTTTGGTTGTGGATTTGTCGGTTCGGATGACTGCCCTGTGTGGCAGGTAGTGGACTGGACCACAAGAATGATCAGAATTGACCAGTTCGATGATGGAATTCTGCTGTTGTTCATCCAGAATTGCTTGGTATTCGTCGACCAAGTTTATTGTCCGAAGCTTTCTGATGAGGCTTATGAGCCTTGCCTTTGCTTGATGGTAATTCGTTGGCAATTGTGCCACTCTGTCGTTCCATGGTAATGCGATTTGGTATTTGTTGTTGACGAACGACAAGTCAAAAGCCTCCTTGGCCAAATCTCTCCCAACAAATTGTGCACGGACTCGTCCATGCCAATGATGTTGAGGCCGTAGAATTTGTTGAGTTCTTCGTTGGCCTTCAAGTCTTCTTCCGTTGTGAAGACATTTTTGTCTGTGACCGTGAGGACGAATGTCACATTTGATGGTTGACTGAGTTCAATTCGTCCAGTGCCGCTGATGATTTTGCCAATTTTCGACTGGCAAATCGTAAATCCGCTCGGCAATCGTTCAATTGGTTGAACGTGCAAGTCATGCCAAACGTCCATTCCGAGCATAACGTCTGGTTGTCGTGACTCATGCGGCGGAAAAAGCTTTTTCTGTTGAAGCTGCTGCTTGTCCAATGTGTTCAGTTGGAGGATAGGCAAATTGTTGAGCAGAAACTTGAGTGCGTTCAAGTTGAAAATGAGTCGGTCCCCATTGGGACACAAAAAGCCGATTGCGACTCGGTCGCTAACGTAACGCTTTGGTTCGCGTTCACCGAAGCTTGTAAGGAAGCATTCTTCCGTTCTGACAAAGGGAGGTGGCCAAGTGTCCGTGGGATCTCGGAATGAGATTTTTTGGGTAGATAGAGCACCCCTGGGTTCTTAAGAAAAATGCTTTCAATTTCTGCCAAATGAGCATGAGTGCCGAGATAAAAAATGCCAAACTTTTTAATGATTAAATAAAATAAATAATTATTTGCACCATTCCCGCAGTGGCCGGTGGTGTAGAGGTAGTGAACTTGTCAACATCATTTAACCCAGGGTTCGGATCCCCTACATTTAAATTATTATTTTTAATTTTTGTCTATTATGCCAAGTCAATTATCAAAATATTTTTTATAAAAAAACTTTTTTAATTTTTTTAAAAATTATTTAGTGCATAAAATACTCAATAAAAATATTATACAAAAATATATTTTTTGATTCGACATGTTTTTTTATTACATCTTTATGTTTAATGCAATTTTAATGGGATAAAATTAAAATAAAGATTTTGATAAAGAAATAAAATTTGCTAATTGAAGTGCTCATAAAAAGCAAAAATAAAAATTACAAAATGGATTTACACATAGGGGATTCGAACTTGTGACCCAAAAAATTTTTTACTAACGCATTACCTCTACAGCAACAATTACTTGTAAACAAAGAAATAATTGTTCCTTTTCTTTAATTATAAAAAACTAAAAACTTTGGCACGTCATAACTCGGCACTCATGCTCATTTGGCAGAAATTGAAAGCATTTTTCTTAAGAACCCAGGGGTGCTCTATCTACCCAAAAAATCTCATTCCGAGATCCCACGGACACTTGGCCACCTTCCGTTCTGAGCACGGTCAGTTCGAGCTGTTTGGCTGCCGTGTTTGAAATGAATGACCGGTGGCTGCCCGGGTCAATGAAAACAGTTGCCATCATGCTATGGCATGGCCTTGACGGGTTGAAAATTGTGGCCATTGTTGTCATTAGCAGAGCTCGGGTGTCACTGCTTTGAACGGCATTGCTCATTAATTGTGCCGTTTGAATTGTGGATTTCTGATCATCCTGCTTTGGGTGTCGTTCCGTTACAGCTGCTGCTTGTTGTGATTGCGTTGCGGCATTGGTGCCTTCTTGGCATAGTACGGCCGGATGCAGCTGTCTGCATTTGTAGCATTTGATTGGCCTCGGGCACTCGCTGGCCCGATGGTTTGACTTCAAGCACTTGAAGCACATGCCTTTGTCTCTAACAAAGGCTGACCGTTGCTGTACGGAGATGTATCGTTGGCATTCTTCGTTCCAGTGATTTCCCTTGCAGAAAAGGCACGGTGAGGGTGGCTTCCTCGACCCGGCTTGAATTGCGGTGCCATTCCGGATTGGCACAGTTGAAGGCGTTTGAGTTGGCCTTAGTCCCCTCGGTTGGGACTTCCGCTGTTGCGGCTTGTTGTGATTCATTCGCTTATGAACCTCCTCAATTGTTGAGGACATGAAAGTGCGCTCCCGAATGGCGGGAGTTGCGTTGCGGTTCCGGAAATTTGCAGCGAAATTGCGTGTTCGCGGTGCTTGTGCTTGAGTCGCTGGCCTTGCTGGCCGATCGAGCGATTGATGGTGGTGTCCGTACTCGCCCATCACTTCTTTGATTTGGGCTTCTTTTCTGACGGCTTCGTTTAGCACGTCTCGGAATTTTGTTGTTGTCCAATTTGCCGGATCCTCTCCTTTTTTGTTGAGGATGTTTCGCAGGAATGCTGGCGTCAGCTTCTTTTCCAGCATGAGGAACACTTGAGGACCTTCGATGTCCTCTCCGGCATTGTTCAGCTCCCTTGTGAGCCGTTCGAGTTGAAGCAGAAAATCTTTGGTCTCGCGGAGGCTTCGGCACTGCTTGAGGTTGGCCAATTCAAAGTGAAGATTTCTGATGTGTTCCTCCGGGGCTCCGTACGTGTCCTTTAACAGCTGAAGGACCGTCTCGTAGTTTGCGTCTTCCAGCCGGAAGCCCGCTATGAGTTCTCGCGCTTCTCCGCCCAGCAGATTGCGGAGCAAGTTCAGCTTCTGCGCTTTGCTGATTGATTGGCTGCCGATGGCTGATTTGAAGGACTCGTAGAATTCGGGCCATTTTCGCTTCTGGCCGAAGAATTTGTCCAGCTGGATTGGCTGGAATTGATAGAGCGGTGCCGTGAACGTTGGTGCTGCCATTGGCGCTGCCATCACTGGTGGTATGAGCGCTTGCTGTTGCAGATTGGCCAATTGATCCGCCCTTGCTTCTTTGTCGGCTCTGTTTCTGTAGAGTTTGGCATTGGCTCCCATTGATGCCTCGAGATCCCTCAAATCTCGGAGTTTTGATGTTGCCGAGTCATATCGGTCGGCAATTCTCTCGTTTTTGTCGAATTTTATGTATTCCTTCTCGCCAGCCTCTTTTTCATCTCCAATCAGACGGCTTAGGAGTTCGATCCACTAATTTGAGTATTCGCGTAGGCTGTCGAGTTGTCCTTCGATGGCGCGAATCTCTTGTCGGACTTGTTCGAGTTGGCATTCCAATTTGATTGCATTGTCCCCATTTGATAGGTTGTTGTCCGAGTGAGTCGTGAGTGAAGGCGCATTTTTTGAATTGTCGAGCGCTTTGAGCGCTGTTGTTATTCCCTTTTGAATTGGTCCAGACATGGTTTTGCTTGTGCTTGTGTGCGTGTTTTGCTTTGCGTTGTGTTTTGATAGCCGTCAGGATCAGTCTGGATTTGATTCCCTTTCGACAGTACCTAGGCCTCGGACGACCTTTGGTGGGTGCCGAATTCACAAACACCAACCTCGGACAGTTATGTGTTTGTGTGGTACAACTCTAGCCTCGGACGACTTGAGTTGTGCCCTAATGAGTGCTTGTGCGCGCTTCACCCCTTCCCCAATCCTGAAGTCAAGTGCTACCACGGACAGCAAGACACTTGACCTCCTATTGTTCCCTTAATTGTGTTAGTGCAGCCTCGGACGACTATCACTAATCACTTCTATGAGCTAATCCCGCCACGGACAGCGGAAATTAGCCCAAAAAATGCAAATTTCTGTCCCCCCTTTTCACCGGTTCGATTTCCTTCGATGTTGGACCGCTGAAGATCGGTCCCTGCCCAGGTCGCCAATTTGTCCCGCTTTGAAGAGACAAAGTGCACAATGTTGTGCTTTGTTGTTCGGACGGTGATTGGGGAGGAGTGTGCTGGGATTGGAGGCTCCCGGATGATCAAAGAACAAATAAAAATTATTTATTCACCGCACAATGGGACAATTCTCTGATGGGGAAAATGCAATTGAAAAATGGAAATGCGAATTTGGGTTCATTTGGGGCCATTTAAATATTAACAAAATTACATAAAAAATTGAAAAAGTGGACAGAAATTGGGCGAAAAATGGGATGATGAGAGACGGGCAACAATTGGAGAAATGCTGAAAAAATGGGGCATTTCGATCACAAATTGGGAGGGAGGGAATGGAGTACTTTGATCACACCAATTTTGGGTTTTTACCGCACAAATGAACGGAGGAGGCAATTAGTGACAAACAATTTTACGGCGATTGGGCGGGAGGAACGGGGCAAAAATCGTAATGAAATTGGGGGAGAAAAGTTGCGATTTGATGAATTAGCGGTTAAATTGTGCGCGGGGAGGAGGAAGGGAACACAAAAACAATTAACAATTTAAAGAAAAGAGGGGCAGCGGGCTGGAACGAACAGTTGCGCGGCGGCGGAGGGGGGAGGGGTAATGCAGGGGAGGGGGCCCCTCCCGTTCGTAGCCGATCAATTTGATCGGCTGATGGAACTCAGCAAAGTTCCGACATAGTTGGCGGTGAGTAATGCTTGGTTTTGTTGAATAAAAATGCATTTAAAGTTTTGGAAGCGTGTTTAAAAAATGTCCTTATTTTTGACCCTAAAATCTTATTTTTGACCAGCGATGTTCTTATTTCGGGAAATTTTCAAGGGTAACCCTGATGTAGTTACATAGCTTACCCTTACTCATCTTGTTTGTTTTTTTTTAGTTTTTTTAAAAAACCTTTTCTCTCCTTTTCCCTCATGTGTTTCTTTCCCTTCCATAAATTTGAAAGGTACGTAAAATGGATCGATAATAGTTCACTCCCCCCCCCCTCCGTATTCTCCTCTCTCACAGTCCATTAATTCAAATTTAATTTTGTTCATTTTAGTTTTTTAATTATTTTGTGGGCCCTCTGTCGGTGTATTTTCTTTGTCCGTGGGCCCTTTCGGGTCCTTTATGCATGAGTCTTTTTTTGAGTCCGCCAACTGGAATTCTGACAGAATTTTTTCTTTCCTCTCCCTCTCCCGTTCCTCTTCCCTTCTTTCTCTCCCCCTCTTTGGCTCTTTCCTTTTTTCTTCCATTCGTCCCCCCCCCCATTCTCTCTCTTCTTGCTTTATTTCTTTTTGTTTTTAACTCAATAATTCTTAAATAATTTTTGCGCTAACTTTTTTCCTTCGAATTGAATAGCGTTTTTCTACATAAGTAATTTCATTCAATAACATAATTTTCCATATTTTTCATTTTCTATTTGCTGATTACATAAATAAAATTTAATATGAAACATTGAATAAAATCGTTATATTAGCAGAAAATTTGTTTTTCTAAATTTGTTTTCTTTAATTAAAGCGGCTTCTTTCAATCATTTCTTTTGTTCAAAGCAAGCCAATAATGTCTCCAAAGCCAGGAACATTACTAAATTTGAATAAATTTCCGAAAAATATTTTTAGATTTGGAGTTTAACTGACCAAAAAATATTTTAATTTTTCCCCAATCTCACCCTTGCATGTAATAGTTCCACAATCGCGTTTTTTCATCCTTTGACTTGTTTGATGCACAGTAGAGCTTGTTGACAGTTTCATTAAGCTAATTTTTTTTTTTTTAATTACACTTTTTTCCTTCCTAATCTACCTCGGTAAAACCATAACCCGTATGAGTGGCATAAGTTTCATCATAATTACGCCCCTAAATTGTATTTTTACTATTACTTAATTTTTTTTTCTTTACCCCCTCCAGTTTCATGGTTGCTGCCATTAGGCACGCTGCCGCAATTTTCTCAATTTTTATTTGGCATAATTCCAGCGAGAACATTGCTGTCTCGAGGTAATACTTAGCCAACACAAGGGATGGCTTGTCTTCGGCCCTGTTTTCGTGTCCTTTCTGAAATTAAAAATATTTTATTTCATTTCTTATTCTCCAAATTCTTACCCTAAAGAAATGGACAAGAAAATGATTTGCACTATTTCTGAGCGATTTTTCTCGGCCATGTTAAGCCGGTTAAGATAATTGTCCGGTCGAAACAAAGCCTAAAATCAGATATTTAAAATTATTTGTTGCCTATTATCACTTGCACCATTTTTACCTGACGCCTTTTGAAGTATCCGAGAATCTCGCTCTCATAATCACCATTATGGTGTTCAGTCTCGCGCGCGGGTTGCGCATCATCCTATAATTAATCTTGTTCCAATAGATTCTTTGGCAGATGCCTCCATGCCGGCTATCTCCTGAACCCCTCTGTTGCTGTTCCCGCATTTCCGACAAAATCTTCTAAATCCCAAACATTATATCGAAGTTATTTCATGGAAGCACTTGCATTAAATCTGTTTCTGTACTTAGAAACTTTTCTGTAGTCGATGTTGTGACGCGCTGCCACATCGTTCAACAGCAGATGGGGGCTGCTCACAATCGTTTCCAAGGCGGCGCGCATGCCATCTCTCACAGTTCCTCCTTTCACTTTCAAAACTGCTTCCTCAATAGCTTCGTCAATTTCTTGAATTTCAAAATTTAGCATAAAACAACCACGTATCTATACCGGCGAGAGAGACGCTGTCGATGTCTTGTCCATGTTGCTCATGACGAGGCGGTGAAATGTGTTTCTGGAAATTCGGATTGAATTTCCAGATTGTAGAGCTGATTACAGCTCTCCATTTTTCTTTTCCCTTGTGGGAAATTAATGCAGAACGGGATTTGTTTGGACTGATCAAAGGGTGAAATTGGAACGGAAATGAAGTAAAGCAAATGAAGTAATCAGACCTGGAATTAGCAC
This sequence comes from Heterodera glycines, assembly GCA_004148225.2. Classification (NCBI taxonomy): domain Eukaryota; kingdom Metazoa; phylum Nematoda; class Chromadorea; order Rhabditida; family Heteroderidae; genus Heterodera; species Heterodera glycines. The sequence goes on along the minus strand of CP049709.1, from coordinate 18,182,265 downwards.
GAAAGTGACGAATCGTATTGATCCAAGGGTGAAATTGCAAAGGAAATAGGGTAATGCCAATAACCGATCAGGGCCAAATTGACTCCGAATGGGTTCCCAAAAGCTGTCAAAGGCCTAAAAATGAGCTAATCAGAGCCGAAATTGGCATGGAAGAGGGATAAATGGGCTGATCAAAGGGCTAGAGAGGCAGATGAGTTGATCAGAGCCGAAATAGACATAGAAAGTGTGGTACAGATGAAAGAGAAATGACATAGAAAAAGGGTAAGACAGATGAGCTGATCAGAGCCGAAATGAGATAGAAAAGATATGAGACGATGAGCGATCAGAGCCCGAAATAGACGTAGATAAAGGGTGTGACAAAATGAGCTGTTCAGAGTCGAAAGAAAAGGGGTGAGACATATGAGCTAATCAGAGAAACAGACGTAGATAAAGGGTGTGACAAAATGAGCTGATCAGAGTCGAAACTAGCACGGAAGGGGGCGAATTGGAATGATCAAAGGTGAAATTAACAGAAAAAAGGTGAGTCAGATGAGCTGATAGAGCCGAAATTGACATAAAAAGGGAGGAGACGCATAATTGATCAGAGTCGAATAATTTTTTTACTTAATTACCTTTTCCAATTTTTCCCCTTTCTCGTAATTTTTGGATCTTTGCCATATAGTTTTTTAAATGTGCCAAAAAATTCAGCAACTAAATTAACTCAAATAAAGCAAAATTTGGATTGATCACAGTTAAAATTGGTACGAGGGGCAAAATGGGTGATCAAAGGGGTTAAATTGGAAAGGAACGAGCGAATGTTGTGATTGGCCGAAATTGACAGGGAAGAGCGAAATGGGCTAATCAGAGGGAACTTGGCATGTAAATGAGTCAGACCCGAAAACTGATCTGAGAAAAACGTGGCACCGAAAGGGACGAATGGACTGATCAGAGGCTTAATTGGAACGGAAAGGGACGATCGGACTGATCAAAGGGTGAAATTGACAGAAAATGGCGAAATCAGTTGATATTTTTGCTGTAATTGCCACGGAAAAACAGCTAAATATCTGCCTAAATCTATTGGAAAATTTGCCGAAATTGGAACGGAAATTAGTGAGGCAAATGAACTGATCAAAGAAAAAAAATTGGCACCGAAAGGGACGAACTGGACTGATCAGAGGCAAAATTGGAACGGAATTGAAATGAGGCAAATGAGCTGATCAGAGAAAATTGACATCGAAAGGGACGAACTGGACTGATCAGAGGCCAAATTGGAACGGAAATGGAATGAGGCAAATGAACTGATCAGAGAAAAAGTTGGCACCGAAAGGGACGAATGGACTGATCAGAGCCGAAATTGGAAAAGGGGTGAAGCGAATTAACTAATCAGAGCCGAAATTGGAACGGAATGGAATGAGGCATATGAACTGATCTGAGAAAAGTTGGCACCGAAAGGGACGAATGGACTGATCAGAGCCGAAATTGGAAAAGGGGTGAAGCGAATTAACTAATCAGAGCCGAAATTGGAACGGAATGGAATGAGGCATATGAACTGATCTGAGAAAAGTTGGCACCGAAAGGGACGAATGGACTGATCAGAGGCCAAATTGGAACGGAAATGGAATGAGGCAAATGAACTGATCAGAGAAAAAGTTGGCACCGAAAGGGACGAATGGACTGATCAGAGCCGAAATTGGAACGGAAATTAGTGAGGCAATTGGCACGGAAAATGACTGAACTGATCAAAGGATGAAATTGGAATGGAAAATGCGAAATCTGTTGATCTTCGTGCCGTAATTAGCGCGGAAAAGCAGCTAAATCTTCTGCCAAAATTCTATTGGAAATTTTGCCGAAATTGGGAGCACAATTGTGAATTGAGAAAATGACCAAATGAGATGGCTTTTCTGCTGTTTTTGCCTTCCGTTTTAATCCACCCTTTCCCATCCGATTGCGTCCGCCCATTCAAATTATCCCCATTATGCTTCAAATTTGTCCACACTGGTCACTGTGCTCATCGTTTCTCCTTCCAATGGCAATGACCAATTCAAAAGCACCCAATTTGTCCATTTATTCATATATTTCTCCCCCCCCCCCCTCCGATGGCTTTTCTTCTTTTTGCTCTCCGTTTCTCCCCCGTTCAATCGCCAATTATTTTCATCCAATTTCCAATTGGTCAGTTTGTCCGACGTTTTTTCTTCTGTCAAATGACCATTTGAAATGAGCACTTAATTTTCATTCATTTCTCCCCTCCGGCGGCTTTTTTCATTTCTCTTTTTTGTCCCCGACCCCCTTTGGTTTTAACACATTCAAAACTTGTTCTTTTTAAATTACCGTCCATTAGGCAAAAGATGCAGAGTTTTTCTAATTGGAAAAATTGGCCCAAATTTACGCAAATTTAATACCCCACAAAATTCATTATCTTTTAAATCACTTAAAGAGCGAAGAATTTAATTAATTCTTTTTAAATAGATCGAAAAAAACAAATTTTGCAACAATTGCAATGGCATGGCGTGCCCATTTATTCAAGCAGTGTATGTGGCGAAGAGGCGAGTGATGTTAGCCTTTCAGTCGCACAACCATCCGCCGCCGGAAGAGGCGGGCAACCAAGTGGCGGCGCGACGCAACTGTTTGCCGCAACGCAATCAGTAGCAGCAGGTGCTTAATGTTTCCATGCTTTGGGAGGGGTCGGCCAGCCAACCCGAGACAGTCACGGGAGGAAGCATATGCTGGGTAAAGCCCTGCGCAGGACTTTTAGGGATAATCCCGCGGGATCCCGTCCAGCAAAATTTAGAAAAAAATTTAAATTTTTGGGATTTTTAATTGTTACTTCAGGAAAAGACCATCGTCGGCGTGGGCGAGTGCGAGACGTTCGCAGAAAAACGCCAATTTACCGACTTTTGTAATGAGGTCGGTTTGGGACTAATGTCGAGAGTTGTGGAACCAAGGCAAAAAAAAAGAAAAAACGAACGGCACGAAATTTAAATTAAATTTCAGCACTGTCTGTACCGACACGGCAGCAACGAAATGCGGACGGCACATTGCGCATTTATTCTTTCACTTGCAAAGAATGGTGCACTTAAAATTCTTAAAATTTTCCCCCAGCGGCGCCTATCGGCACCGCCGGCCCCCCAAAACTCCTATTTTTTTTTTCTTAAAATTAGCCCAAGATCGCAAATTTTGGTCATTTTTTGGACAGAACTTGTTAAAAAATTGCATTAAATTTTCAAAAAATTTCCCCGCGGCGCCTATCGACACCGCCGGACTCTCTTCCCTCACCTATACCCAAAAAATTTAAAAAATTAAAATTGATTTTCGGAAATGTATAAATTTCTCATTTCTAAGCCGGAGTTGCGCAGAAAAATAGTTGGCGGTGAGTAATGCTTGGTTTTGTTGAATAAAAATGCATTTAAAGTTTTGGAAGCGTGTTTAAAAAATGTCCTTATTTTTGACCCTAAAATCTTATTTTTGACCAGCGATGTTCTTATTTCGGGAAATTTTCAAGGGTAACCCTGATGTAGTTACATAGCTTACCCTTACTCATCTTGTTTGTTTTTTTTTCAAAAAGCCGATTGCGACTTTTTTCTTCTTTTCCCTCATGTGTTTCTTTTCACCGAAGCTATTTGAAAGGTACGTAAAATGGATCGATAATAGTTCACTCCCCCCCCTCCGTATTCTCCTCTCTCACAGTCCATTAATTCAAATTTAATTTTGTTCATTTTAGTTTTTTAATTATTTTGTGGGCCCTCTGTCGGTGTATTTTCTTTGTCCGTGGGCCCTTTCGGGTCCTTTATGCATGAGTCTTTTTTTGAGTCCGCCAACTGGAATTCTGACAGAATTTTTTCTTTCCTCTCCCTCTCCCGTTCCTCTTCCCTTCTTTCTCTCCCCTCTTCTTCCTTTAAATTTTCTTCCATTCGTCCCCCCCCCCATTCTCTCTCTTCGTGCTTTATTTCTTTTTGTTTTTAACTCAATAATTCTTAAATAATTTTTGCGCTAACTTTTTTTATCTTTTAAATATTAGCGTTTTTCTACATAAGTAATTTCATTCAATAACATAATTTTCCATATTTTTCATTTTCTATTTGCTGATTACATAAATAAAATTTAATATGAAACATTGAATAAAATCGTTATATTAGCAGAAAATTTGTTTTTCTAAATTTGTTTTCTTTAATTAAAGCGGCTTCTTTCAATCATTTCTTTTGTTCAAAGCAAGCCAATAATGTCTCCAAAGCCAGGAACATTACTAAATTTGAATAAATTTCCGAAAAATATTTTTAGATTTGGAGTTTAACTGACCAAAAAATATTTTAATTTTTTCCCCAATCTCACCCTTGCATGTAATAGTTCCACAATCGCGTTTTTTCATCCTTTGACTTGTTTGATGCACAGTAGAGCTTGTTGACAGTTTCATTAAGCTAAATTTTTTTTTAATTACACTTTTTTCCTTCCTAATCTACCTCGGTAAAACCATAACCCGTATGAGTGGCATAAGTTTCATCATAATTACGCCCCTAAATTGTATTTTTACTATTACTTATTTTTTTTCTTTACCCCCTCCAGTTTCATGGTTGCTGCCATTAGGCACGCTGCCGCAATTTTCTCAATTTTTATTTGGCATAATTCCAGCGAGAACATTGCTGTCTCGAGGTAATACTTAGCCAACACAAGGGTTGGCTTGTCTTCGGCCCTGTTTTCGTGTCCTTTCTGAAATTAAAAATATTTTATTTCATTTCTTATTCTCCAAATTCTTACCTTAAAGAAATGGACAAGAAAATGATTTGCACTTGGGGCATATGTGTCATACCCCAGCGTTTCCAATATTTCAAACTCCATCTCATACAATTCCATTTGCGTAAATTTTTCCAATTTCGTCCGCCATATTTTTGTAAAGGTTGACTCCAATGATGGAGAATAGCGGTCCTAAAATTATTTGCTTTTTAACATTTTCTCCATTTATAGTAATAGAAAGTGTCCATGAAACTCACATCGAATTTGCTCCCTATGTTAATAGCCGCAACCGACAATTTGTGTGCCTTCGTCCTTGTCATTGTCTGTGTTTTTTTTGTCATAAACACATCGCACAACCGAGCAGCCAATAGAAAGGCATCCGTTGACATATGGTTGCAAAAAGCAATTGCAGCCATGATGTCCACCATTTCTGAGCGATTTTTCTCGGCCATGTTAAGCCGGTTAAGATAATTGTCCGGTCGAAACAAAGCCTAAAATCAGCTATTTAAAATTATTTGTTGCCTATTATCACTTGCACCATTTTTACCTGACGCCTTTTGAAGTATCCGAGAATCTCGCTCTCATAATCACCATTATGGTGTTCAGTCTCGCGCGCGGGTTGCGCATCATCCTATAATTAATCTTGTTCCAATAGATTAATTATTTATTTACTCCATGCCGGCTATCTCCTGAACCCCTCTGTTGCTGTTCCCGCATTTCCGACAAAATCTTCTAAATCCCAAACATTATATCGAAGTTATTTCATGGAAGCACTTACATTAAATCTGTTTCTGTACTTAGAAACTTTTCCGTAGTCGATGTTGTGACGCGCTGCCACATCGTTCAACAGCAGATGGGGGCTGCTCACAATCGTTTCCAAGGCGGCGCGCATGCCATCTCTCTCAGTTCCTCCTTTCACTTTCAAAACTGCTTCCTCAATAGCTTCGTCAATTTCTTGAATTTCAAAATTTAGCATAAAACAACCACGTATCTATACCTTCCCGAGTGAATTCAGTATACACGATTGCCATTTCCTAAGATGCGGGAAGCGGAAGTTAATGAAATCGGTCCCGAAAAATTGGCGCGAAAAGGGCGAAATGGGTTGGGAAAGGGGATGAAAAAGAGCTGTTCTGAGCCGAAATCGGAATGGGCTGATCAAAGGGCTAACAAAATGATTTAATCAGAGCCGAAATCGGCATGGAAGGTTGATTGGACTGATCAAAGGGTGAAATTGGAACGGAAATGAAGTAAAGCAAATGAAGTAATCAGACCTGGAATTAGCACGAAAGTGACGAATCGTATTGATCCAAGGGTGAAATTGCAAAGGAAATAGGGTAATGCCAATAACCGATCAGGGCCAAATTGACTCCGAATGGGGCTAAATGGGCTGATCAAAGGCCTAAAAATGAGCTAATCAGAGCCGAAATTGGCATGGAAGAGGGATAAATGGGCTGATCAAAGGGCTAGAGAGGCAGATGAGTTGATCAGAGCCGAAATAGACATAGAAAGTGTGGTACAGATGAAAGAGAAATGACATAGAAAAAGGGTAAGACAGATGAGCTGATCAGAGCCGAAATGAGATAGAAAAGATATGAGACAGATGAGCGATCAGAGCCCGAAATAGACGTAGATAAAGGGTGTGACAAAATGAGCTGATCAGAGTCGAAAGAAAAGGGGTGAGACATATGAGCTGATCAGAGAAACAGACGTAGATAAAGGGTGTGACAAAATGAGCTGATCAGAGTCGAAACTAGCACGGAAGGGGGCGAATTGGAATGATCAAAGGGTGAAATTAACAGAAAAAAGGTGAGTCAGATGAGCTGATAGAGCCGAAATTGACATAAAAAGGGAGGAGACGCATAATTGATCAGAGTCGAATAATTTTTTTACTTAATTACCTTTTCCAATTTTTCCCCTTTCTCGTAATTTTTGGATCTTTGCCATATAGTTTTTTAAATGTGCCAAAAAATTCAGCAACTAAATTAACTCAAATAAAGCAAAATTTGGATTGATCACAGTTAAAATTGGTACGAGGGGCAAAATGGGTGATCAAAGGGGTTAAATTGGAAAGGAACGAGCGAATGTTGTGATTGGTCGAAATTGACAGGGAAGAGCGAAATGGGCTAATCAGAGGGAACTTGGCATGTAAATGAGTCAGACCCGAAAACTGATCTGAGAAAAACGTGGCACCGAAAGGGACGTATGGACTGATCAGAGGCTTAATTGGAACGGAAAGGGACGATCGGACTGATCAAAGGGTGAAATTGACAGAAAGAGGCGAAATCAGTTGATATTTTTGCTGTAATTGCCACGGAAAAACTGCTAAATATGTGCCTAAATCTATTGGAAAATTTGCCGAAATTGGAACGGAAATTAGTGAGGCAAATGAACTGATCAAAGAAAAAAAATTGGCACCGAAAGGGACGAACTGGACTGATCAGAGGCAAAATTGGAACGGAATTGAAATGAGGCAAATGAGCTGATCAGAGAAAATTGACATCGAAAGGGACGAACTGGACTGATCAGAGGCCAAATTGGAACGGAAATGGAATGAGGCAAATGAACTGATCAGAGAAAAAGTTGGCACCGAAAGGGACGAATGGACTGATCAGAGCCGAAATTGGAAAAGGGGTGAAGCGAATTAACTAATCAGAGCCGAAATTGGAACGGAATGGAATGAGGCATATGAACTGATCTGAGAAAAAGTTGGCACCGAAAGGGACGAATGGACTGATCAGAGGCCAAATTGCCTAAAATTGGAATGAATGGAATGAGGCAAATGAACTGATCAGAGAAAAAGTTGGCACCGAAAGGGACGAATGGACTGATCAGAGCCGAAATTGGAACGGAAATTAGTGAGGCAATTGGCACGGAAAATGACTGAACTGATCAAAGGATGAAATTGCAATGGAAAATGCGAAATCTGTTGATCTTCGTGCCGTAATTAGCGCGGAAAAGCAGCTAAATCTTCTGCCAAAATTCTATTGGAAATTTTGCCGAAATTGGGAGCACAATTGTGAATTGAGAAAATGACCAAATGAGATGGCTTTTCTGCTGTTTTTGCCTTCCGTTTTAATCCACCCTTTCCCATCCGATTGCGTCCGCCCATTCAAATTATCCCCATTATGCTTCAAATTTGTCCACACTGGTCACTGTGCTCATCGTTTCTCCTTCCAATGGCAATGACCAATTCAAAAGCACCCAATTTGTCCATTTATTCATATATTTCTCCCCCCCCCCCTCCGATGGCTTTTCTTCTTTTTGCTCTCCGTTTCTCCCCCGTTCAATCTCCAATTATTTTCATCCAATTTCCAATTGGTCAGTTTGTCCGACGTTTTTTCTTCTGTCAAATGACCATTTGAAATGAGCACTTAATTTTCATTCATTTCTCCCCTCCGGCGGCTTTTTTCATTTCTCTTTTTTGTCCCCGACCCCCTTTGGTTTTAACACATTTAAAACTTGTTCTTTTTAAATTACCGTCCATTAGGCAAAAGATGCAGAGTTTTTCTAATTGGAAAAATTGGCCCAAATTTACGCAAATTTAATACCCCACAAAATTCATTATCTTTTAAATCACTTAAAGAACGAAGAATTTAATTAATTCTTTTTAAATAGATCGAAAAAAACAAATTTTGCAACAATTGCAATGGCATGGCGTGCCCATTTATTCAAGCAGTGTATGTGGCGAAGAGGCGAGTGATGTTAGCCTTTCAGTCGCACAACCATCCGCCGCCGGAAGAGGCGGGCAACCAAGTGGCGGCGCGACGCAACTGTTTGCCGCAACGCAATCAGTAGCAGCAGGTGCTTAATGTTTCCATGCTTTGGGAGGGGTCGGCCAGCCAACCCGAGACAGTCACGGGAGGAAGCATATGCTGGGTAAAGCCCTGCGCAGGACTTTTAGGGATAATCCCGCGGGATCCCGTCCAGCAAAATTTAGAAAAAAATTTAAATTTTTGGGATTTTTAATTGTTACTTCAGGAAAAGACCATCGTTGGCGTGGGCGAGTGCGAGACGTTCGCAGAAAAACGCCAATTTACCGACTTTTGTAATGAGGTCGGTTTGGGACTAATGTCGAGAGTTGTGGAACCAAGGCAAAAAAAAAGAAAAAACGAACGGCACGAAATTTAAATTAAATTTCAGCACTGATAAAATATTTTAAAGTTTTTTTCGAATATGAACAAATTTTTAAACCAAAAAATTTTTATTAAGAAAAAATATTTAATTTTGGGAACAATTTTTTGAAAAATTTTTTCAATTCTTAAGGGTGTATTTTCTGAAAATTTTTTTTGCGTCATTTCTTAGGGGTGTGTTTTTCGTTTTTATTGCATTTTTCTTATGGCTTTTTTCAAAAAGCCTAAAATAGGCACTTTAGGCACAAAAACCCCGAAATAGGCAAAAATAGGCATTATAAAAGTCATCGTAGACACCTCAAACCAAGCGGAAAACGCGTTTTTCGTGCTTATCTATGCGTATCAAGTGCGCAAAAATTTTAGGCATTTGCCTAAAAAAGGAAGCCCTATTAATTAATATTTTTATAAATCTTTTTGAATACTAATTGCTCATATGCATATAATTGAATAAAAATTTCAAATAACTCATCCAAAGGCAATCACCATCTGAAAAAATAGGTCAGAATTTTGCCTTTTCTCACAAAGAATTAATAAAATTAAAGGTCTTTTCCAATAATCTATCATAAAATAAAGATTCTCAGTCAAAAGGTCATTTCGTTGGAATTGAATTTACAATATTATTATTATTTTCTTCTAAATCAAACAAATATTTTTAATATAATCTATTTAAATTTTACGATTCTTAAAATTTAGTCGGCCCAATGATATCCTCCAAAAACTCCAAAATGATCCTCATTTCCATTATTTTGAACACAATTTTATTTTGCGAAGGCGCTCTTTTGCAGGTGAACTTATTTTGTATATAAATAAATTAATCATTGAGGCTGTGGAAAAAAATCCAAAAGGTGCACAAAAATGGAAAAGATTTCCCAACCCCTGGCCGAAAACCACTGACCCGGTCTCGAAAAGGGAGTAATTTCTTTTGAAAATTTTATTCAAATTTGAATCCCGATTAATAGTTTACGACGACCTCAAAAAGCCTCGAAAATAGAATTTTCTGAATTTTTGGGCCGAATTTTAAGAATTTTAAAACTAAATTAGGCTTATTGGCAGCTGATTATTATTATAAGAGGAATTGTAAAAGTCAATAAATATTTTCAAAAAACTTGGCTTTTTAAAAGGTTACTTACGGATTGCCTATAATTTGCTCATCCTTTTTTTGAGTAAAGTGTTTGAATTTAGGCAGAACACAGTCCAAAATTTGAGTTGGTGGAGCACAGTGCCAATGTTGACGAGGGCATTTGTTGGCATCGTTCGTCATTTCCGTTCCAAATTGAGTCGAATACAGTCAATTGGAATGCACTTGATCAAAAATCGGTATCAGATAAGGTAAACATGAAATCTTTTCATTTAACTAAAGTTCACAGATCTGAATTTTCTCCTTATTTTGTTGAATTTGAAAGGGTCTGAATAAGAATTTTATTTTATTTTTTCAAAAATTTCAACAAATTTTTTATCTCATCAATTTGCAAAGCTGATCCAAATGTTGAAAATAAATGTATAGAGAACAGATTGAGATATAAAAGGGACTTTGAAATTGAGCAATAATATATTTAAGATTAATTTTTGGGTTACCCCAACCCTCGTTGAAATTTCAGAGATTTTTCGGGATTCTTGATCCAGCTCCCACAAATCCCATACTCCCGCGCCCAAAAAAATCTGGTTTATAAACAAAATGGCATTTTTACCCAAAGCCGAAAATGTAGACAAAATGTTTATTAGTGATAACATCTCTGGCCACATTTTCAGAATTTTAAGGAAGCCTGTATCATATAACAATTTGCTAAAGTTACCGAATAATTAATTGACAAAAATTTTAGCCGGATGATCAGTCAAAACTGGCAAAATTCTTACGAGAAGCATCCGTCAATTTGCAATGCCTTTTTGATGAAAATGCTGAAATGAATTCGCACGCTGTGGTGACAAATGTAAGTTATTTATTAGTTTTTTGCATTTAAAATCACAATTTTAGGAGCAAATTCAAAAAATGAAACAAATGGCCGACGAAAAGGCATTTTTGGACACCGTTCGCAATTCTTTGGTGCTTCTCATTGTCGGCATCATTACAATTTTATTGGCCATGAATGCCAAAAATGTTTGGCACTTTTTCGCGCCTGCTATTGTTGTAAAAAGCACTAAGAAAAAGCGGAAAAATTCACCGACGGCTTCAATTGGGACAAAATCAAAAATGAACTCCGTTATTAAGGTAGCGCTAATTTGTTGACACTAATTATTCCATTACAGTATATTACTTATATATCCCCCGCCCCTCCTCAACTGTTAAATCAAAAATTGAAAAAAAAATGAAAAAAGGCCATTTACTTAGTGTCATTTAATTTAAGTGCTCAAATGAAGAAATGGAACAGAAAGAAACGGTGCTGCACCAGTTGCCTTTGCCAGTCAAAAAACAAATTATTGAAAAAGCCGAAGATTTTGAGGTAAATTAAATTGTTTTATTTATTTTTTGATTTTTGTGTCAAAAAGTATGTATAAAAAAAATATAAATAGAGATTAGACTTTAGGTATTTATACTTTTTGCAAATAATATTTGCTAATACCACGAAAATCACTTTTGGCATTGTCATTAATATATTAAAATTTTAACTGTGCCTTTTTTCAAATAAATTGATATTTTTAAGGCGCAAATTGATGAAATCGAACACAACGGAGTTGAATCTGCTCAACCAAAAATAATCAAGGTTAAAACAGAAAAATTTTTGCTTTTCTAATTTATTTTATCTTTTTATTTAATTATTTAGAAATCAAATTTATAATTTTGCCTTATTTTTTGTATTACAATTAATTATTAAACTTATTAAGGGTGAAGATAATGCCGATGATTCTATTCAAATTCTATCTGTCAAACAACCGAAACGCAAAATGCGTATGACAAAAACGAGGGTAATAAACAATTTAAACTTATTAATTAATTATTTAACTAATTAAAAAGGTTTTTTTAAGTTTCAAGACGATGAAGAAACTGTTGATCAAAAAGAAGTGCCGCCTCACAATTTTTCATTGGTGTTGAGCACACAAAAGGAATCTGAACAGCAAAAACGTGCCGAATCGGTTCCTCCAAAAGAGAAAAAGGCAAAAAAAAAAAAAAATTTTTTTTATTGCCTTTTTTAATTTGGCACTTTTTTAGCCAGAAGTTGACTTGGACACCGTTGTCAAACTGATGGAGAGCGGACTTTCACAGGCGGACATTGCGCGTCAGCTGAATGTTCACAACATTTACTACATTGTAACAAAGTGCCGAAAGCAGGGCCTAATTACGGGGAGTCGACCAATTACGAGGAAAAAGGCGGGCAAAACATAAAAAAACAGCAAAACAATAATTTAAATAAAAAACGAAATTGGACATAAAGGTTGACTCATTTTCTCTTTTAAAAAAATTAAAATCTAACTTCCCTAATGGTTTATTACAGATGAAATTTATTAATTAACAAATGCAGAAATAAAATGGATTGTTTTTTGAATAATTAGCAAATAATTATATATTTTTAATTATCAATAATTATAAATTTACGGCAGAATTTTTTAAAAGGACATGCAATTTTCAACATTAACAATCTTAAATTTTAAAAAGTTTCACTGCTTTTTAGCAAAACAACAAAAAATGAATGAATGGAAATGATCAGCAGCAGAGAATAAATAAATGCATGGAGGACGAAGGAAAGAGTGTTGATTTTAATGTTTTGAACAGAAGAAAGCACAATTTTGGTTAATTTTGTTGTTGTTTTTTTATACGATTAAATGCAATTTCTTTTCTTTTTTTAATTTCATCCATAGACCAATCAGCGAAGTCAAAAAATTGGGATTTTCATACGTTGACAAAATTTTTGGAAATGGCCAATTAGCGAATAAAAGTGATGTTTTTTAAACCACTCCCTTCCTAATTCAATCTAGTGAAAGGCAAAACAACTTATTTATTAGTTTATTCGGGCGAACAACCTTCACGTTGTTATTTAATTATTAACAATGTGCATTTTCCAACAACGTATAAAACAACTTATTTTTAAAATTTAGGTCAATTTTTGAAAATTTATTTCAGCGGGAAATATCACTTGGGAGAGAAATAATGCAAAATGAGAGAGTGCTGAAATTTCAGTCCCAGTCATACAAAACATTTTTGATGAAGGAGGCTAGAGAAAATAATTTTAATAGAGAGTGCAATGGGAAGGGAGTTCATGTCCCTTATTCGCTGATTCTTTTGGCCATAGACGGAGAATTATCATTATGTTTCTGTTGTCTCGATGTCTTGAATCTCTTCCGATAACACTCTCTATTAAAATGTTTTTTCTCTGCCTCACTTCATCAAAAATGTTTTGTCTGACCAGTGCTGAATTTTTTAGCTCTCTCATTTTGCGTTATCTCTCTCCCAAGTGATATTTCCCGCTGAAATAAATTTTCAAAAATTGACCGAAATTTTAAAAATAAGTTGTTTTATACGTTGTTGGCAAAATGCACATTGTTAATAATTTAATAACAACTTAAATGTTGATCTCCGATGAAACAATTTTTTTCTTAAGAAAAAGTTGTTTTGCCTTTCTCTAATTCAATCGTTATCCTTTGAAGTTTGGCAAGAAAAATAAAAGGTTGAACTTTCAAATTTTTCTCAAAAATGCCAAAATATATTCAAAATATGTGCCAAACTCCGAAATATATGTGAAATGTTTATATGTGCCAAAACGCAAAAATATGTGTTTTTATGTTTTTATAAGTCTCTAAATCAAAAATTGTTCGGAGAAAATGCTATTTCGGGTTCTAGAATGGCTTTTTTCGGCTGACTCGAAATGATTTTAAAAGGACTTAAAAATATTTGGCCCCACAAAAAAGTTTTTTTCAAAATTCTCCATAAACATGGTCCTTAGATCATCCGTAGCGGGCGTAAAAAATATGGAATAAATTTTTCTGGAATTTTTATGCATAAATACACTTGATTTTTACATTTTAAGCACATATTTTTGCACCTATTATGGCATTTTTTTTTGGGTTTGGTTTTTAGCACATATTTCAGGTTTAGCACATAAAAATCTGTGCTCTAGTAATAAACGCCATACACTTTACTAATTTCCTGCCCATTTGACTGTTCTTTTTTTGATTTTGTCCGAATATTTTTTTTTTTTGCAAAATTTATTTGAGGTTAAAACAAGCGAGTGATTTGTGTATTTGCTGTTTTATTGTTAGTTTAATAAAAAAAAGAAGGTATTTTTAATTCCGCAATTTTGTTTCTCTTACTGCTGAATATTCCCTCTAACCCTTTCCCTGGTCAAAAATCGACTTTTTGTTTTTGTGTATGCGTTGTCTGATTCACCACTCCTACACAAACACAAAAACAATAGGACGACGGATGATTCGTTTTTATTACCCTAATTCGTTTTTATTAATCCAATTCATTTTTTGGGACGGAATGCGAAAAGTGAGGTCGAATCGTTGAAATTTCAAAGATTTTTTTGACCCATTTGGATTCAGGAATAATTTTTATGTCATTTCAAATGATTTTTCTTAATTTATAAGACCCAAATTTAGCAAATTTGAAAATTCGAATTTCCACTTTCGGTGGAAACGGCGGGAGGAAACGAGCTGCTCCCAAATAATTCATTCATCTAATTTTTTGGACAAGGATTTGGAAAAAATTTTGAAATAACTTAATATCTAAAAGCTAAGATTCGATTGCCCATAACTTTTGTCAATGTCAATCAAATTAGACATTCTTGGTATCATCCAATAGCCCTAAGAGCTCTCTATTAGCTCACCTAAGCTTCAAAAAATTTAGCCAAGTTTGAGCAAAGTTATGGTTAAAAGTATACAAGCAACTAGGTTTTCAGAGATTTTTGGCCATAACTTTTTTTAAACTCAATATTATTTCATGTTTAATGAAAAACTTATCGTTATAAATTATTCAGATTTTTTATTTTCTTGATATCATTCTGTAGCACTAAGTGTCCTCTATTAGCCTGCAAAATTTCAAAAAATTTCGCTAAGTTTCAAAAAAGTTATAGCCAAAAATCTCTGAAAACCTAGTTGCTTGTGTACTTTTAACCATAACTTTGCTCAAACTTGGCCAAATTTTTTGAAACTTAGGTGTGCTAATAGAGGAATCTTAGGGCTATCGTATGATACCAAGAATGTTTAATTTGGTTGACATTGACAAAAGTTATGGGCAGTTTTTTGTTGAAAATTTTCATTT
>CP049709.1:18055832-18166238 GCA_004148225.2 Heterodera glycines | reverse complement strand
AAATTAAAAGAATATTGGATATAAAAACAACTCTTGTGGGTCGTCCATTTTTCAAAGTGATTTTTTTTTGATCAGAACCCGATGTTATTTATAGCTTAATTTTTTCAGATTTTATGTTTTTCGAATGAATGCGGGTTCGTTGGGTCGAAATGGGTGTCAAATCTGATTTACCGACCTTTAAAACCCCTTATTTCGTTTTTTTATTTTGGCTTGGCGCTGATATGACCCATTGACTCAGCTAATTTTAAAAACACAAATGAAGAGAAGATTTTTTGTAAATATTGTTTCCTTTGGAAAGGTATTTTGTCTTTATTGGGTGTAAAAATCTTTTTACTTTTTTTTGAATTGTGCTACTCCTTAGCCGTGTTGGGTCGTTTCATAACAAATGCAAATTTACGATTTTCGCGAAAAACTTGCATAAATTTTTTAAACAAATTAAATTGACCAAAAATCCTCAGAAAAATTGCCACAATTTTCTGAAAACTAGATGCAAAAATTTCTAAAGAGTCTATAAAATTGGCAGTTTTTACAAACGACCAATCACATGCTCAAATGGCGGGGTTATCCTCAAATGTTGGGTAGCCATTTTTAGCACCTGCTGTTGATTTCGTTCGCTGGAAACGGTTTTCTCTTTCTCTTTCTTTTTGCTTTCTTTCTTCTTGACGTTCCTTTTTTGAGCTTTTTTATCTAAAATAATAAAAAAAACTTATTTTACATAAATAGTACAATAAGGTTTTACATTTTACTAAGAATAAATTAAGAAAAATGTAAGCACATTTTAACTTTGTTGCAACTTTAATGTGGGATCAGAATTTATATAAAATATTCTGCGATGCTTCATGATTATGTCCAGCGCTTCATTAATTTGCGAAACGAAGCGCTAATTCTCCACGACGAATACGTCATGCCAACGGAAACCTCACAGACACAGCTCGCCGAAAAATTTTGGAATGAACAAATCGTCGGAAAACGAAAGCAACTGACTAAATTGGCACCACTGACCGATTTGTTAAAAATTTGGGCCACAAGTTGCGACAAATACGCACTGTTCATGCAACGGAAACAATTCGAGCCAATTAAATTCAAGCCGATTCAATTCGAAGGCACCAATCCGACCGAATTTGAAAGTTGGCTTCAAAAGACCAATGAATTTGTCGCCCAGGCAGCAACTCGAGTTAAAGCAGCTGCAGCAAACCAACCATTCAACAACAAAGAAGTGATTTGTGTTGGAGATTTAACAGCAGAAGAATTAGCCAACGCATCACGTTCACAATGGTTCACCCATTACGTAAAGGACCAACTCCATTTGGCACCTGGACCAGATGTGGAACACATCATTTTTTCATATTTGGCAAATGAAGAAGAGATTGCCAGCAACATTGAGCCGTACATCCGGCTCTTGGCCAAAACTGACATTGAGCTTACGATTGTGCTTGCCAAATCGGACCACAAATCTTGGATAAAAAACAAGACAGAATGCCATCAACTGGCGAAAGCAGCGAATGCCGGATTCTGCGTCTACCATCGACGTACAGGAGAAGCAAAAAAGCTCACTAATGAAATATTGGCTCGGCGAGAGGAGGAAGATATGGATATTGACCCTCCCCTGTGTACCTCAACGGCATCGACCACAACGGCATTAACCTCAACGGCATCGACACGTTGTGCAACCGCAGGAAACACTCTTAACATGCTAATGATTGTAAGCATGTTTAGCCTGTTGTGGCTTCAACCAACAGCAGCGGCTCCCTTACGCATTCATCGTGCTTCATTGAGCCAAAATGCACAAAGATTCCTTCAAATGGTTTCCGCCCACTACAGCACACTCACAACCGCACCGCCATTTGAATCAACGAGCATTTTGAGCACCGCACTCCCACCAGTAACTTCGTCGTGGTACAGCACAATAACTCGAACTGAAACGATGATAACCACGAAGTCAAGTCCATGGACAACGACAACATGGGCACCGATGACAACTACGAAGACAAATCCATGGACAACAACAACATGGGCACCGATGACGACCACCAAGCAAAGATGGACTCCAACGATGTCAAACAGCGCATCAACTTGGACGACAAGACGAACCCGAATCCAATACGTCACGAAAGCAAGAAGCCAACAAACGGATGCAACGACACCCCCGGCACGATCAAATCGGCAAAATCAGCAAAAAGAGACTTGGGAATGACGGAGCGGACGTTTTCTGGTGTTCCGACAGGGGCAGTACGATTTGGGAACTCAAGGGCACGGAAAATTCACCTTTCTGCCGTCCCCCGCCAACACTCACTGCTCAATGGCACAATCTGGCAATTGAGCTCTTCGCAAAAGTCATCAAGCCTGAGCAAATCGCATTCGCATGGCATTGCTCCGTCAAACGCACCAGTGAACGTTATTATACAAATTTGTTGGCCGATAAGTTCGTCACCATCGAGAAGGAATTTCCACCGGTCAACAAGCGGATCTGCGAATACGTCATGCCAACGGAAACCTCACAGACACAGCTCGCCGAAAAATTTTGGAATGAACAAATCGTCGGAAAACGAAAGCAACTGACTAAATTGGCACCACTGACCGATTTGTTAAAAATTTGGGCCACAAGTTGCGACAAATACGCACTGTTCATGCAACGGAAACAATTCGAGCCAATTAAATTCAAGCCGATTCAATTCGAAGGCACCAATCCGACCGAATTTGAAAGTTGGCTTCAAAAGACCAATGAATTTGTCGCCCAGGCAGCAACTCGAGTTAAAGCAGCTGCAGCAAACCAACCATTCAACAACAAAGAAGTGATTTGTGTTGGAGATTTAACAGCAGAAGAATTAGCCAACGCATCACGTTCACAATGGTTCACCCATTACGTAAAGGACCAACTCCATTTGGCACCTGGACCAGATGTGGAACACATCATTTTTTCATATTTGGCAAATGAAGAAGAGATTGCCAGCAACATTGAGCCGTACATCCGGCTCTTGGCCAAAACTGACATTGAGCTTACGATTGTGCTTGCCAAATCGGACCACAAATCTTGGATAAAAAACAAGACAGAATGCCATCAACTGGCGAAAGCAGCGAATGCCGGATTCTGCGTCTACCATCGACGTACAGGAGAAGCAAAAAAGCTCACTAATGAAATATTGGCTCGGCGAGAGGAGGAAGATATGGATATTGACCCTCTCCTGTGTACCTCAACGGCATCGACCACAACGGCATTAACCTCAACGGCATCGACACGTTGTGCAACCGCAGGAAACACTCTTAACATGCTAATGATTGTAAGCATGTTTAGCCTGTTGTGGCTTCAACCAACAGCAGCGGCTCCCTTACGCATTCATCGTGCTTCATTGAGCCAAAATGCACAAAGATTCCTTCAAATGGTTTCCGCCCACTACAGCACACTCACAACCGCACCGCCATTTGAATCAACGAGCATTTTGAGCACCGCACTCCCACCAGTAACTTCGTCGTGGTACAGCACAATAACTCGAACTGAAACGATGATAACCACGAAGTCAAGTCCATGGACAACGACAACATGGGCACCGATGACAACTACGAAGACAAATCCATGGACAACAACAACATGGGCACCGATGACGACCACCAAGCAAAGATGGACTCCAACGATGTCAAACAGCGCATCAACTTGGACGACAAGACGAACCCGAATCCAATACGTCACGAAAGCAAGAAGCCAACAAACGGATGCAACGACACCCCCCGGCACGATCAAATCGGCAAAATCAGCAAAAAGAGACTTGGGAACGAACCGTGACGGAGCGGACGTTTTCTGGTGTTCCGACAGGGGCAGTACGATTTGGGAACTCAAGGGCACGGAAAATTCACCTTTCTGCCGTCCCCCGCCAACACTCACTGCTCAATGGCACAATCTGGCAATTGAGCTCTTCGCAAAAGTCATCAAGCCTGAGCAAATCGCATTCGCATGGCATTGCTCCGTCAAACGCACCAGTGAACGTTATTATACAAATTTGTTGGCCGATAAGTTCGTCACCATCGAGAAGGAATTTCCACCGGTCAACAAGCGGATCTGCAAACAAATGGCCATTCACCAGGAATGCCCATTCGCCAAGTCTGAAATGACGAATCACGAAGCACAATTGTGGTCAACGAATGACGAATTGGAAGTCAACTTCCCTGGACCAATCGCCGGACTTTTCAAAGGCGAACAAATCAGCACGGCGACAAACTGCTTTGCTCAACCAGCAACACTTTTCGTAAAACGGCACAATCTGCAGATGTTTTCGCCAGTCCACCAAGTTCAGAACTGTCAATACGCCACTGAATTCTGCCAACTGCCCGACAACTCAACTCTGATTTGGAAATCAACCTGCAATGGCAACGAATGCCAAACCTGCGACTACGAGAAGGCGGAAGTCATCAACGGAAAATTCACTGCGGCCTACGGAGAATCAATGGCCACTTGGATCTCCGAAGATCACCAAAAGGCATTAACTTTCGCCAAAAATGCGCCAGAACTCATCGCCTGCGATGGCACACGCATCGTCATGTCCGAACAGAACTTCGGAATTGCCAAGGAGCAATACGACGACATTGTCAGCACCACGACAAGATGGAAAAGAGGCATCCGACCAGAACAGCTCGCATCACAGCTCTCGGCATCCCAAGTGGCAACAAGCGTGGCGTTAAATCAGCTCTACACGAGGGAATGTCAGCGAAACACGAGGGCAGCCAACCCGACTCTCCAGGCCAGACGCTTACTACGGCAACCAAACGTCCAAGCTCGTTGGATCGGCGAGACGACAATGGAGGTGTTTCCATGTGTCAACATTTCGCTAGAGGACATCTCATACAGGCCAATGAATGACTGTCGCCTCTACATTCCCGTGACTGCGCACTTTCCCGACCGAGCTATCGCAGCTTTCCTGGATCCGGAACTTCGCATCATCTCGCTGACAGCACAACAGGCTAGCTGTAACAGCTACCGGTTCCATCATCTTCAACTACGAAGCAATCCCAACATCTGGTTATGGATTGACTCTCGAACCGGCACAGCACGACCAAATGCCGAAGGACTACGTCCACGAATTGTACGAAACAACGATCAACCAAACGAACAGCAATTTGGAACTTCGGACCGACTAAAACAAAAACTGGCAACTCTTCAATGAGTCCGACGCGACACGCTTCCCGCACATCAACGAATTCATCAACTCGGAGCAGTTCAAGGACAAGCTGGAACAGCACATTACAGCAAGGACTGAAGCTTTGGGCGCGTTGAAGGGCGGAATAGAAGGATTCACCATGCGCTGGCTAAAAGGCCTGATCGACGAAGCAATCACATGGTGGATTCGAGTCGCCTGCGTTTATTCAACCTTCCTCATGCTGCGCGACATTGTACTCCCATGCACTCTGGCGTATTTACTTAATCCTATCCGAGTGACTCTTCTCAGTCTCGTTGGAGTACGCCCGCATCCGACGTTCCGACCCACCGTTTCCAAACCACTTGGGATCGAAGAAGGAATGCCGCTTCGCGAAATGCCACAAACCCCCAAACCACCAGCGCGCAGGGCAGAGCACCGATCCATGTCACCAATCAAATTGGACATGATTGCCAGAACTGCTCGATACCAACAACCACGAACACAAAGCCATCTCGACCTCACAGAAGATTCGCCCTTTGGAAGGCCGAGAAGAAAAGAATTCTGACGGGCCCGATCTTTCTTGCGCCGGAATGTCGGAACTATGCTGAGTTCCATCAGCCGATCAAATTGATCGGCTACGAACGGGAGGGGCCCCCTCCCCTGCATTACCCTCCCCCCTCCGCCGCCGCGCAACTGTTCGTTCCAGCCCGCTGCCCCTCTTTTCTTTAAATTGTTAATTGTTTTTGTGTTCCCTTCCTCCTCCCCGCGCACAATTTAACCGCTAATTCATCAAATCACAACTTTTCTCCCCCAATTTCATTACGATTTTTGCCCCGTTCCTCCCGCCCAATCGCCGTAAAATTGTTTGTCACTAATTGCCTCCTCCGTTCATTTGTGCGGTAAAAACCCAAAATTGGTGTGATCAAAGTACTCCATTCCCTCCCTCCCAATTTGTGATCGAAATGCCCCATTTTTTCACCATTTCTCCAATTGTTGCCCGTCTCTCATCATCCCATTTTTCGCCCAATTTCTGTCCACTTTTTCAATTTTTTATGTAATTTTGTTAATATTTAAATGGCCCCAAATGAACCCAAATTCGCATTTCCATTTTTCAATTGCATTTTCCCCATCAGAGAATTGTCCCATTGTGCGGTGAATAAATAATTTTTATTTGTTCTTTGATCATCCGGGAGCCTCCAATCCCAGCACACTCCTCCCCAATCACCGTCCGAACAACAAAGCACAACATTGTGCACTTTGTCTCTTCAAAGCGGGACAACTATTTTTCTGCGCAACTCCGGCTTAGAAATGAGAAATTTATACATTTCCGAAAATCAATTTTAATTTTTTAAATTTTTTGGGTATAGGTGAGGGAAGAGAGTCCGGCGGTGTCGATAGGCGCCGCGGGGAAATTTTTTGAAAATTTAATGCAATTTTTTAACAAGTTCTGTCCAAAAAATGACCAAAATTTGCGATCTTGGGCTAATTTTAAGAAAAAAAAATAGGAGTTTTGGGGGGCCGGCGGTGCCGATAGGCGCCGCAGGGGGAAAATTATTTTAATGAATTTTGTTAGGAATTAGCCAAATTTTTCAGAAATTTCCTCTTTTAAATGAAAATAAGACACTACCCCAAATCAGAACATTTCTTAGAAATAATAACAGATACACCCCTGCTCTAATAGACGCTGCCGGAAGAGAAAAATTTGAATATTAACTGAATCTTGTTAAGATTTTGCATATTAATTCGCTTCAAAAAACATTTCTTTCAAAAATTATCATTAAAAACTAAATTTCTCCCTAAATCCAAAAAATAAGACGAAAATAAGGACAAAGAGCTTAAATAAGGACAAATCTTACAAATAAGGACATTTAAAATTTGTAAGATTTGGACCCTCAAAATAAGGACAAAGGGTAACCCTGAACTACATCCATATTATGTTTTAGGATTAAAGATCCTGTTTTCCGGACTCCTGTGTGATATTTTAAAATTTTCCACGCAATCAGCGCTAGTAGATCCCTGAAAATGTGGAAAGAACTTGTCCGGCGCTACTTAAAAGAAGGACTCTTTTGAATTTATCAAAAAGTAAAAACAAAAGCCGAGAAGAAAAGAATTCTGACGGGCCCGATCTTTCTTGCGCCGGAATGTCGGAACTTTGCTGAGTTCCATCAGCCGATCAAATTGATCGGCTACGAACGGGAGGGGCCCCTCCCCTGCATTACCCCCCCCCCCCTCCGCCGCCGCGCAACTGTTCGTTCCAGCCCGCTGCCCCTCTTTTCTTTAAATTGTTAATTGTTTTTGTGTTCCCTTCCTCCTCCCCGCGCACAATTTAACCGCTAATTCATCAAATCACAACTTTTCTCCCCCAATTTTATTACGATTTTTGCCCCGTTCCTCCCGCCCAATCGCCGTAAAATTGTTTGTCACTAATTGCCTCCTCCGTTCATTTGTGCGGTAAAAACCCAAAATTGGTGTGATCAAAGTACTCCGTTTTACCCCCAATTAATCCCCGGGTTTACTCCAAAGTTTGCCAAGAAATGGAAAAGAAGTTTATTTAAGTAGGATGGGAAAGGTATGAAGAAATTAAAGGTGAAAGTGTATAAGTTGTAGGATTGGATAGGAAAAGGAAGACAAAAAGCCAAGAGCCCAAATTCGCATTTCCATTTTTCAATTG
This sequence comes from Heterodera glycines, assembly GCA_004148225.2. Classification (NCBI taxonomy): domain Eukaryota; kingdom Metazoa; phylum Nematoda; class Chromadorea; order Rhabditida; family Heteroderidae; genus Heterodera; species Heterodera glycines. The sequence goes on along the minus strand of CP049709.1, from coordinate 18,158,441 downwards.
CATTTTCCCCATCAGAGAATTGTCCCATTGTGCGGTGAATAAATAATTTTTATTTGTTCTTTGATCATCATTAAAAGGGGAAAAATTACATAATAAATTTGCTGGGTCAAGAGTCGGGAGTGATCATCAAAGGAAACGGCAAAGTGGTCAAAAATTGCAGATTGGGGAACAGTCCAGTTTTTTAGCAGTTTTATTCTAAAAGATTTTCTCTGAAATTTTATTTTTTACAATTTATTTATGTTTACCCATATTTACCTCTTTTTTCATTAATGTAATGTATTATTCAATTTTATAAAAACATATTTTGCCAAATATTTGGTATAAATAATCGTTAATAAAAATATATGTTTACGTTTTTACAATATTGAATGCGTGGCATTTGGCATTTGTCGGTCTGATCTAAGCAAATGCAATGGCATAATTTTCAGCATATTTAAGTCAAAAATAAAGATTTAATTTTTAATAATTTTACAAAAAAAGAATATTTTTTAATAAAAACCATTAAGCAACTAGCAATCAGAACATTTCTTAGAAATAATAACAGATACACCCCTGCTCTAATAGACGCTGCCGGAAGAGAAAAATTTGAATATTAACTGAATCTTGTTAAGATTTTGCATATTAATTCGCTTCAAAAAACATTTCTTTCAAAAATTATCATTAAAAACTAAATTTCTCCCTAAATCCAAATGAAATTTTAGACGTTGTAAAACAAAAAGTGGACGAAACGAAAGTTGAGCGTAAGGAAGAGGAGGGGAAAGGTGAATTTGGACCCTCAAAATAAGGACAAAGGGTAACCCTGAACTACATCCATATTATGTTTTAGGATTCGTTATGGCTGACTCCAAAAAGGAAGGTGAAAATATTGTTAATTAATTATTAAAATTATATTTTTAACTGAAGGCACAACGACAGTGAAAATTCCGCACCGTTATGGAGCAGTGTCGGGGATGAGTGGCCAAAATGCCAGTCCAAAAGCCTCTCAAATTGGCAGTCCAAAAAACAGTCCAAAGGGCACTCAAATTGGCAGTCCAAGATCCATTAGCAGTCCTAAATCAACACAAATTGGAAGCCCAAAAGGCATTCAAATTGGCAGTCCACGAAAAGAAAAGACCAAATTATCTTCAGCTGTTGGCTCTTCTGATTTCAATGTTATCGACGAATGTAAGAAGTCATAATTGAAGACAATTCCAACATTTTAATTAATAATTTAGCAAAAGAAGCGAAAAAACCAAGCCAATTCAAACCGAGTCCGTCCAGAAGCCAAAATAAACGCGAACAGCAGCGACTCAATGTTACTATTGGAGAAGCGGGAAGAGGTAATTAATGAAATAATTATTAATTGTTCTTTGTTATGGCCTAACGACATATTTGGGAACGTTTATTTAAAAAATAAAAAAAACTCAAAGTTCACCGCTAATGCCAATCTCAGACGCTATGTTTATTATGATTGATTAGGGCTGGTAATTAAATGGAAATCCATTTTCTTTTTCTGGACTTGGAGGCCTGAAAGGAACAAAACAACATTTTTTGTCTTGGTTTGAAGCTTCTAGGATAGATTTCTATATCCATATTTTTTCATATTTCGCGATTTATAATCCATATTGGGTATTTTTCCAACAAAAAACCTCCATTAGAACGGCCCTCATCAGCAAAAATGGCCTTTTGACCCATAAAGATGAGAAAAATTTCCGTTATTTTTTAGTAAACTTTCTCGAGAATATTGTTTAAATTTAAATTTTTCGCAAAAATGGAAATTTGTGTCAAAAATCTCTGAAATTTTATTTTTTACAATTTATTTATGTTTACCCGTATTTACCTCTTTTTTCATTAATGTTTTTTCTTCTTCAATTATTTTTAATACCGTAGTCATCTATTTTTAATGACTTAAATTTAATGATTTTTGAAGAAATTTGAAAAATTTTCAATGAAAAATTATGTCCATATTTTGCAATTTTATATCAATGTTTCGCGATTTTAGGCCCATATTTTATGGCCATATTTCGCAATTGCATATCAATATTTTTACTAGCCTTAATTATGATGAATTTTTATTAAAAAATATTTTAATCATCGGAATTATTAAGTTCAATCATCAAAAAGAGTGTCGAGCAAAGACACCTTTAGTCCGTCAAGGAAGGAAAAGGAAGAGCAAATACGACGTCTAACGGAGGGGGAAGAAAACGAAAGTAAAAACAAATGAATTTTTTAATTTGTTAAATTATTAACCCTTTAGGCTTATTTGATGATGAATTTGATGATTAGAATTAAGAAGACCAGAACATCAAATCACTGTGACAAAAGACCTTTTTTTGTGATTTTTGCACTTTCCCATTTCTAATCCATATCCATCTGCATCAATTTGTTAATTGTAACCCACTCAGATGGTATTATAATAAATAGTTAGGCTTAAAAATTGCAAAAATGAAGGCTTTCCCCAATTTTTTAAGTAAAAAATCCTCTGAAATTGATACAATGTAATTTTTGGCCAGCGAAGTAATGTTTTAAAAGATGGATGCATTTGAAAATTAATCCCAATAACTGATTTGTTAACACGTCATTCGTCGAATGCTCTCAACATTTACGCAACAGAAAAGATCCATTAGCAGTCCTAAATCAACACAAATTGGAAGCCCAAAAGGCATTCAAATTGGCAGTCCACGAAAAGAAAAGACCAAATTATCTTCAGCTGTTGGCTCTTCTGATTTCAATGTTATCGACGAATGTAAGAAGTCATAATTGAAGACAATTCCAACATTTTAATTAATAATTTAGCAAAAGAAGCGAAAAAACCAAGCCAATTCAAACCGAGTCCGTCCAGAAGCCAAAATAAACGCGAACAGCAGCGACTCAATGTTACTATTGGAGAAGCGGGAAGAGGTAATAATAAGGAAATTACATAATTTTTAACGCTGTTAAAAATGATTGGCTGGTGTTGACAATGTGCAGAGATCGGATACGGGCCGGGCCCGTATACGGGTTTTTACGGGCCCGTATTTTTTTCAGCCGATACGGGTTTTTACGGGTTAAGGTTTTACGGGTTTTTAGCCCGTAACCCGTATCGATGTCAAACCCGTAACCCTTACCCGTACAATCAGAAAATTCCGATTTCTAGTGTGCAGGGTCTTTAATAAAAATCATTTGATTCTCATACTCATTAAAACTTATGAAATCTTGGGAAGAACAGGAAACGTAAAGGGTTTTTGACACCTTAAAATTTTTATTTTTTAAAAAGATGAGAAAAATTTCCGTTATTTTTTAGTAAACTTTCTCGAGAATATTGTCCACGTCAGTCGCGTCAGTCGTATTACAAATTTGTGTCAAAAATTCTGAATCAAAATGGAAACCCAAAATATTAGTGGTCTAATTACTGCTTCATAATACAAAATTAAAAGAATATTGGATATAAAAAACAACTCTTGTGGGTCGTCCATTTTTCAAAGTGATTTTTTTTTGATCAGAACCCGATGTTATTTATAGCTTAATTTTTTCAGATTTTATGTTTTTTGAATGAATGCGGGTTCGTTGGGTCGAAATGGGTGTCAAATCTGATTTACCGACCTTTAAAACCCCTTATTTCGTTTTTTTATTTTGGCTTGGCGCTGATATGACTAGCCCATTGACTCAGCTAATTTTAAAAACACAAATGAAGAGAAGATTTTTTGTAAATATTGTTTCCTTTGGAAAGGTATTTTGTCTTTATTGGGTGTAAAAATCTTTTTACTTTTTTTTGAATTGTGCTACTCCTTAGCCGTGTTGGGTCGTTTCATAACAAATGCAAATTTACGATTTTCGCGAAAAACTTTTGATGATGAATTTAACAAATTAAATTGACCAAAAATCCTCAGAAAAATTGCCACAATTTTCTGAAAACTAGATGCAAAAATTTCTAAAGAGTCTCTAAAATTGGCAGTTTTTACAAAATTTGTTAATTGTAACCCACTCAGATGGTATTATAATAAATAGTTAGGCTTAAAAATTGCAAAAATGAAGGATTTCCCCAATTTTTTAAGTAAAAAATCCTCTGAAATTGATACAATGTAATTTTTGGCCAGCGAAGTAATGTTTTAAAAGATGGATGCATTTGAAAATTAATCCCAATAACTGATTTGTATAACACGTCATTCGTCGAATGCTCTCAACATTTACGCAACAGATGAAAATGCACAGAAGAAAGAATCTATCACAAATCATTCTTTCCGTGCCTCTTTTTTCCTCAGAAATATGCACAAGTCTGCTGATCATTTCCGTCCAAGGTCAGTTTTTGTTGCAACATGACATTCAATGTCTGTTGGATATTCCACCGTAGAATCTGGAAAATGGTTGTCAAATTACTAATTTTCCATTCACCACGAGACAGAGAGCCGAAAAGTTGTGATTGCGGGATTAGTCCCGGACGGGTCCAGTCCAATTTAACCCTAGTTTCTACCGAATCTAGGCATTTTCTTAATTAATAAGGAAATTACATAATTTTTAACGCTGTTAAAAATGATTGGCTGGTGTTGACAATGTGTGCACACTTCAACTCCACTTGACCGTGATGAAGTGATGAAGAATTTCAAAGAAAACTTGTCATTCGTCAACAACAAATACCAAATCGCGTTACCATGGAACGACAGAGTGGCACAGTTGCCAACAAATTATCACCAAGCAAAGGCAAGGCTCATAAGCCTCATCCGAAAGCTTCGGACAATTAACTTGGTCGACGAATACCAAGCAATCTTGGACGAACAACAGCAGAATTCCATCATCGAATTGGTCAATTCTGATCATTCTTGTGGCCCAGTCCACTACCTGCCACACAGGGCAGTCATCCGAACTGACAAATGGAAAAGGTCATCCTCGCCGACATCGAAAAGGCATTCCTGCAATTGGGCGTCAGAGAACAGGACCGCGACGCCACGCGATTCCTTTGGCTTGCTAACCCAAAGGAAGCAAATCTCGAACAGCTGAAACAAGAAGACTTCCGCGTCTTCCGATTCTGCCGAGTCAGTTTCGGATTAACCGTGTCGCCATTTCTGCTCAATGCCACGATCAGGGAGCACCTGGCACTTCACGACACGGATGTTGCACAACGCATCAGTGACAATCTTTACGTGGACAACATCATGGTGGAAGTCAAACCAAGTGAAAGCATCAATCAACTAGTCACGGAAGCAAAAATCATTTTTGAATCCGCCGGAATGCGGATCCGCGAATTTTTCGGAAGTCAAATCGACGAACTCAAAGAGCTTGACTCATCCGAATTGGCCAAAGACCTCGAAAACACAAGGGTATTAGGCATTGAATGGAAGCCACGACATGACCAGCTGATCTTCAAAATGCCGCTCTTCAGAAGTCCAACCACAAAGCGAAACATTCTGTCACACATCGCAAAAGTGTATGACCCACTTGGCCTTATTTCTCCAGCACTGTTGCCCGCCAAGCATTTTTTGCAAATCGTCCAAAATTTGAATTTCAAATGGGACGATCCTCTGCCGGAAAAAATGTCACTTGACTGGATCAAACTAATGCACGCGTGGAACGGATTCGGCTTCAACTTCAGGGTGGAATTCCCTCGTTACATCGCGACAAGTCCCAGCGAAGAATTTCATTGCTTCTGCGATGCCAGCAAATCGGGACTCGGTGTCGCGCTTTACCAGCTCGCGGACACTTCCTACGGAAAAAAGGAAAGCAATTTGATTTTTGGCAAAAGTCATGTCAAACCGCTCAAAGTGGCCGACCACGATTCAACAATTCCTAAATTGGAACTGCAAGCGTTAACTTTGGGAGTCAAAGTGACAAAGTTCGTCCAAACTCAACTCAACTTCGATGACCAACAAGTCATATTTTGGACGGACAGCCAATGCTCAATTGAACGGCTCAAGGAGGAACGGAAATACGACAGATTCGTCAGTAATCGGCTGAAGAAAATCAGAGAAGCACGTTTCAAAGTCAGACACATTCGAACGGATGAAAATCCGGCAGACATCGCTTCACATGGAACAGATCCACAGAGTCTCCAATCGTCATTGCTTTGGCGATTTGGCCCAGTGTGGCTAACCAAAGTTAGCCAATGGCCAGAATCAAATGTCACTTACAACCCCGGCGAAGAAATAAAGGAAGTGACGGAACCTCCAATTGTCGAATGGAGTAATGCCGTCCAACAGAGCGAAGAATTCGTTCCTGCGATCCAATTTGAGCGCTTCTCAAATTGGAATCGTCTCAGAGCAACAGCTGCTCACGTCACCCGATTCGCAGTGGCCATGCTTCAAAAGAGACAAAACCCCGAGACGACGAGCAGTCCGCTTCTCACACATGGACACCCATTGGAAAAAGGGCCATTAACAGCAAAGGAATTGGAAATGGCCGACGAATGGATTCTGATCGAAACTCAACGGCAAAATTGGCCCTCAGAATCCGTCATCACTAATTTGAAACTCTTCAAGACAAAGCCTCTGGAAACATTGAAGTGCCAAGGACGGTTGGGAAATGCCAACCTGCCAATCCAAAGCAAAAATCCAGTATTTTTGCCTGCTGAAGCGTGGACAACCAAACTCATCATTGTCCACTACGATCGGATTCACAAGCATTGTGGACCGAGGATTCTTTTATCCAGAATTCGCGAGAAATTTTGGATTCCACGAGGCAGACAAACGGTCCAAAGTGTCCTCTACTCAACTCGAATCGGATGCTTGGAATGCAAAAGGGAAAAGCTGAAGCCTTATGCTTATCCCGAAGCTCCTAATCTGCCAAAGGAGCGAGTCAACGAGACACGACCCTTCAACAACAGCGGCATTGACTAAGCAAGAAGGAGGAAGCAAGGCTACAACGGAGGCCATCAACGAAAGCCGCGCCGTGGAAAAGGCGCCGCAACCGGTCCAGAAGGAATTCAATCAAAAAATGGCGAAGAAGCAGAGGGAAAAAGCAAGGATCAAGACATCGGACCGACTAAAACAAAAACTCGCCGATCTTCCAAAGGCATCTGCCCAAACAGAAAAGGCGGAAACCGAGAAGCAGCAGAAGGAACGCACTCTCCACGACCAACAGCGAGTTGGAAAACGAAAGCAAGCGGAAGAAGCATTCCAGAATCCATCGAGCAAACCACGAGAAGAAGCACGATCATTTTGGAGCGCAAGAAAGGCTGAATCAATGAAAGAAAAGACAAAGGGTCGACCAACCGAGGACATGCCAAAAAACAACGAAGTTCTACTCGCGTACTGTCAACGGATTTACGGCAATGATAATTGGCAGTTTCTCTGGAAAAATGGACGCACTTCCAGGGAGCTTCATCAGCTCGAAACGCAAGGATGGACACTTCATGACCAGAAAGGACAGATGGTTGAACCATCCGAATTCCTTGGTGGTACTCGGCCATCAATGAATGTCCGGTTTAAGGAGGGCCACTATACCAATCTGACGCCGGATGAGATAGTCTTCCATGGCCCACCGATCATTGAAAGCGAACCCGAACCGGAAATTATCGTCGTTGAAGACTCAGAAGAAAATGAGCGGCGAACTAAAAGAGCCGGACATACGCCACCATCTTTATACGTCCCGGAAGACGTATTTCGTCTCGAAGTATACCAACGAAGCACGTCAAAGGCACCGCAATACTTGGATTACAACATCCTAAATGAATGCGCAGGAACTGACCACGAAACATGCGCAAAATGCACCTAACAGCAAATTGCTTCAAAGCGGAAGCTAATGATCAATGGTTATGAGAAATGCGCCGCATCAACTCTGTTAATTGCGATGCTTCATGATTGTGTCCAGCGCTTCATTAATTTGCGAAACGAAGCGCTAATTCTCCACGAAGAATACGTCATGCCAACGGAAACCTCACAGACACAGCTCGCCGAAAAATTTTGGAATGAACAAATCGTCGGAAAACGAAAGCAACTGACTAAATTGGCACCACTGACCGATTTGTTAAAAATTTGGGCCACAAGTTGCGACAAATACGCACTGTTCATGCAACGGAAACAATTCGAGCCAATTAAATTCAAGCCGATTCAATTCAAAGGCACCAATCCGACCGAATTTGAAAGTTGGCTTCAAAAGACCAATGAATTTGTCGCCCAGGAAGCAACTCGAGTTAAAGCAGCTGCAGCAAACCAACCATTCAACAACAAAGAAGTGATTTGTGTTGGAGATTTAACAGCAGAAGAATTAGCCAACGCATCACGTTCACAATGGTTCACCCATTACGTAAAGGACCAACTCCATTTGGCACCTGGACCAGATGTGGAACACATCATTTTTTCATATTTGGCAAATGAAGAAGAGATTGCCAGCAACATTGAGCCGTACATCCGGCTCTTGGCTAGCTGTAACAGCTACCGGTTCCATCATCTTCAACTACGAAGCAATCCCAACATCTGGTTATGGATTGACTCTCGAACCGGCACAGCACGACGAATGCCGAAGGACTACGTCCACGAATTGTACGAAACAACGATCAACCAAACGAACAGCAATTTGGAACTTCATCCGTTGATCTTCCACGCTTGGCAACTCGACAATGAGTCCGACGCGACACGCGTCCCGCACATCAACGAATTCATCAACTCGGAGCAGTTCAAGGACAAGCTGGAACAGCACATTACAGCAAGGACTGAAGCTTTGGGCGCGTTGAAGGGCGGAATAGAAGGATTCACCATGCGCTGGCTAAAAGGCCTGATCGACGAAGCAATCACATGGTGGATTCGAGTCGCCTGCGTTTATTCAACCTTCCTCATGCTGCGCGACATTGTACTCCCATGCACTCTGGCGTATTTACTTAATCCTATCCGAGTGACTCTTCTCAGTCTCGTTGGAGTACGCCCGCATCCGACGTTCCGACCCACCGTTTCCAAACCACTTGGGATCGAAGAAGGAATGCCGCTTCGCGAAATGCCACAAACCCCCAAACCACCAGCGCGCAGGGCAGAGCACCGATCCATGTCACCAATCAAATTGGACATGATTGCCAGAACTGCTCGATACCAACAACCACGAACACAAAGCCATCTCGACCTCACAGAAGATTCGCCCTTTGGAAGGCCGAGAAGAAAAGAATTCTGACGGGCCCGATCTTTCTTGCGCCGGAATGTCGGAACTATGCTAAATTCCGAAATTTTTCTTAAAAATTGGCTCAAATTCCTAAAAATTGTTCATTTTGGGACAAACCCCCCCCCCTCCGCCGCCGCGCAACTGTTCGTTCCAGCCCGCTGCCCCTCTTTTCTTTAAATTGTTAATTGTTTTTGTGTTCCCTTCCTCCTCCCCGCGCACAATTTAACCGCTAATTCATCAAATCACAACTTTTCTCCCCCAATTTTATTACGATTTTTGCCCCGTTCCTCCCGCCCAATCGCCGTAAAATTGTTTGTCACTAATTGCCTCCTCCGTTCATTTGTGCGGTAAAAACCCAAAATTGGTGTGATCAAAGTACTCCATTCCCTCCCTCCCAATTTGTGATCGAAATGCCCCATTTTTTCAGCATTTCTCCAATTGTTGCCCGTCTCTCATCATCCCATTTTTCGCCCAATTTCTGTCCACTTTTTCAATTTTTTATGTAATTTTGTTAATATTTAAATGGCCCCAAATGAACCCAAATTCGCATTTCCATTTTTCAATTGCATTTTCCCCATCAGAGAATTGTCCCATTGTGCGGTGAATAAATAATTTTTATTTGTTCTTTGATCATCCGGGAGCCTCCAATCCCAGCACACTCCTCCCCAATCACCGTCCGAACAACAAAGCACAACATTGTGCACTTTGTCTCTTCAAAGCGGGACAACTATTTTTCTGCGCAACTCCGGCTTAGAAATGAGAAATTTATACATTTCCGAAAATCAATTTTAATTTTTTAAATTTTTTGGTATAGGTGAGGGAAGAGAGTCCGGCGGTGTCGATAGGCGCCGCGGGGAAATTTTTTGAAAATTTAATGCAATTTTTTAACAAGTTCTGTCCAAAAAATGACCAAAATTTGCGATCTTGGGCTAATTTTAAGAAAAAAAAATAGGAGTTTTGGGGGGCCGGCGGTGCCGATAGGCGCCGCTGGGGGAAAATTATTTTAATGAATTTTGTTAGGAATTAGCCAAATTTTTCAGAAATTTCCTCTTTTAAATGAAAATAAGACACTACCCCAAATCAGAACATTTCTTAGAAATAATAACAGATACACCCCTGCTCTAATAGACGCTGCCGGAAGAGAAAAATTTGAATATTAACTGAATCTTGTTAAGATTTTGCATATTAATTCGCTTCAAAAAACATTTCTTTCAAAAATTATCATTAAAAACTAAATTTCTCCCTAAATCCAAAAAATAACACGAAAATAAGGACAAAGAGCTTAAATAAGGACAAATCTTACAAATAAGGACATTTAAAATTTGTAAGATTTGGACCCTCAAAATAAGGACAAAGGGTAACCCTGAACTACATCCATATTATGTTTTAGGATTAAAGATCCTGTTTTCCGGACTCCTGTGTGATATTTTAAAATTTTCCACGCAATCAGCGCTAGTAGATCCCTGAAAATGTGGAAAGAACTTGTCCGGCGCTACTTAAAAGAAGGACTCTTTTGAATTTATCAAAAAGTAAAAACAAAAGGGGGCCCTTTTGGTTTGCAAAATTTTTTAATATATAGTCATGAAAATTTATTCCCTGGGGTTCTTGGGGTCCATGACCTCGAATAGATGTCAGATTCGTGATCACGACCTCTAAAACCCCGGATAACAAATTTTGATGGTTTTTTATCACAAAAAAATTTACAAAACAAAAGGGTCCCCCCTTTTGTTTTTGATAAAATTCAAAAGAGCTCCTTCTTTTAAGTAGCGCCACTTGTCCTATTCCGGTCTCAAATTCCAGAAAATCTTCTTAATTGATTTTTTGACGGATTGATAAACAAATTCGTTTAATTAAAAAAAATTCGACAACGCTTTCTTATGCAATTGTTTTTGCACTGTCCGTGCACAATTTGTTGGGAGAGATTTGGCCAAGGAGGCTTTTGTTTTACTCCCAATTAATCCCCGGGTTTACTCCAAAGTTTGCCAAGAAATGGAAAAGAAGTTTATTTAAGTAAGATGGGAAAGGTATGAAGAAATTAAAGGTGAAAGTGTATAAGTTGTAGGATTGGATAGGAAAAGGAAGACAAAAAGCCAAGAGTCAATGGGGACAGAGTTTAAATAGGCAAGGACAAGAAGAGAGGATGCCGACATAATTCTTATCAGACGGGGAATTCAAAGGGAGAGAGCAAAGGCACACATTAAAAGGGGAAAAATTACATAATAAATTTGCTGGGTCAAGAGTCGGGAGTGATCATCAAAGGAAACGGCAAAGTGGTCAAAAATTGCAGATTGGGGAACAGTCCAGTTTTTTAGCAGTTTTATTCTAAAAGATTTTCTCTGAAATTTTATTTTTTACAATTTATTTATGTTTACCCGTATTTACCTCTTTTTTCATTAATGTAATGTATTATTCAATTTTATAAAAACATATTTTGCCAAATATTTGGCATAAATAATCGTTAATAAAAATATATGTTTACGTTTTTACAATATTGAATGCGTGGCATTTGGCATTTGTCGGTCTGATGTAAGCAAATGCGATGGCATAATTTTCAGCATATTTAAGTCAAAAATAAAGATTTAATTTTTAATAATTTTACAAAAAAAAGAATATTTTTTAATAAAAACCATTAAGCAACTAACATAATGGCCATTCTTCTGAAGTTTGTTCTGTTCATCTCAATAATGGCAATTTTCTGCGATTGTATGGACCCCGGCAAAAATGGGAAAAACGAAAAAAAAGGTACAGAAATTAGCTGGAGAAAAAGAATAAATTCAAAATAAAATAAAAAGAAATTTAGCAAAATAATTTTTTTTCTTTTGAAATTTTAGACGTTGTAAAACAAAAAGTGGACGAAACGAAAGTTGAGCGTAAGGAAGAGGAGGGGAAAGGTGAAAAAATTAATTTAAAAAATAAATATTTTAGGCGCCAGTGAAATGAACAAAGGCAAAAGCATCGTTATGGCTGACTCCAAAAAGGAAGGTGAAAATATTGTTAATTAATTATTAAAATTATATTTTTAACTGAAGGCACAACGACAGTGAAAATTCCGCACCGTTATGGAGCAGTGTCGGGGATGAGTGGCCAAAATGCCAGTCCAGAAGCCTCTCAAATTGGCAGTCCAAAAAACAGTCCAAAGGGCACTCAAATTGGCAGTCCAAGATCCATTAGCAGTCCTAAATCAACACAAATTGGAAGCCCAAAAGGCATTCAAATTGGCAGTCCACGAAAAGAAAAGACCAAATTATCTTCAGCTGTTGGCTCTTCTGATTTCAATGTTATCGACGAATGTAAGAAGTCATAATTGAAGACAATTCCAACATTTTAATTAATAATTTAGCAAAAGAAGCGAAAAAACCAAGCCAATTCAAACCGAGTCCGTCCAGAAGCCAAAATAAACGCGAACAGCAGCGACTCAATGTTACTATTGGAGAAGCGGGAAGAGGTAATTAATGAAATAATTATTAATTGTTTCTTTGTTATGGCCTAATGACATATTTGGGAACGTTTATTTAAAAAATAAAAAAAACTCAAAGTTCACCGCTAATGCCAATCTCAGACGCTATGTTTATTATGATTGATTAGGGCTGGTAATTAAATGGAAATCCATTTTCTTTTTCTGGACTATTGGAGGCCTGAAAGAAACAAAACAACATTTTTTGTCTTGGTTTGAAGCTTCTAGGATAGATTTCTATATCCATATTTTTTCATATTTCGCGATTTATAATCCATATTGGGTATTTTCCAACAAAAAACCTCCATTAGAACGGCCCTAATCAGCAAAAATGGCCTTTTGACCCATAAAGATGAGAAAAATTTCCGTTATTTTTTAGTAAACTTTCTCGAGAATATTGTTTAAATTTAAATTTTTCGCAAAAATGGAAATTTGTGTCAAAAATAAGTAAAAAAGTGGAAAATTTCATTTTTTTTCGTTTAGTTTTCACTAAATTTATATTTATTTGTCTTTTTTTCTTCTTCAATTATTTTTAATACCGTAGTCATCTATTTTTAATGACTTAAATTTAATGATTTTTGAAGAAATTTGAAAAATTTTCAATGAAAAATTATGTCCATATTTTGCAATTTTATATCAATGTTTCGCGATTTTAGGCCCATATTTTATGGCCATATTTCGCAATTGCATATCAATATTTTTACTAGCCTTAATTATGATGAATTTTTATTAAAAAATATTTTAATCATCGGAATTATTAAGTTCAATCATCAAAAAGAGTGTCGAGCAAAGACACCTTTAGTCCGTCAAGGAAGGAAAAGGAAGAGCAAATGCGACGTCTAACGGAGGGGGAAGAAAACGAAAGTAAAAACAAATGAATTTTTTAATTTGTTAAATTATTAACCCTTTAGGCTTATTTGATGATGAATTTGATGATTAGAATTAAGAAGACCAGAACATCAAATCACTGTGACAAAAGACCTTTTTTTGTGATTTTTGCACTTTCCCATTTCTAATCCATATCCATCTGCATCAATTTGTTAATTGTAACCCACTCAGATGGTATTATAATAAATAGTTAGGCTTAAAAATTGCAAAAATGAAGGATTTCCCCAATTTTTTAAGTAAAAAATCCTCTGAAATTGATACAATGTAATTTTTGGCCAGCGAAGTAATGTTTTAAAAGATGGATGCATTTGAAAATTAATCCCAATAACTGATTTGTATAACACGTCATTCGTCGAATGCTCTCAACATTTACGCAACAGATGAAAATGCACTGAAGAAAGAATCTATCACAAATCATTCTTTCCGTGCCTCTTTTTTCCTCATTCTTGCAGTGCTTTCTGCTGATCATTTCCGTCCAAGGTCAGTTTTTGTTGCAACATGACATTCAATGTCTGTTGGATATTCCACCGTAGAATCTGGAAAATGGTTGTCAAATTACTAATTTTCCATTCACCACGAGACAGAGAGCCGAAAAGTTGTGATTGCGGGATTAGTCCCGGACGGGGTCCAGTCCAATTTAACCCTAGTTTCTACCGAATCTAGGCATTTTCTTAATTAATAAGGAAATTACATAATTTTTAACGCTGTTAAAAATGATTGGCTGGTGTTGACAATGTGTGCAGTAGAGATCGGATACGGGCCGAGCCCGTATACGGGTTTTTACGGGCCCGTATTTTTTTCAGCCGATACGGGTTTTTACGGGTTAAGGGTTTTACGGGTTTTTAGCCCGTAACCCGTATCGATGTCAAACCCGTAACCCTTACCCGTACAATCAGAAAATTCCGATTTCTAGTGTGCAGGGTCTTTAATAAAAATCATTTGATTCTCATACTCATTAAAACTTATGAAATCTTGGGAAGAACAGGAAACGTAAAGGGTTTTTGACACCTTAAAATTTTTATTTTTTAAAGAGGAACCTTCGAGTTCGGCAACAAATGTCGGAATCACTTCGCTTTCGGTTTCCACGTCAGTCGCGTCAGTCGTATTACCTAAAAACATCCCTTAATCTGAATCAAAATAGAAACCCAAAATATTAGTGGTCTAATTACTGCTTCATAATACAAAATTAAAAGAATATTGGATATAAAAAACAACTCTTGTGGGTCGTCCATTTTTCAAAGTGATTTTTTTTTGATCAGAACCCGATGTTATTTATAGCTTAATTTTTTCAGATTTTATGTTTTTCGAATGAATGCGGGTTCGTTGGGTCGAAATGGGTGTCAAATCTGATTTACCGACCTTTAAAACCCCTTATTTCGTTTTTTTATTTTGGCTTGGCGCTGATGTGACTAGCCCATTGACTCAGCTAATTTAAAAACACAAATGAAGAGAAGATTTTTTGTAAATATTGTTTCCTTTGGAAAGGTATTTTGTCTTTATTGGGTGTAAAAATCTTTTTACTTTTTTTTGAATTGTGCTACTCCTTAGCCGTGTTGGGTCGTTTCATAACAAATGCAAATTTACGATTTTCGCGAAAAACTTGCATAAATTTTCTTAAACAAATTAAATTGACCAAAAATCCTCAGAAAAATTGCCACAATTTTCTGAAAACTAGATGCAAAAATTTCTAACGAGTCTATAAAATTGGCAGTTTTTACAAACGACCAATCACATGCTCAAATGGCGGGGTTATCCTCAAATGTTGGGTAGCCATTTTTAGCACCTGCTGTTGATTTCGTTCGCAGGAAACGGTTTTCTCTTTCTCTTTCTTTTTGCTTTCTTTCTTCTTGACGTTCCTTTTGTAGAGCTTTTTTATCTAAAATAATAAAAAGGGACTTATTTTATCAATGTTCATAAATAGTACAATAAGGTTTTACATTTTACTAAGAATAAATTAAGAAAAATGTAAGCACATTTTAACTTTGTTGCAACTTTAATGTGGCATCAGAATTTATATAAAATATTCTGAAATATGCACAAGGTTTATATAGTATATACAGACTTTGGATTTTTTTATTTTCAAAATTTTGACATATTTTTTTAAATATTGAAAAATTGGATTTTTATAAAGAAGAGTTAGCGAAATGAAATTTAAATATAATTCTACTTATTTTTTTTAGGAATTAATTCATTGAATATATTTTTTTAATTATATTTCACGATTTTTTAAATTCATCATATCACTTGGTTTTACAAGTCAGTAAATTCGAAAGTAAAGCACACTCAAAACAACGGAATAGTCAAAGTTTACAGAAACATATTTAAACAATTCAGGGATACACCCATAGGGCCACCGGACGAAATTTGCAAAGTTTTATTCGACTTATTAATTAATTAATTATTTTATGTTTACTGTTACCCTTTCTCGGAGAGCCGTTGTTGGGCTTTCTCGGGCTATTAATTCCATTCACCTTGTTCTTTGGGCTCTTTTTGTAAAATTCGGGAGTATCAAGTTCTTAAAGAGAAAAACAGGAAGAGTTAAAATTAAAAGAAAAATTGAAATTAGAATTGTCCAAATAAAAAGATTAAGATTAAAAAAGCTTTTGCCTTAGTTTCTTATTTTATCATTATTTTATTCAATTAATTGATTCTATTACCATTTTTGCATGCATTAAAATTTTTTATTAACGAATACCTTCTTCTTTTTATTATTTTACATCAGTGCACATAAAAAAATTTAATTTGCTATTGGTTCATTTTGGTTTTAAATCCGGGCTTGCATAAATTGGATTTAGATTATGGAAATCTCTAACTTCGTAATTACGGAGATTTTGATATTTTAGTGCTGAAATTATCTTGTCTTACTTTATTATTTCTTTCATAAATCACTTCTTCTATTAGCAATTTTGCATTTTTTGTTAATGAAAGCATTTTTTATTCATATTTTAAATGGAAGGAAGCAGGAATATAACCAAAATCAAAGCCAAAATACCAAAAACATTTGGAATTGTTTTAGGTATTTTTTTTTAATATAAAAGAACACAGAATTCAGATATTGGGGGATTGGAATTCTAAATTCCGAACTTTATTCGAAGTTTCAAATAGTTTGATGGTGATTATAATTTAAAAAACAACTTAAAAATCCACAATATTTTTCGTGCAAATCTATTATGTAATTGGGAAAAATTTATTAATTTCTGTCGGCAACTTTATTTATTAGGTGATTTTAGCAGATTTTGGCCTGGTCAAAAATGAAAAAATTTTTAGTTTAAAAAACCCTAAAAATTCAGCACTACACTTGCGAGCTCTGATTTAAAGCTTGCTTAAATCCTAATTGCAAAAAAAAAAAAAAAAAATTCCGACCAATTTTTTCATTAAAATAAATTTAATGTAACTAAAATATTCAATTCAGCAGAATCTTTAATGAAAATAAAAATATATTAAAAAAAAATAAAAGATGTAAATAGCCACTAAGCAATCGCGCAACCTTTGAACTTGAATTCAAATGATACATGAAATTTTGCCAAAATATTGCCTAAAACTGTCTACGGTGGTTTTCATAATAAATGTTAAATTGTATAAAAATTCGATATTTACTTAAAAATTAATATTATGGCTTTTTTAAATTTTGCCATAAAACTTTCCGTGAACCTCATTTTTTTATGTTTTTAGTCTGATATATATTTTTTACTTTTTCAATTTTTGATTTTTAAAATTTACCGCCACGTTTCCGGAGTGCCTTTTGTTACTGTCGGGCTATTCGCTGCACTGCTGCTCGGCTTTCCTTAAAATTCATCGGATTTTAGTGCAGAAATTACCTTGTCTTACTTTATTATTTATTTCATAAATCACTTCTTCTATTATTTGATTTGCGATTGTGCGGGCGAAAATGATAAAAAAAAATGAGATTTTTAATTTTTGCCATAAAACTTTCGATGAGCCTCAAATTTTTTTTCATTTTTGGCCAAAAAGTCAATCCTTGGGGTGTGCATTTTTCTAGCCCTATAAATCCTAACCTAAACATAACTTTTATATCCTTATTTCTATTTAAGTTCGTTTTCATTGCTTAATTGCTCACCTTCCTGTTTCGGGATTGGGATCGGATCTGAGCCTTAAGTAAATAATTTTATATCCTTATTTCTATTTAAGTTCGTTTTCATTGCTTAATTGCTCACCTTCCTGTTTCGGGATTGGGATCGGATCTGAGCATTAAGTAAATAAACATTATTAATTGATAAATTCATTATAATTAATAGACAATAGAATTATCAAATGAACGGGATGGGGCTTCACGATCAATTTAGGAAAAGAAATCATCGTTTTAGTTTGCATTAAAATTTATCATTTTAAAATAGTCATCGGGCTCAGCCTTTTTTCGAATGGCTTAAAATAAAATTATAAAAATTATTTTTATTTTTGGGTTTACCTTTGCTCTTTCCTTTTTTGCCGGGGTCCATACAGTCGCAGAAAATCGCCATGATTGAGAGGAGCAGCACACACTTCAGCAGAATGGCCATGTCTGGTGTTGATTCCTTTGCTTCAAATGTTGATTGAATTATGATTTTCTTGCCTTTCCTTTCTGATTAAATAAGGGAAATTTGCCACGTTGCCAAACGTGGCATTTTGCCTAATTCTTTCGGCTGTGTGCGTCTTCCTTTTGTGTTATTTCATTTTTTTCTATGCCCCTTTCATTTATTTCTGTTTCCATTATATGCAAAATGCTATTACTTTTTTTCTCTGCCATATAAATTTCATAGAATACAATAAAAACTATAATTTTTTTTGTCTTCACCCCACATTATGCCTATTTTCATTGTTGGCTTTTAGAAATTAAGCAGATTCTCCAGTCCGACTTGCTTTTGACGCACTACGACCCCGCAAAACCGATCATCGTTGCTTAATGACAGCAAAGGGACGACGGCCATATGACAAAACGGCATACAATATTAACGCATGTATTGATTTACGAATTTTTTAATATTTTACATGTAATTAAACAATAAAATAAATTGTAAAGTATAGAAAAAAAGTTTTACGAAATTGCGATTCCGATTACGATTACGATTCCGATTCGGCACATCCCTGATGCACAGACATCCTGACATCCTACATTCATTTTTGATTGTGGGCATCAGGGATGTTGAACATTTCGTGATTTTAGGGCGTTTCGTGGTTCGTATTTGGGCTCGAAACGCGTAATTTTAAGAACTGGTAAGAATGGGGTAGGTGTGGGGGTTGAGAGAAAATATTTTTTGAAATTGCGAGAAAGGATTAAGTTTTCTCCCGGGCACGCCTGTTGGCACACCTGCCCCAAAAAATTCCGAAATTTTTCTTAAAAATTGGCTCAAATTCCTAAAAATTGTTCATTTTGGGACAAAAATTAACAAATTGTACTCTCTAATTTTCAAAATTTTCCCAAGCGGCGCCTATCGGCTTTTGGAGAACTTTACAATTCAAAAAATAATGAATTTCTATATTTAAGAATTTATGTATGTATATAAAACAAAATTTAAAAATAAAATGATTTCGGTTATTTTTTGATTGATTAAATTTTGAGAATGATTCAAAACATTTTCGAATTTTTCATTAAAAAAAATCGGGGCGTTTGTGTCCGATTGGTGGATATCGATAAAAAGTGCACAAAATTTGGTACAAAATGGCTTTTGAAAGGTGCTTATACGACTCGTCTCCGCTGAGGAGGGTTAAGCTTGAAAATCTACTGCGCCAAAAATTATCAATTTTCCCTTGGAATACTGTATTTTCGAGAAAGTAGTAAAGATCATTTTGACGGAAAAAACTGAAAATTAATTTATGCACTTTACACAAGCCATTTTAAAGTTACTGTAATGAGCCTTTTGTATCAATTTTGCAGTTCATTATTGTCTATTTCACACATTTTATCATTAAAAATGGACATCTACATATGATTATAATCAAAATTGCTCTTAAGGGTCACAAAATTGTGCCGAATATTTTTGCCAAATCGTTGCGCACTGATGAGCGCAAATCCTTGCTGAGCAACAGCATCAGAATGGGCTGTTGGACATGAAAAATTGTGCCGAGAAGTTGCCAAAGGATGGCCAAAATCTGAAAATTTCAAAATTTTATTGGTCTGCAAATTTTTTTTTCACCTGAACGGTGTCTTCGCTGAGCTCAAAAATTCGGGACGATTGGTAAAGCGCGTGGGACAAATAGTAGGGCACTTGGCTGAGCAAGCACATGGAGAAGAGCCGAGTGCGTTCCTGCATCAAATTGACAAATTTGGCACGCTCCTCTCCGTTCGATTGGCTCCCGCGCGGCATCACAGTCGCAACTTGGACTAAATAAAATTAATTAAAATGAATAATACAATACAATAAATCTTCTCAGATTTCTTGGGTCGAGAACGAGAAGTGACCCTTTTCAAAAGACCCATCCATGCTCAGACCCACACAAGACGATTCTTCCTTCGCTGGCTCTCTTTAGCATCCCCCCCCCGTTAATGGGATATCACCGGGATTTACCGAAGGTCATTAATTAGTTAATTAATGAATAATTTCGCAACCAAAAAACCACGCAATAAAAAAAGAAATACTTATGCTTGTGGAGGGATTCTTCTTGTGATCGTGCACCATTTTGATCACTGTTATGCCATAGAGGAAAAAGGGAGTGCAAATGGAAGCCAATTCAGCGATTTGAACCGCGTCATAAAGCCCCGCGTCCGGCAATGTTGCGGTGATATACTGGAAGAAATAAATAGTTATTAATTAAAATTTAAATATAATTAAAATGATTAAGCTAAAAGCGAGCATTCGTCACACTTTCGTGATGGATGTCATCGGCTCGAAATAGCCCAACTGAATCAGACAATGGAAAGGGCGCCTCTCCGGAAACCAATTCATGTAAATTGAATAAACAATTGACACGAGACATGTGCACACAACGCAAGTTTTCATGTTCCTTAACAAATGGCGGCATAAATTTAAAATTAAATTATTTAAAATTTGGAAAATGCAAAGTGAAAACCGATTTTTTTCGTTTTTATTTTCATAATATTCAATGCATTGTTCATTATTTTCTCGAAATTTTCATTTTTAGTCATTATTTTTGTAAATATTTAAACCATTTTTCGAAAATATTTATTTAAATGTTTTGGCATTTTAAAAATCCTTTCTCGAATTAATTCAAATTTCTCTAAAAACCCCAAAGGTTTCCCTCGAAGGCAAAAAATGTCCACTTGGCAACACCAAATACAATTTTTTCTCATTAGTTAAATGGACAAACTTTTCTGTGCAAATTTTGCTGTAAAGACGTGGGAAAAGGAAAGCGGTGCACCGATTGAATGCCAATTCGATGTAAAAAGTGTCAATGCAAAAATTGACGAAACGGAACAGATAGGCACCAAATGGGTATTTTGCCTGTACGCGAGTGCCAACGAGAAACTCCAAGGAAAGCCAAACATATTCGAGCAGCCAAATAAGGTCGAAGAGATTCTAAAGCCCAAAATATTTTATTTTTAATCTTGAAATAAAACCGACATATGGAAATGATTTTGTATTTTATATGCCATGTGTATTAAATTCTATAATAATTAACAAATTTTAATATAGAATATTGAAAAGATTTCAACTAATTTTGTAAATTGAATAGAGCGGCACCGGTATTCTTCACTAAAGCAGATGCCGGTACTGCGATCACCTATGCCGATACCGTATGCAAGTTTACGACCGGTATCGATATCAACAGGACGGTTAGTTGCGGTACCGCCGGTACTGCAAGATTCGAGCCGGGTAGTTTATTTTTTACTAAAAACAGGTACTGGTCCCGTCACTGCTCTTGTTTAATTGTAAATTCAATTTTTGAAACTCAAAATATGCGCACAATGTAAAGGAGCAGCAGAAAGGCGGAGCGATGTTTGGAGAGGCGCCAATTGGCGGGCAGCACAACCAATTGGGACACAATGCCAAGCGCGTAAATGATGAACAAAGTGATGGCGGACGAGGTCAGCGTCAGGTCACGCCGCGTTGGGTCGTCACAAAATTGGACAAAATATTGGTAAGCAGCTGAGACATTTGTGGAAAAATTCGGAAAGGAATTGTCGATGGGCGACGGAATGGCTGAGGAAGAAGCCATCATTATTTTCTTTCTCTAAAAAGCATTTTTTACGGTTACAGTATGCAATAATAGAAAAAATGTAATAAAAATTGGAATATTCTAAAACTTTTAATTATAATGGCATTTTGTGCGGAGTTTTAAATGGAGGGCCGGCATAAGAAGCAAATTATAACTTCTCAACTCGCCTTTAAAGAGAGAGTTTCCGCCTCTGATGTGCCGTTGTACCCAAATTGTGTTCTCCATTAATTGTATGCCTTTGACTAATTGCCATTTAATGTGAAATTTTTTTTATCTCAATGGGCACGGCAAAAAATTTTGTGCGTGTGTGAAATTAAGATGCACATTTCAGTGAATTAATTATATCTTTTTTTGTATTAACAGAAATTCTAAAAAAGTAAAAATGTGGCACGGTTGAATTGAGCCAAAAGATCCGAATGGCATTTTTTAAAATGGCATTAAATGCACGGAAGAATTCTATTTTAAGAAAAGCATGAAAAGAGTTTCCTTAATTTATATTGAAAAGAAAAATTACCATTCGAAAAAGGTTTGCGTGTCACCTGTTGGATTTAATACATAAACTACTTTTTTCGGATTTTATGTGCCCAAAAAAAATCCAAACCTGAAATTGAAATTTTGGCACCAGAAATTTGAGCACCAGGAAAATTGGGCACCAATGTTATTAATTTGAAAATTGAAAAATTTAAAAAATAAAAAAATAAATTACGCTATGATTTGATCATTAAATACTTAGGGTTCGATGCATACCAGTTTATATTTGGGTTTAGACTACTTAGATTATATGGGACCGAAAATATCAAGGCCGGTAGTCTTCAACAGATTGAGCCTTCTACAAATAATACATATATATGAATTAATATACAAAGAATTGTAATGAATCCCAACCATATAAACATGGTTAATTGACTGGGCAATTTGTTAAAGACTTTACAGCTCGAATTTGATCATAATTTACAACTATGCTTTTAAATTAGACGGCTATATTATTTACATATTAAAATATTTTTATTTCCTTAATTTGATGGCCAAATTTTTTGGTGCCCAATTTTATATTGCCCAAACTTTCCGGTGCCAAATTTCCCCTTGCGTTTTAGAATAATAATTTTCCTCTGATAATAGGAAACATGCAAATGTGAATTGTATATCCAAAAATGAATAAATTGTTTTGAGTAATCGTGTGAGTTTAGCTAAATTAAGAAGCATATTTTCGTTGCGTCTTTAATTTTAAATTCAGTAGGTGTTGGTGCACAAACTCTTGAAGGCAACTTAAAACAAATGGAGAAAAATATAAAAGTATTTTTAATATTCTCCTGTCCAAAATTAAATAAAACCGAATTTTTGAAAATTTTCGAAAATAAAAATTTTCATTGCGTCTATTATGAATTTGCTCAAAAGCAACCAAACTTTAAAACTACAATTCACATTTCTATGATTCATATCATCCGAGAATAAATACTACAGGCAAAAAAAAGGTTGACAGTATTAAAGCCCTTTTCTCATTGATATTCTAATTCTTCTATTAAATCTAAGGAGACAAATTTATTGTTCGAAAACTTTCAAAAATTCGCTTTTATTCAAGAAAAGGCTGGAAAATATTAAAAATATAATTAATATTTTTCTCCAGAATGTTCCGGGTTTTTCTATCAGCTAAATTTTGCAGTTTCGTTCTCAGTAAATTATGGAATATTAATTAAAGCTAAAAATTTAAAAAAGCCACCAAAAAATGAAAGATGAGTCATCCGTTTTCATTAATTTATTATTCGATCACAATTTCTGTTTTCTGCTTCCAATTGACGCCGAATCATCACCATTATCCACCACCACAGCAGTTGATGAAAATTTATTCCATCAATTAGTCCATCATTTATTTCAGTTCATTCTTTTTGTTGTAAACGGACAAAAATCAAATGGGATTTGTGGTTTTATTTTTAAATGCTCTTGTTTGAATTGTCTGTTTTTTCCATATCCCAACCACAGTATTCTCTGCATCATAATGTGCCGACCACTGCTCTTCCTACTTGTTTCATTGTCCGCTCTTTCGTTCAAATTCGCCCTGCCCCCCGAACTCGGCATGCCAAACGGACCGCGAACGGGCGCCGCTTCATCAGTCAAAGTGGTCGAGCTGTCACACCCCGCAACGGCACGACACGGAACCGGCACTGGGTCTGGCAACCCGTACATGGACTACGGTATCGGTATGGATTCGAACAAAGGCAAACGAACCAAGGCAAACCATACAAAAAATGAAAAATTTGATCATACTGTAGGCATTTTCCCCTACAAATTTAAGCTTCTGTTGCACAGCTATCACTGATTACAGTATTTCAATTTTATTCAATTTATTTTTACAGAAGAAAATTTTTCACTGATCGGTGCCATTTTCGTTGGTCAGCTGATCTTTTGCTTCTTGGCCTCATCCGACAAAGGTACGTCCCAGTCGCTCTCTCTGAATCAATTAAAAATGCCATTTTAAATTAACTGTGTAATTTGAAACCGAACTATCAATTAATTTGTTGTGTCTGTTTTTACTTTTTGCTTATTGTTAGCTGCCTTAAACTTTGGAATGTTCTTCCGTCCGCTGATCATTTTTTGATTGCTGTCGCAGTTTATGGAGGGTAATTTCGTTTAACTTCTACTAATTATATAAAAAAATTAATTAACGGCGGCATTTTTTTTATTAAAATTTAGAATTCATTATGAAAATTGGGACAAATGTGAACCGATTGAAAATGGCACTGCAATTAGACTGGAAAAAGGCGGCAAAAAGTGTGTACCAATTTTTAATTTTGGCATTTTAATTTAAAAAAAATTAATTTCATATTAGTTATCTGATCTGTTACCCGAGCAAATTGGCCAAAAATTTCGGAAATTGGAAAGCCAATGGACGTATGAGAGAGTTGCAAAGATGGACTTGCAGGAATTGAGTAAGAAATGTGCCGAAAATGGTGGGCCAAATCATTGCAACGGCGGATGGCACAGCTTAATGATAGTCAAGAAGAGTGACGGGCAGTTGGCATTCCATTCATCCCTCAGGCGAGTGTTTTTGGGCTAATTACATATTTTATTTAGATTTAGCGCCAATTTGTCCGGCAATTTGGACAAAGATTTCTTCAGCGATGCCGGTTTTCTGGAGCTCAATTTCACCAAAGGTCCAATCTTATCAAGAATATTTTTAATTGTCTACAGTAAAAGGTACATGTGATACTATAGATTTATCAAATTCATTCCGACATTTTTACAACTAAAGTTACCATTATGAATAAAAAGTTAAATGTTTGACTTTTTATAAATCTATCAAAATAATTGTTGGAGATGGATGTTGATGTTGGATTTTAATTAATTTGAATTAGCGCCATACAGTAACAGTGATGTTCCTGTTTGTTTCTCCGCGCCACATTTCCAGTTATTATTTTCCCTCCGTTGTTTTCCTCCTCATTCATTAATTATTTCCTTCTTAATTTTTCGGTTCTAAATTAAATCTGTTTTGCTCCTTCCATTTTCGTCATTCCTCTGACTCCGTCGTCATCTTTTATTTATTTATTGATTTCATTTGTCTTTCCACAATAAATTTAATTCTGTTGTTCCTTGTGGACACAACATTGGCGACGCCCGAGTGCATATTTTGTGCATTACCGTGAACTTACCAAAAAGCTACTCTGACGGCCACCTCACATAACCCATAACACTAAAGTAATTCCCCATCTGACGCAAGCCTGAAGAGTTTCTCAGTATCTTGACTGAGTAAAGCTAAGTGTGTGTTCGGTATTTGCCAAATATTGCAAGTGGCATAAATTTAATTTTATATTTGTTATTGTCACTTTGAATTCATTCTCTCTATAATGACGACGAAGGAAGACCTCAAAATTATTTTGGAAGCTCAGCAAAAACAGTTTTTGGATTTAATTTCAAAAATTTTGCCTCAAAATTCGGCACCATGTGCCAGTTCTTCTGACCTGTTCAGTCAAATCAACAGTCAACTTCCGCAATTCCACTACGACCCCGAGGCAGATGAAACATTCTCACTTTGGTGGGATCGTTTTGGACAATTTGTCGAGAAAGACGGTAAGGATTTGACCGGCGACATGAAAGTGCGTTTGATTTTGGATAAGCTTTCGGCAACGGATTATTTGAGGTATGAACAGCAAGTTCTTCCTAAGAAGCCAGCCGAAATCGAATTTCAGCTTACAATTTCCACTCTTAAGTCACTTTTTGGCGACACTAAATCAATTTTTGTCAGGCGCTTCGAATGCTTTCAGCTGTCGTGTGGCCCCTCACAAAATGTCATGGAGTTTGGCGCCATGGTCAACGCTCGCTGTGAACGCGCCGACATGACTCTGTCAAAGGAGGAAGTCAAATGCTTGATTTTCATCACAGGTCTGAGCGACGCGCACAAAGAACTCCGACAAGAGTGTCTCCGCCAAATGGAAAAAGCGCGAAAGTCAACGCCACCGAGGTCCATGACTTTGGAAGCACTTCTGGAAGAGTGCCGCTCCATCCAATCGCTTCAAAATTCGGCCGCCGCTTTGTCTGGTCCCGGGCAAATTCATTCGGTGCAGGTCCGACCACAAAGAGTAAGCGATGGAAGTAAGAAGTCAAATCGAGGTAAAACGGTCAATCAAACGAGCAATAATTCGGTTCCAATTTCCAAAGAGAAAAATTTTCCTTTCAATTCAAATAGGACCGATCAAAATCCGCGTGAACAGCAAAAGTGCAGGCGGTGTGGCAAATTTCATGCTAACGCATGTCGTTATCCAGCGGATGTGAAGTGTTTTCGCTGTGGAAAGGCTGGACACATCAGCTCCATTTGTCAAGCCCGCACGCAGTCAAATGCTGTCACTGTGGCATCAACTTTTTGTGTGATGCAAGAGTGCCACGACTGGATTTGGACGCAGCCACTGATCAATGGACATCCTGTCAAACTTGCGGCTGACTCGTGCTCGCATCTGACAATTATTCAGGAGCCACTTTGGATAAGTTTGGGGAGTCCAAAATTGAGAAAACAAGGTAAAAAGGTTGGCAGTTTTTCCGGTCACAAATTGAGTTTGTTGGGCGAATTCGATTGTTTGGTGCAATTTAAAGGTGTTGATTTAAAGCTTAAATGTTCAGTTACATCATGGGACTAGATTGGATCGTGCCGTTTGAGCAGGCCACACAGTCTCCAATCGCGACCACATTGGATTTGTCAATTGCCACAACAAAAGTCAACGCAATTGAACCGACCGATGAACCAACAAATTTGGCTGAACAAATGAAAAATTCTTTTCCACAGGTTTTTCGGCCAGGTTTGGGCGTGTGCACGAAGATGAAAGCAACGCTTCATTTGAAACCTGGTGCTCAGCCCGTTTTTTGTCGAGCTAGGCCCGTTCCGCATGGAGTTTCGGAGGCCGTCAACAGCGAATTGGACCGTCTTGTTGAAATTGGAGCGATCCACCCCGTCGATTTTTCGCGTTGGGCGGCACCTGTCCTCGCGGTGCGTAAAAAGTCTGGTGAAATTCGTGTTTGCGTCGACTTCACGACCGGACTAAATGATGCGTTGGAACTCAACCGTCATCCATTGCCACGAACCGACGACATTTTCCATGCACTTCGTGGGTCAAAAGTTTTCTCACAACTTGATCTGCGCGATGCATATCTCCAATTGGAATTGGATGAAAAGTCCAAATCGTTAGTGGGGATTAACACGCATAAAGGGCTTTTTCAGTACCAACGGTTGCCCTTTGGTGTTAAGTCTGCCCCTTCGATTTTTCAGAAGATTATGGATCAAATGACGTCCGGTATTCCTGGTGTTTTTGCGTACCTGGACGACATTATCATCGCTTCAGCAAACATTACGGATCACATTGAATCTTTGTCCAAATTATTTTCAAAAATTCAGGATTTTGGATTCCGCATTCGTTTGGAAAAATGCCATTTTTTGCAAACTGAATTAAAATTTCTTGGCCACATTGTTTCAGCCAAAGGAATCCAACCCGACCCGGCTCGATCTGCAGCGATTCGCGAAATGCCGCCGCCAAATGATCTGAGCACTTTGCGTTCGTTTCTTGGCGCACTGAATTATTATGGTCGGTTTATCAAAGAGATGCGTGTAATTCGCGCTCCTTTGGACATTCTTTTGCGTAAAGACGTTCCTTGGGCTTGGGGAAATGATCAACAAAATGCTTTTGAAAAGGCTAAGCAGATTCTCCAGTCCGACTTGCTTTTGACGCACTACGACCCCGCAAAACCGATCATCGTTGCTGCGGACGCTAGTCAGTCAGGAATTGGCGCAACCATCAGTCACAAGTTCCCTGATGGCTTTGAACGCGTAATTGAGCACGCCTGCAGAAGTCTGACGCCAAGAGGCATTTTTTGTCTAAAACCGACCCCTGACGAGTTATGGGCCCGGGACTCAAATGTCCCGCTCAGGCCAAAAATTTTTTCTATTTCCGGGAAAAAATCGAAATTTTTCCGAAAAAAATACCAGTCGATAGAGCTCGAAAAACTATGTTTTGGAAGTGGTCTCCGTTTCTCTGGGAAAAATCGTTAAAAAATCCTAAAATTCAAAAACCCGAAAACCGTTTTTTAGGCCTAACTCGAAAAATTTTGAAAATTTTCGAAATTTTAAAACTTGGTTTGATAGCCTTTCAAATAAATCATCGCTCATATATGCGCTGATCAGATGGACTCCGATGCCGACGAAGCCGCCGAATTCGTTTTCTTCGCAAATTTGGAGTCTTTGCCTGTGTCTGCCGAAGAAGTTGCTTTGTGTACCGCAGATGAAGAACTGCTACAACAAGTAATTGGGTATGTTCGTTCGGGCTGGCCAAGCAAATGTCCTGCCAACGATTTACTGTCGTTTTTCCAAAAACGTAACACCCTCTCGGTTGTGGGTGGTTCCCTTTTATCAGGAAACAGAGTCGTTGTGCCGGCATCACTTCGCAAACGTGTTCTGTCTGCTTTACACTTTGCTCATCCTGGAATTGTCCGCATGAAAGCTTTGGCTCGTCAACATGTCTATTGGCCCGGCCTGGACAATGATATCGAAATGTTGGTGAAGCATTGTACCGACTGTCAGTCCGCGGCAAAACTCCCGAAAAAAGCTCCATTGTGTCCATGGCCGACTTCTGATCAAATTTTTGGTAGAGTCCACATTGATTTCGCAGGTCCATGTCCCGACGGCAAAACGTATCTGATTCTTGTCGATTCGTTGTCAAAATGGCCGGAAATCACTGAGATGCACTCCACCACGGCCTTACACACAATTACGGCACTAAATCGCATTTTTCACAGATATGGTTTTCCATATGTACTTGTCAAGCCGAGCGTATGGTTGACACATTCAAGCGTCAGGCTAAGAAAAATGCCAATTCCAAAAATCAAAATTGGATTTCAGAGTTCCTTTTCTCTTATAGGTCAACTCCAACCCAAGTACTAAATGGTTTGTCCCCCTCAGAAAAGTTTTTGGGACGCTCTCTTCGCACTTCGCTTTCCTTGTTAAAGCCATGCCAACAGAACAACAAACCGAACACAAATCAGTACCAGGACAAAATGCGACAACAGTACGATCGTCGCCACGGTGCTCATCCTCGTCATTTCAAAAACGGTGACACTGTTCTCGTGTTGAATTAATAAAATGTGCCGTATTTTTCCTCATTTTTTAATTATTTGATTGTGAAAATTCACCCTCCCTAACCCGAGTTACGAATTTTTGAAAATTACACCAAATTCCCAGGGGCCAAAAAATCCTGAATTTTCAAAAAATTTTTAAACGAACCCAAAGTATCTGAAAAGAAGAGGTACAAAAGTGTTTAGAAGAGGTACAAAAGTGATTAGAAGAGGTTCAACAGTGATTAAAAAAGGTACAACAGTAAATAGAAGAGGTACAACAGCGATTAGAAGAGTGATTAGAAGAGGTACAACAGAGATTAGAAGAGGTATAAATTTGATAAAAGAGGTACAAAAGTGATTAGAAGAGGTACAACGGTGATTAGAAGAGGTACAAATTTGATAAAAGAGGTACAAAAGTGATTAGAAGAGGTACAAAAGTGATTAGAAGAGGTACAACATAGATTACTCCTCATTCATTAATTATTTCCTTCTTAATTTTTCGGTTCTAAATTAAATCTGTTTTGCTCCTTCCATTTTCGTCATTCCTCTGACTCCGTCGTCATCTTTTATTTATTGATTAATTGAGGTACAACGGTGATTAGAAGATTAATTCTGTTGTTCCTTGCGGACATCAAAATAATAAGGACGGAGAAGAAGAATACAGTACCCTTATACCGTCACAGTATCCCCGTTTTTGAAAATACATTATTTCTGAAGCTTTTTCTATTCCCTTTTCAGCTCTGATACAGCAAAATGGGTCACTTTCTGCAGCTGAATTTGAAGAGGCACTTCCGCTTGGCTCATTTATGAAAGATTTTGACGGAATGGCGTTGCGAAAGGTACAACAGCGATTAGAAGAGTGATTAGAAGAGGTACAACAGAGATTAGAAGAGGTACAAATTTGATAAAAGAGGTACAAAAGTGATTAGAAGAGGTTAGTTGATGGGTGGGTACTGTAATCCAAATGGTGGCTTGATTTCCTGTAATAAGTTAGCTTTTCTCCGTCCATGCTAATGTCAGCCTTTTCGATATGCAGGTGGCCGCCCTGAAAATTTCTCTTAATAAAGTTTTTTATTTTCTTTAGCCTGTGCCGAAAGCGTCAAACATTGACCATTTGGGCACAAACTGTACACAAATTGTGTTTGCCGACCGTATGCCACAGTTTTGGCTGAATGTGTCCGTTTCTCCCTATTTTATTGCGTGCGAACAATTTAAGGCGCCATTTGATCCCTCGACTATGTTCAATCAGTCTCGGACCAGCAGTGATTTGTTTGATGCATGTCAAAAGGTGCCAACAACACCGAACTGCGAGAAGTTGGCACATTATCTGTGATAAAATTATTTAAAAAAAACCATAACCAATGTACAAATTCGAGGACTGTCATTGGTCTTTAATTCTATGATTTTAAATTTTCAGAAATTCCGTCCTTATTTTTCCCATTATCTTGAATATTTAAAAAAAACTGTTCTTTTTGGTGCAAAAAACTTTCAAAGTGCTCAAAAAATTTAAAGGCATTGAAAAAAATGGAATTTTGTGCTTTTAATCATATATTATAATTTCCTATTTTTGCCACTCCAATTGTTTTTTAAATATTTGTATAAATGATTTTATAAAATTAAAAAAAATAATAATTTTGAAGACATGAACTGATCGTCTGCTATAAAAGGAAAAGCCAAGCGGCGGTGGTCAACAAAGAAATTGCCAAAGTTTGCCAAGAACATCTCCAAAACGCGCGCCAAAAGGCGTACGGATTTCGCATCCGTTTGTGTACACATCGCGAAGCGGAAAAGCAACGGATCATTTTGGAATCCAAGCTGGACTTTTCATTCACTGATCAAAAGTACTTAACTAACAAATAGAATCAATCACAAAAACTGATTGGAAAATTCGCCGCTACAATGGAATCATTAGGCTAGTTTTACTATCTACCTTTAATTTAGCTTTTTTTACGCCTATTTGATGGTTTTTGAACCTTTTTTTATCGTTTATTTATTTATGCCTATAATATTCATATTGATGTTAGAAAACATAAATAAATCCCATAAAATTCTCCTGATTTTTCTCTATTTTTAAAGCTTTAATTCACTTAAATTGACCGGAATTGTCTTTTTGAATTAATTAATTCATTAATCAATTAAGAGCAAAACAATTGGCATAATTAATTATCGTTTTGAATTAATTAATTAATTAATTCAATTTAAGAGCAAAACAATTGGCATGATTCTTCCAAATCCCATCGCCCATCTTTTCGCGAAGGATCACTCGCAAAACGAATTTTCTGCCCTATAAAAACGATCCCAATAAGGTGAATTGATCAAAAACAAACAAACAAACAAATAATTTGTAAAATAAAAATAATACCATTCCAAAAAATCCGGGCCCAATGTCCATTTGCCTGGCTCTAAGCAAAGAAAAGCCTTGGTTTTTCTGGGCCTGGACTTTGGTCCAAAAAATCTTTTCCATGTTTTACATAAAATACCAGGTTCAGTTGTTATTTTAGAGACCGGATTTTAAATGGCCAGGACTCGGTAAATGAACCGGAAAGTTGCGGAACCATACTCTGGGAAAAATCGTTAAAAAATCCTAAAATTCAAAAACCCGAAAACCGTTTTTTAGGCCTAACTCGAAAAATTTTGAAAATTTTCGAAATTTTATTGAATTTTTTTAAACATCTTGACCATTTTTTATAAAATAAAGTAATTTTGCTTTCTTTTTTAATTTATTTATGGTTTAGTTGTTAGTGCTGCAGCACTAACAAAATTTTTGTTATGAGTTCGATACCGGTTGACGTTTTCTTTTGAATTTATTTTTTTATGATTAATGTACAAAAACACCCATAAAATTGACCATTCTTGGCATAATTCATTAACAAATTAAACTCAATTTTTAAAAAAAATGTCGGTTTTTTTCGGTTAAAAACCGAAACCGAAAACCGAAAAAAACCGAAAAAAAAACCGACCGATCCGATCTCTAGTTTCAATTATATAATATGGACCACAGCAAAAAATTAAAACAAAACGAAACAAAGTTAAGTTAGAACATGACGGCGCACTCTATGTTTTCGACCAATTGAGCGCAGATGGACTTCAGAAATTTTGGCGATGTGAGTTTCATGGCCCGTCAGACAAGTGCAAGGGTATGTTAATATATTATTTTGAATTTTGAAAATCTTTTAAAATTCAGGACGTTTGCACACGGATTTAAATAACGTTGTGCAGAAGTTGGTCGTGAGTTCATTCGTGCGACATGAACGCTGAGCATGTGGAATGTCAGCGACTTGTAACTGGACTCAAGCGACGTGCTGCTGAGATGTGCGAAGCACCTGCGACTATTCGTGCTCAAGTGCTGCAAAAAACATGCACACCTGTGCTAGCAGCTTTCCGAGCAAAGCGCCACAAAAAAGTGGGTTTATATCCAAAAACAATTTTGTTATTTTTTTGGTTTTTTAGGTGATCAAACGATTGCGCCGTGATGAAAATGCACCGCGGACCGAACCTCTCAATTTGGAGCAGTTGGAAATTCCGAATACCTATCGTATTTACAAGCGAACTGAAATTGACAAGAAACACTTTCTATTGGCGGACACCGGCGTTTTTCAAATTCAAGGACAGAATGGACCCCAACGGTGAGACATCATTTATACATTAAATGCTGATCATTGAACCGGTATTAAGAATTCTCATTTTTGGAAGAGCTTCTACGGCGGATTGGGCCCATCAGATGAAAGACATTTACGCGGACGGCACTTTTTCATTGACGCCACCGCTTTTCAGTTGGCAATGGTCGGTGCGGTCCGCACAGTGCTTCCGGCATGCAGTGTCCGCTACTGTTTTTTCACCTTGTCCGCAACATGAAGAGGCAGATCAGAATCCTTGGCCTCACACATGTCAATTGAATTTTTCAGATGATAAATTTTTTTCTTAGTAGTTTAGGCTTACAACACTGATCATGCTTTCGCCGAGAAGTCTAAGATGATCACTTCATTGGCCTTTCTGCCTGTGCACCACCTTCAAAATGGCCTTAATGTTCTTCAAGGACAAATTCCACCACAACTTAACGGCGTTTTCAATTGGTTAAGTCCGAAGGCGAATTTTATAATTTTTTTTTGATTTTTCTAGGTTTTTGGACAACTACATGGGCCGAATGCGTTTCAATGTTCCAATGGCGGCGCCTCTGTTCCACCCGCACGATTTTTTTCCAAAAAACACCATTTAAAAAATTTTATTTACATATTTTAAGTACATATTTGGTTCTTTTTGTACATATTTCATACATATTTTAGCATTTTTTATACATATTTTATTTACATATTTTGCGATTTTTCTTACATAAAAAAGAATCCCTGTCAATAACAATCACCTCCCCCAAAATGATCACAATTATGCAAATGTCAATGTGAATCCCGAAAACGTTAACAATTTTTTCAATGGTGTTTCCATTAACAAGAAAATGAGAACATGTTTAAGTGTTAATTGAATAAAAAATTTAAAAAACGGAAACAAAATGGAAAAAAGTCATTAGTTTATCAAAATGGTAACAATTGATCATTATTATTCCTCAACAGAAAGAGCGGAACGTTCAAATTTGAAATTGGGCCCAAAGTTTGCCTCAATTTCGTCTGTAAATTCCTTCAGAGAAACAAATGGAAACAAATTATCAAAATCAACAGAAAAGTCCGAGTCCAAAGTGTATTTGAATTCTTAAAATATTTATAAAAATTCAATTTTTTATTTTTCTAACCCAAAAGATGTCCATTTTTCGTGAAAAATATTTGACGAGTGCCAAAGTCAATGCCAATTCCAACAACATCACCACGAGAAAATGTGGCAGTATCAATTCTCTTTGAGCCGTTGGCACAAAATTTGCCCAGGCTTGAAAAGGTGAAAGTGTCAGTGCGCTCAATTATTTCGCCCAACGGCGTCGGCTGTTTGACGGCAAAACCAAAGAGAACGGAGCTGAAAATGCCAAATTAAAAAATAAATAAAATTAATTCATTTATTATTAAATAAATATTTATGAATTTAAATAGCTTACCTTTTCTTATTTATGACCGAAATTTCATAGTAAAAAGTGTTGAAATTGTCGGCGCCGTAACGAAGCGAATATTTGGCAAATACAGAACGAAAGACTGGAGTAAATAATTTATTTAATTTATTATTCTTTTAACAAATAATTGCCTTCTCTTTTTTCTTTGAAAATTGCCGTCAATCTTTTGTCACCACTGATTTCGATGTCGTTGTGACAAGCATTCGCATCCCAACAATTTTGCTGTTTTGGAGTTGAAATTATCTAAATTTGTAAAAAAACTTAATTTAAAAATATCTAAAATTTACAATTACTAAATTAACTCTTTTAAATCTTTCCCCTCTCCCATTTTCTCCACCTTCTGCTGTTTCTCCAATTTACTGATCCGTTCCAAAATTGCCTTCTGATCATTTTGCAACTGTGTTGAGTGCTGATCAACAGAAACTTAAATTCGGAAAAAAATAAATAAATGTGCTTTTATAATTTTAACTAGCGGGTGCGTGAACCGTCGGCTATTTAGCTGGGAAAAAGCGCTTCGCGCTTTGGGAGCTTCGCTACCTAGGCTGTGAAGCGATTCAAATTGATCGAATTGGTTGGAGAGATTTTTTTGAATTTTTAAAAAATTATTAGGCTCTACAATAAGTCTGCTGGCCACCCTGCGCTCAGGTCAAACCCTAATGAGTTATTCGCCTGGTACTGAAGTGGGAAAAAAAAATTAACTGAGTCTCCGTGTCTGTACAGGTCCGGGATTTGGTCTGATCAAAAAATAAAAAATACTGGATTATAGAGGACACTTCTGCGGAGTGCCCTCACAGCGGGAATTTTTTGATCCGAGTTTCAGAAACTGTGATTAGAAGAGGTGCAACAGTGATTAAGTGAGAAATCGGTCCCCGGGACTCAGTCGTCATGGCATATAAAAAGAGCAAATACGGTATTCGTGATAAGCGGCCCAAAACGACTTTTCGGGCCATAACTTTTTATTCGAAAATTTTCAGAAATTTTGAAATATCTTTTTTCTTATCCGTTGTTTAAATACCAAATAAAAGGCATAAAATGTGCCGTATTTTTCCTCATTTTTTAATTATTTGATTGTGAAAATTCACCCTCCCTAACCCGAGTTACGAATTTTTGAAAATTACACCAAATTCCCAGGGGCCAAAAAATCCTGAATTTTCAAAAAATTTTTAAACGAACCCAAAGTATCTGAAAAGAAGAGGTACAAAAGTGTTTAGAAGAGGTACAAAAGTGATTAGAAGAGGTTCAACAGTGATTAAAAAAGGTACAACAGTAAATAGAAGAGGTACAACAGCGATTAGAAGAGTGATTAGAAGAGGTACAACAGAGATTAGAAGAGGTATAAATTTGATAAAAGAGCGCGCCCGTTTTTTAAATTTTGTTGGGCTTATACGGACGCTTCGCGCCCGTTTTTTAAATTTTGTTGGGCTTATACGGGCGCTTCGCGCCCGTTTTTTATATTTTGATTAGAAGAGGTACAAATTTGATAAAAGAGGTACAAAAGTGATTAGAAGAGGTACAACGGTGATTAGAAGAGGTACAAATTTGATAAAAGAGGTACAAAAGTGATTAGAAGAGGTACAACAGGGATTAGAAGAGGTACAACTGTGATTAGAAGAGGTACAACTGTGATTGATTAGAAGAGGCACAACGGTGATTAGAAGAGGTACAAATTTGATAAAAGAGGTACAAAAGTGATTAGAAGAGGTACAAAAGTGATTAGAAGAGGTACAACATAGATTAGAAGAGGTACAAATTTGATAAAAGAGGTACAACAGCGATTAGAAGAGTGATTAGAAGAGAATGATTAGAAGAGGTACACATTTGATGAAGAGGTACAAACGTGATTTAAAGAGGTACAACAGTGATAAAAGAAGTATAAAAGTGATTAGAAGAGGTACAAACAATAAAAGTGATTAGAAGAGGTACAACAGGGATTAGAAGAGGTACAACTGTGATTAGAAGAGGTACAAATGTGATTGATTAGAAGAGGCACAACATTGATGAGAAGAGGTACAAAAGTGATAAAAGAGGTACAAAAGTGATTAGAAGAGGTACAAAAGTGATTAGAAGAGGTACAACATGGTTTAAAATTAAATAAATAATGAAAGTTTTTATAAAAATCGATTGCATTTTAATTTAAAATTTTTTTATAATAAAATACTCCTTTTATTGTGATAGAAGAGGTGTAACAGTGATTAGAAGAGGTACAACAGAGATTAGAAGAGGTACAACAGAGATTAGAAGAGGTAAATAATGAAATTAAATAAATTAATTAAATAATTTATAAAAATCTTGAAATTAATTAAAACATTAAAAATAACCCAAAAATACAAAGAAAAATAATGAACACCGCCCGGGTCCGAACTTCGCCTATATGAAATTCTTTAATCAAACAAATAATTAATTTTAAAAAATTTTTCACAAAAAATAATTTAATTTAAATTAAAAAATTAAGTAAAAAAACAAACACTCTTTTAAATGAATTAAAAACATTAAAAATAACCAAAAATGCATAGCAAAAATAATGTACACCGCCCGGATTCGAACTTCCCCCCCCTCAAAATGATGCCTCAGAATCCCCAATCACACAGGGATTCTGAGGTCTGAACGATGTCAAAAGTAAAATCTGATCACGTATTCGTGATCAGCGTCATAAAATACCCCTAAAGACATGTTTTTGGAATATTTTCGGTGAAAAAATTTTTCCACCCAAAAATCCTGGTCACCCCCCTATGGTCCCGAAACCAAAAATCACTTTTATTTTTATAACAATTCGCAAAAAAGAGATAAAAATGTAAAATAAAATTTATATTATAGAGAAAAAAATTGCGGATTTTTGTAGTATTTTACTTTTACAGAATGACTTTTCAGAAGGGAGTTCTGAATTTTTTTCTGAAAAATCTAAAATTTCCAGAATTTCTGGAATAACTTTTTTTCTTTAGAAGATAGAAATCCCAAATAAATCCCATAAAATTCTCCCGATTTTTTGCTATTTTTAAAGCTTTAATTCACTTAAATTGACCGGTCCTCCATTGAGTTATGAATTTTCAAATTTTAACCCAAAATCCTGAGGGTCAAAAAATTGCCAAATATTTTTGAATTTTTAAAAAATTCTAAAATTTACTAAACTGAAAATTAACATCAGATTCGTGCTCAGCACATCAAAATACCCCAGAAAAATATTTTTGACCCCCATTTTCAACCCAAAAAAAATTTTCGAAAATTTCTAGGGGGCCTAGCTCGAAAATTTTTGAAAATTTCCGGCCATATGGCACACCATTCGATAGAGCTTAAAAAACTCTACAATTTTGTCCTAAGGCATTTTTTGTCTAAAACCGACCCCTGACGAGTTATGGGCCCGGGACTCAAATGTCCCGCTCAGGCCAAAAATTTTTTCTATTTCCGGGAAAAAATCGAAATTTTTCCGAAAAAAATACCAGTCGATAGAGCTCGAAAAACTATGTTTTGGAAGTGGTCTCCGTTTCTCTGGGAAAAATCGTTAAAAAATCCTAAAATTCAAAAACCCGAAAACCGTTTTTTAGGCCTAACTCGAAAAATTTTGAAAATTTTCGAAATTTTAAAACTTGGTTTGATAGCCTTTCAAATACTACACATTTTTGCTCAGAAACAATTTTTCGGTCAAAGCAACCCCTGGCGAGTTATTCGCCTGGTACTGAAGTGTACTTTTTGAGCACACTTCAGTTAGCCAAGCGTGCAGGCCAGGGGGTGGCTCTAATAAAAAAATAAAAAATACCAGCATGTAGAGGACAGTTGTGGGGAGTGCCCTCACAGCGGGCACTTTTTGATTCGGGTTTTAGAAAAAAAGTTAGGGGCCCTAAACTGCAAGAAAAAGTGAGAAATCGGTCCCCGGGACTCAGTCGTCCGCGCTGAATTTTTCTCTATAGTTTTCCCGGATGCTCCTCAAAAAGTTGTAAGACCCTTCCACTACTTTCAGGGCGCTCCCGGCCTTCGGCCGGGAGAAAATGGTTTTAGCAACGAAACTCCTTGTCAATATAACGTATATATTAACTAGCGGGTGCGTGAACCGTCGGCTATTTAGCTGGGAAAAAGCGCTTCGCGCTTTGGGAGCTTCGCTACCTAGGCTGTGAAGCGATTCAAATTGATCGAATTGGTTGGAGAGATTTTTTTGAATTTTTAAAAAATTATAAGGGGTTTTTAGTCCACATCGAGGCTCAAGACGGGCGCTTCGCGCCCTTCGCGTCCTCGAACGGGCGCTTCGCGCCCGTTTCTAATTTTTGTTGTGCTTTTCGGCCGCTTCGCGGCCGTTTTTTAAATTGTGTTGAGTCGGACGGGCGCTTCGCGCCCGTTATTTATGGGTTGTGGAGTAATTGTTGGATCCGAAGCAGTTATTAGAAGAGGTGCAACAGTGCTTAGAAGAGGTGCAACAGTCATCAGAAGAGGTGAAAAGGTTGAAAAATAATATACCATGGCATATAAAAAGAGCAAATACGGTATTCGTGATAAGCGGCCCAAAACGACTTTTCGGGCCATAACTTTTTATTCGAAAATTTTCAGAAATTTTGAAATATCTTTTTTCTTATCCGTTGTTTAAATACCAAATAAAAGGCATAAAATGTGCCGTATTTTTCCTCATTTTTTAATTATTTGATTGTGAAAATTCACCCTCCCTAACCCGAGTTACGAATTTTTGAAAATTACACCAAATTCCCAGGGGCCAAAAAATCCTGAATTTTCAAAAAATTTTTAAACGAACCCAAAGTATCTGAAAAGAAGAGGTACAAAAGTGTTTAGAAGAGGTACAAAAGTGATTAGAAGAGGTTCAACAGTGATTAAAAAAGGTACAACAGTAAATAGAAGAGGTACAACAGCGATTAGAAGAGTGATTAGAAGAGGTACAACAGAGATTAGAAGAGGTATAAATTTGATAAAAGAGGTACAAAAGTGATTAGAAGAGGTACAACGGTGATTAGAAGAGGTACAAATTTGATAAAAGAGGTACAAAAGTGATTAGAAGAGGTACAAAAGTGATTAGAAGAGGTACAACATAGATTAGAAGAGGTACAAATTTGATAAAAGAGGTACAACAGCGATTAGAAGAGTGATTAGAAGAGGTACAACAGAGATTAGAAGAGGTACAAATTTGATAAACAGTGTACAAAAGTGATTAGAAGGTGATGAGCGGTGATTAGAAGAGGTAGAAAAGAGGTACAAAAGTGATTTGAAGAGGTACAACAGTGATTAAAAGGATTAGAAGAGGTACAACTGTGATTAGAAGAGTAAAATGAAAATATTTTTTAACAAATTTAATTAGAAAATAGAAGAGGTACAAATTTGATAAAAGAGGTACAAAAGTGATTAGAAGAGGTACAAAAGTGATTAGAAGAGGTACAACATAGATTAGAAGAGGTACAAATTTGATAAAAGAGGTACAACAGCGATTAGAAGAGTGATTAGAAGAGGTACAACAGAGATTAGAAGAGGTACAAATTTGATAAAAGAGGTACAAAAGTGATTAGAAGAGGTACAACGGTGATTAGAAGAGGTACAAATTTGATAAAAGAGGTACAAAAGTGATTAGAAGAGGTACAACAGGGATTAGAAGAGGTACAACTGTGA
The DNA here is from genome assembly GCA_004148225.2 of Heterodera glycines. Classification (NCBI taxonomy): domain Eukaryota; kingdom Metazoa; phylum Nematoda; class Chromadorea; order Rhabditida; family Heteroderidae; genus Heterodera; species Heterodera glycines. Next base: position 18,118,722 of record CP049709.1, on the reverse strand, counting down.
TTAGAAGAGGTACAAATGTGATTGATTAGAAGAGGCACAACATTGATGAGAAGAGGTACAAAAGTGATAAAAGAGGTACAAAAGTGATTAGAAGAGGTACAAAAGTGATTAGAAGAGGTACAACATGGTTTAAAATTAAATAAATAATGAAAGTTTTTATAAAAATCGATTGCATTTTAATTTAAAATTTTTTTATAATAAAATACTCTTTTTATTCATTAAATATAATTTTGAAAATTAATAATTGAATATTTATTTTGAAATGAAATTCATTTTTTATAAATTCAAAAAATAAATAATGAAATTAAATAAATTAATTAAATAATTTATAAAAATCTTGAAATTAATTAAAACATTAAAAATAACCCAAAAATACAAAGAAAAATAATGTACACCGCCCGGGTCCGAACTTCGCCTATATGAAATTCTTTAATCAAACAAAAAATTAATTTTAAAAAATTTTTCACAAAAAATAATTTAATTTAAATTAAAAAATTAAGTAAAAAAACAAACACTCTTTTAAATGAATTAAAAACATTAAAAATAACCAAAAATGCATAGCAAAAATAATGTACACCGCCCGGATTCGAACTTCCCCCCCCCCTCAAAATGATGCCTCAGAATCCCCAATCACACAGGGATTCTGAGGTCTGAACGATGTCAAAAGTAAAATCTGATCACGTATTCGTGATCAGCGTCATAAAATACCCCTAAAGACATGTTTTTGGAATATTTTCGGTGAAAAAATTTTTCCACCCAAAAATCCTGGTCACCCCCCTATGGTCCCGAAACCAAAAATCACTTTTATTTTTATAACAATTCGCAAAAAAGAGATAAAAATGTAAAATAAAATTTATATTATAGAGAAAAAAATTGCGGATTTTTGTAGTATTTTACTTTTACAGAATGACTTTTCAGAAGGGAGTTCTGAATTTTTTTCTGAAAAATCTAAAATTTCCAGAATTTCTGGAATAACTTTTTTCATATTGATGTTAGAAAACATAAATAAATCCCATAAAATTCTCCTGATTTTTCTCTATTTTTAAAGCTTTAATTCACTTAAATTGACCGGTCCTCCATTGAGTTATGAATTTTCAAAATTTACCCCAAAATCCCGAGGGTCAAAAAAATTGAAAAAAATTTCGAATTTTTAAAAAATTCTAAAAATTATGAAACGAAAAACAAATATCATATTCGTGCTCAGCACCTCAAAATACCCCAGAAAAATATTTTTCACCCCCCTTTTCAACCCAAAAAAAATTTTCGAAAATTTCTAGGGGGCCTAGCTCGAAAATTTTTGAAAATTTCCGGCCATATGGCACACCATTCGATAGAGCTTAAAAAACTCTACAATTTTGCCCTAAGGCGTTTTTTCGATAAAACCAACCCCTAACGAGTTATGGGCCCGGGACTCAAATGTCCCGCTCAGGCCAAAAATTTTTTCTATTTCCGGGAAAAAATCGAAATTTTTCCGAAAAAAATACCAGTCGATAGAGCTCGAAAAACTATGTTTTGGAAGTGGTCTCCGTTTCTCTGGGAAAAATCGTTAAAAAATCCTAAAATTCAAAAACCCGAAAACCGTTTTTTAGGCCTAGCTCGAAAAATTTTCAAAATTTTCGAAATTTTAAAACTTGGTTGGATAGCCTTTCAAATACTACACATTTTTGCTCAGAAACAATTTTTCGGTCAAAGCAACCCCTGGCGAGTTATTCGCCTGGTACTGAAGTGTACTTTTTGAGCACACTTCAGTTAGCCAAGCGTGCAGGCCAGGGGGTGGCTCTAATAAAAAAATAAAAAATACCAGCATGTAGAGGACAGTTGTGGGGAGTGCCCTCACAGCGGGCACTTTTTGATTCGGGTTTTAGAAAAAAAGTTAGGGGCCCTAAACTGCAAGAAAAAGTGAGAAATCGGTCCCCGGGACTCAGTCGTCCGCGCTGAATTTTTCTCTATAGTTTTCCCGGATGCACCTCAAAAAGTTGTAAGACCCTTCCACTACTTTCAGGGCGCTCCCGGCCTTCGGCCGGGAGAAAATGGTTTTAGCAACGAAACTCCTTGTCAATATAACGTATATATTAAAACATTTGGAATTGTTTTAGGTATTTTTTTAATATAAAAGAACACGAATTCAGATATTGGTTCGCTACCTAGGCTGTGAAGCGATTCAAATTGATCGAATTGGTTGGAGAGGTTTTTTTGAATTAAAAAAAATTATTAGGGATTAGTCCACATCGAGGCTCAAGACGGGCGCTTCGCGCCCGTTATTTAAATCTGTTGAACTTATACGGCCGCTTAGCGCCCGTTTTTCAATTTTTGTTGGCCTTGGACGGGCGCTTCGCGCCCGTTTTTAAATCCGTTAAACTCATACGGGCGCTTCGCGCCCGTTTTTTAGCTTGTTATGCCTTAGCTCTGGTTGTGGAGATTTGGATTTTTTAAAAAATTATCTGGGACTTTTAGGCCGCTTCGCGGCCTCGAACGGGCGCTTCGCACCCGTTTTTTAAATTTTGTTGGGCTAATACGTGCGCTTCGCGCCCGTTTTTTAAATTTAGTTGGGCTTATACGGACGCTTCGCGCCCGTTTTTTAAATTTTGTTGGGCTTATACGGGCGCTTCGCGCCCGTTTTTTATATTTTTTAAGCTCATACGGGCGCTTCGCACCCGTTTTTTAAATTTTGTTGGGCTTATACGTGCGCTTCGCGCCCGTTTTTTAAATTTTGTTGGGCTTATACGGACGCTTCGCGCCCGTTTTTTAAATTTTGTTGGGCTTATACGGGCGCTTCGCGCCCGTTTTTTATATTTTTTAAGCTCATACGGGCGCTTCGCGCCCGTTTGATTAGAAGAGGTACAACAGTGATTAGAAGAGGTACAAAAGTGATTAGAAGAGGTACAACAATGATTAGAAGAGGTACAACAGTGATTAGAAGAGGTACAACAATGATTAGAAGAAATAGAACAGTGATTAAAAGAGGTACAAAAGTGATTAGAAGAGGTACAACAATGATTAGAAGAGGTACAACAGTGATTAGAAGAGGTACAACAATGATTAGAAGAAATAGAACAGTGATTAAAAGAGGTACAAAAGTGATTAGAAGAGGTACAACAGTGATTAGAAGAGGTACAAAAGTGATTAGAAGAGGTACAACAATGATTAGAAGAGGTACAACAGTGATTAGAAGAGGTACAACAATGATTAGAAGAAATAGAACAGTGATTAGAAGAGGTACAACAGTGATTAGAAGAGGTACAACAGTGATTAGAAGAGGTACAACAATGATTAGAAGAGGTACAACAATGATTAGAAGAGGCACAACAGTGATTAGAAGAGGTACAAATTTGATAAAAGAGGTACAAAAGTGATTAAAAAGGTATAACAGATACATGAAATTCTATCAATTAAAAAAATAATTAATTTAAACTTATAAAATTTATTTATCAAAAAAAAATTAAATAAAATATAATTTTTTATTTATTAACTCAAAAAATATTTTAAATGAATAAAATTTGAAAAACACGAAAAAAATGGTAGAAAAATAATGTACACCGCCCGGCTTCGAACCTGCCCCCTCCCCCCTAAAAATGATGCCTCAGAATCCCCAATCACACAGGGATTCTGAGGTCTTAACGATGTCAAAAGTAAAATCTGATCACGTATTCGTGATCAGCGTCATAAAATAGCCCTAATGACATGTTTTTGGAAGATTTTTGGTGAAAAAAATTTTTCAATCAAAAATCCTATGCTCACCCCTTTGGTCCCGATTCCCAAAATCACTTTTATTTCTATAACTTTTTTCAAAAAAGTGATAAAAAGCTAAAATAAAATTTATAAAATAGAGCAAAAAATTGCGGATTTTTGTATTATTTTACTTTTCCAAAATAACTTTTCAGAACCGTGTTCAGAATTTTTTTCTGAAAATTCGAATTTTTCCAGAACTTCTGGAATAACTTTTTTTATATTCATGATAGAGAATCTAAATAAAAGCCATAAAATTCTCCTGATTTTTTGCTATTTTTAAAGCTTTGTTGTATGAAAATTGACTTACACTGAGGTTAGTTATGAATTTTCAAATATTAGGCCAAAATCCCGAGGGCCAAAAAATTGCCAAAAAATAAAGAATTTTTAAAAAATTCCAAAAATTCTGAAACGAAAAATGAACTTCATATTCGTGCTCAGCACATCAAAATACCCCAGAAAAATATTTTTGACCCCAATTTTCAACCCAAAAAAAATTTTCGAAAATTTCTAGGGGGCCTAGCTCGAAAATTTTTGAAAATTTCCGAACATGTTGCACATCATCCGATAGAGCTTAAAAAGCTCTACAATTTTGCTCTTAGGCCATTTTTGGCTAAAACCAACCCCTAACGAGTTATGAGCCCGGGACTCAAATGTCCCGCTCAGGCCAAAATTTTTTTCTATTTCCGGGAAAAAATCGAAATTTTTCCGAAAAAAATACCAGTCGATAGAGCTCGAAAAACTATGTTTTGGAAGTGGTCTCCGTTTCTCTGGGAAAAATCGTTAAAAAATCCTAAAATTCAAAAACCCGAAAACCGTTTTTTAGGCCTAACTCGAAAAATTTTGAAAATTTTCGAAATTTTAAAATCTGGAAAAATCGAGCTTATTGAACTCTACAATAAGTCTGCTGGCCACCCTGCGCTCAGGTCAAACCCTAATGAGTTATTCGCCTGGTACTGAAGTGGGAAAAAAAAATTAACTGAGTCTCCGTGTCTGTACAGGTCCGGGATTTGGTCTGATCAAAAAATAAAAAATACTGGATTATAGAGGACACTTCTGCGGAGTGCCCTCACAGCGGGAATTTTTTGATCCGAGTTTCAGAAAAAAAGTTATGGGCCGTCAAACGCACGAAAAAGTGAGAAATCGGTCCCTGGGACTCAGTCGTCCGCGCTGAATTTTTTTCTATAGTTTTCCCAGATTCTCCTCAAAAAGTTGTAAGACCCTTCCACTACTTTCAGGGCGCTCCCGGCTTTTTGTTGGCCTTGGACGGGCGCTTCGCGCCCGTTTTTAAATCCGTTAAACTCATACGGGCGCTTCGCGCCCGTTTTTTAGCTTGTTATGCCTTAGCTCTGGTTGTGGAGATTTGGATTTTTTAAAAAATTATCTGGGACTTTTAGGCCGCTTCGCGGCCTCGAACGGGCGCTTCGCACCCGTTTTTTAAATTTTGTTGGGCTAATACGTGCGCTTCGCGCCCGTTTTTTAAATTTAGTTGGGCTTATACGGACGCTTCGCGCCCGTTTTTTAAATTTTGTTGGGCTTATACGGGCGCTTCGCGCCCGTTTTTTATATTTTTTAAGCTCATACGGGCGCTTCGCACCCGTTTTTTAAATTTTGTTGGGCTTATACGTGCGCTTCGCGCCCGTTTTTTAAATTTTGTTGGGCTTATACGGACGCTTCGCGCCCGTTTTTTAAATTTTGTTGGGCTTATACGGGCGCTTCGCGCCCGTTTTTTATATTTTTTAAGCTCATACGGGCGCTTCGCGCCCGTTTGATTAGAAGAGGTAAAAAAGTGATTAGAAGAGGTACAATGGTGATTAGAAGAGGTACAAAAGTGATTAGAAGAGGTACACATTTGATGAAGAGGTACAAATGTGATTTAAAGAGGTACAAAAGTGATTTAAAGAGGTACAAAAGTGATAAAAGAGGTACTGGAGGGATTCTTCTTGGTACAAAGCACCATTTTGATCACTGTTATGCGATTAGAAGAGGTACAAATTTGATGAAGAGCCAATTCCGTGATTTAAAGAGGTACAACAGTGATAAAAGAAGTATAAAAGTGATTAGAAGAGGTACAAACAATGATTAGAAGAGGTACACATTTGATGAAGAGGTACAAACGTGATTTAAAGAGGTACAACAGTGATAAAAGAAGTATAAAAGTGATTAGAAGAGGTACAAACAATGATTAGAAGAGGTACACATTTGATGAAGAGGTACAAATGTGATTTAAAGAGGTACAAAAGTGATTTAAAGAGGTACAAAAGTGATAAAAGAGGTACAAAAGTGATTAGAAGAGGTACAAAAGTGATTAGAAGAGGTACAACAGAGATTAGAAGAGGTACAAATTTGATGAAGAGGTACAAACGTGATTTAAAGAGTTCAATGCATTGTTCATTATTTTCTCGAAATTTTCATTTTTAGTCATTATTTTTGTAAATATTTAAACCATTTTTCGAAAATATTTATTTAAATGTTTTGGCATTTTATAAATCCTTTCTCGAATTATGAATTTCATCAGATATACGCTGAAAATGACGTTAATTAAATATTTATAGATTAATTAAATTCAAATTTCTCTAAAAACCCCAAAGGTTTCCCTCGAAGGCAAAAAATGTCCACTTGGCAACACCAAATACAATTTTTTCTCATTAGTTAAATGGACAAACTTTTCTGTGCAAATTTTGCTGTAAAGACGTGGGAAAAGGAAAGCGGTGCACCGATTGAATGCTAATTCGATGTAAAAAGTGTCAATGCAAAAATTGACGAAACGGAACAGATAGGCACCAAATGGGTATTTTGCCTGTACGCGAGTGCCAACGAGAAACTCCAAGGAAAGCCAAACATATTCGAGCAGCCAAATAAGGTCGAAGAGATTCTAAAGCCCAAAATATTTTATTTTTAATCTTGAAATAAAACCGACATATGGAAATGATTTTGTATTTTATATGCCATGTGTATTAAATTCTATAATAATTAACAAATTTTAATATAGAATATTGAAAAGATTTCAACTAATTTTGTAAATTGAATAGAGCGGCACCGGTATTCTTCACTAAAGCAGATGCCGGTACTGCGATCACCTATGCCGATACCGTATGCAAGTTTACGACCGGTATGACATGTTTTTGGAAGATTTTGGGTGAAAAAATTTTTCCACTCGAAAACCATGTGCACCCCCCTTTGGTCCCGAATCCCAAAATCACTTTTATTTTTGTATCTTTTTTTAAAAATGTGATAAAAATGCCAAATAAAATTTATATAATAGAGCAAAAAACTGCGGATTTTTGTAGTATTTTACTTTTACAGAATGACTTTTCAGAAGCGAGTTCTGAATTTTTTTCTGAAAAATCTAAAATTTCCAGAATTTCTGGAATAACTTCTTTCATATTGAAGTTAGAAAACCCAAATAAATCCCATAAAATTCTCCTGATTTTTCTCTATTTTTAAAGCTTTATTTGCTCAAAATTGGTCAACCCTTAGGCTAGATATGAATTTTTCAATATTCGCCCAAAATCCCGTGGGCCAAAAAATTGGAAAATATTTTCGAATTTTTAAAAAATTCCAAAAATTTTGAAACGAAAAATAAACATCATATTCGTGCTCAGCACATCAAAATACCCCAGAAAAATATTTTTGACCCCCATTTTCAGCCCAAAAAAAATTTTCGAAAATTTCTAGGGGGCCTAGCTCGAAAAATTTTGAAATTTTCCAAACATTTAGTACACCATTCGATAGAGCTTAAAAAACTCTACAATTTTGCCCTAAGGCGTTTTTTCGATAAAACCAACCCCTAACGAGTTATGGGCCCGGGACTCAAATGTCCCGCTTAGGCCAAAAATTTTTTCTATTTCCGGGAAAAAATCGAAATTTTTCTGAAAAAAATACCAGTCGATAGAGCTCGAAAAACTATGTTTTGGAAGTGGTCTCCGTTTCTCTGGGAAAAATCGTTAAAAAATCCTAAAATTCAAAAACCCGAAAACCGTTTTTTAGGCCTAACTCGAAAAATTTTGAAAATTTTCGAAATTTTAAAACTTGGTTTGATAGCCTTTCAAATACTACACATTTTTGCTCAGAAACAATTTTTCGGTCAATGCAACCCCTGGCGAGTTATTCGCCTGGTACTGAAGTGTACATTTTGAGCACACTTCAGTTAGCCAAGCGTGCAGGCCAGGGGGTGGCTCTAATAAAAAAATAAAAAATACCAGCATGTAGAGGACAGTTGTGGGGAGTGCCCTCACAGCGGGCACTTTTTGATTCGGGTTTTAGAAAAAAAGTTAGGGGCCCTAAACTGCAAGAAAAAGTGAGAAATCGGTCCCCGGGACTCAGTCGTCCGCGCTGAATTTTTCTCTATAGTTTTCCCGGATGCTCCTCAAAAAGTTGTAAGACCCTTCCACTACTTTCAGGGCGCTCCCGGCCTTCGGCCGGGAGAAAATGGTTTTAGCAACGAAACTCAAAACCTATATAACATATATATAACTAGCGGGTGCGTGAACCGTCGGCTATTTAGCTGGGAAAAAGCGCTTCGCGCTTTCGGAGCTTCGCTACCTAGACTGTGAAGCGATTCAAATTGATCGAATTGGTTGGAGAGATTTTTTTAATTTTTAAAAATTTATTAGGGGTTTTTAGTCCACATCGAGGCTCAAGACGGGCGCTTCGCGCCCGTTTTTTAGCTTGTTAGGCCGCTTCGCGGCCTCAGTCGGGCGCTTCGCGCCCGTTTTTCAAATTTTGTTGGCCTTGGACGGGCGCTTCGCGCCCGTTTCTAAATTTTGTTGAACTTGGACGGGCGCTTCGCGACCGTTTCTAAATTTTGTTGAACTTGGACGGGTGCTTCGCGCCCGTATTTAAATGTTGTTGAGCTCATAAGAGGTACAAAAATTGTTGGAAGATGTGTTGGAAGAGGTACAACAGTGATTAGTAGAGGTACAAAAGTGATGAGAAGAGGTACAACAGTGATGAAAAGAGGTACAACAGTGATGAGAAGAGGAAGAACAGTGATGAGAAGAGGTACAATGGTGATTAGAAGAGGCACAACAGTGAGTAAAACAGGTACAAAAGTGATTAAAAGACAATAGTGATTAAAAGAGGAAGAACAGTGCTTAAAAGAGGTACAACAGTGATGAGAAGAGGAAGAACAGTGATGAGAAGAGGTACAATGGTGATTAGAAGAGGCACAACAGTGAGTAAAACAGGTACAAAAGTGATTAAAAGACAATAGTGATTAAAAGAGGAAGAACAGTGCTTAAAAGAGGTACAACAGTGATGAGAAGAGGTACAACAGTGATGAGAAGAGGTACAACAGTGATGAGAAGAGGTACAATGGTGATTAGAAGAGGCACAACAGTGAGTAAAACAGGTACAAAAGTGATTAAAAGACAATAGTGATTAAAAGAGGAAGAACAGTGCTTAAAAGAGGTACAACAGTGATGAGAAGAGGAAGAACAGTGATGAGAAGAGATCACCATTATCCACCACCACGTACAACAGTGATTAAAAGAGGTACAACAGTGATTAGTAAATTCATTAAATTAAAATGAAAATATTTTTTAACAAATTTAATTAAAAAAATACATGAAATTCTATCAATTAAAAAAATAATTAATTTAAACTTATAAAATTTATTTATCAAAAAAAAATAAATTAAATATAATTTTTTATTTATTAACTCAACAAAATATTTTAAATTAATTAAAAACATTGAAAATAACGTAAAAAGTCATAGAAAAATAATTTACACCGGCCGGATTCGAACCTACCGCCCACCCCCCACAGAAGATGACTCAGAATCCCCAATCACACAGGGATTCTGAGGTCTTAACGATGTCAAAAGTAAAATCTGATCACGTATTCGTGATCAGCGGCCCAAATAACCCCTAAAGACATGTTTTTGGAAGATTTTTGGTGAAAAAAATTTTCAACTCAAAAATCCTATGCTCACCCCTTTGGTCTGGAATCCCAAAATCACTTTTATTTTTATAACATTTTTCAAAAAAGTGATAAAAATGTGAAATAAAATTTATAAAATAGAGCTAAAAATTGCGGATTTTTGTAGCTTTTTACTTTTCCTGAATATCTTTTCAGAAGCGAATTATAAATTTTTTTCTGAAAATCCAAATTTTTCCAGAATTTCTAGAATAACTTTTTTCATATTTATGTTACAAAAGCCAAATAAAACCCATAAAATTCTCCTGATTTTTCTCCATTTTTAATGCTTTATTTAATCAAAATTGGTCAAACCTTAGGCCAGATATGAATTTTCAAATTTTAACCCAAATTTCCAAGGACCAAAAAAATTAAAAATATTTTCGAATTTTTAAAAAATTCCAAAAATTCTGAAACGTAAAACAAACATCATATTCGTGCTCAGCACCTCAAAATACCCCAGAAAAAAAATTTTCACCCCCATTTTGGCCCACAAAAAAAAATTTGAAAATTTCTAGGGGGCCTAGCTCGAAAATTTTTGAAAATTTCCGAAAATGAAGTACACCGTTCGATAGAGCTTAAAAAGTTCTACAATTTTGCCCTAAGGCGTTTTTTCGCTAAAATCAACCCCTGACGAGTTATGGGCCCGGGACTCAAATGTCCCGCTGAGGCCAAAAAATTTTTCTATTTCCGGGAAAAAATCGAAATTTTTCTAAAAATACCACCAATCGATAGAGCATCAAAAACGGTTGCTTGAAAGTTGTCTCCGTTTCTCTGGGAAAAATCGTTAAAAAATCATAAAATTCAAAAACCAAAAAAAAGTTTTTTAGGCCTAACTCGAAAATTTTTGAAAATTTTCGAAATTTTAAAATTTGCAAAAATCGAGCTCATTGAGCTCTACAAAAAGTCTGCTGGCCACCCCCCGCTTAGAGCAAACCCCTACGAGCTATTCGCCTGGTACTGAAGTGTCCAAATCAGGTGGTCCTCACGTTGCCTAACCTACAGGTCAGGCCTTTGATCTGATCAAAAAAATTTTGCTGACAATATTGTAGAGCACAGTTGGGGGGTGTGCCTTTTGGGGTTCACTAAGCCCTAAAAGCAAAAGGAAAAATTTTCGTAACAGTGAGACGGTTAGCAAACTCAGTTTCAGCTCAGCTGGGACTCAGTTGGCCGTCGGACAAAAAAACCTATAGTTTTCCCAGATGCCCCGTCCCAAGATGCATACGTATGCAAAATTTCAACTCCCTACCTATTCTCGATCATTTATTTATTGATTTCATTTGTCTTTCCACAATAAATTTAATTCTGTTGTTCCTTGCGGACACAACATTGGCGACGCCCGAGTGCATATTTTGTGCATTACCGTGAACTTACCAAAAAGCTACTTCAGCAAATGCGAAAGTAAAGCACACTCAAAACAACGGAATAGTCAAAGTTTACAGAAAACATATTTAAACAATTCAGGGATACACGCATAGGGCCACCGGACGAAATTTGCAAAGTTTTATTCGACTTATTAATTAATTAATTTTATATTTGTTATTGTCACTTTGAATTCATTCTCTCTATAATGACGACGAAGGGCTATTAATTTTATACTTTGGAAGCGCAGCAAAAACAGTTTTTGGATTTGATTTCAAAAATTTTGCCTCAAAATACGGCACCAAGTGCCAGTTCTTCGGACCTTTTCAGTCAAATCAACAGTCAACTTCCGCAATTCCACTACGACCCCGAGGCAGATGAAACATTCTCACTTTGGTGGGATCGTTTTGGACATTATGTCGAGAAGGACGGTAAGGATTTGACCGGTTACATGAAAGTGCGTTTGATTTTGGGTAAGCTCTCGGCAACGGAATTCATCGGATTTAAGTGCTGAAATTATCTTGTCTTACTAGCCGAAATCGAATTTCAGCTTACAATTTCCACTCTTAAGTCACTTTTTGGCGAAATGAAAGCATTTTTTATTCATATTTTAAATGGAAGGAAGCAGGAATATAACCAAAATCAAAGCCAAAATACCAAAAACATTTGGAATTGTTTTAGCTGTTTTTTTAATATAAAAGAACACGAATTCAGATATTGGGGGATTGGAATTCTAAATTCCGAACTTTATTCGAAGTTTCAAATAGTCCGACAAGAGTGTCTCCGCCAAAAACAACTTAAAAATCCACAATATTTTTCGTGCAAATCTATTATTTAATTGGGAAAAATTTATTAATTTCTGTCGGCAACTTTATTTATTAGGTGCTTTTAGCAGATTTTGGCCTGGTCAAAAATGAAAAAATTTTTAGTTTAAAAAACCCTAAAAATTCAGCACTACACTTGCGAGCTCTGATTTAAAGCTTGCTTAAATCCTAATTGCAAAAAAAAAAAAAAAAAATTCTGACCAATTTTTTCATTAAAATAAATTTAATGTAACTAAAATATTCAATTCAGCAGAATCTTTAATGAAAATAAAAATATATTAAAAAAAAATAAAAGATGTAAATAGCCACTAAGCAATCGCGCAACCTTTGAACTTGAATTCAAATGATACATGAAATTTTGCCAAAATATTGCCTAAAACTGTCTACGGTGGTTTTCATAATAAATGTTAAATTGTATAAAAATTCGATATTTACTTAAAAATTAATATTATGGCTTTTTTAAATTTTGCCATAAAACTTTCCGTGAACCTCATTTTTTTATGTTTTTAGTCTGATATATATTTTTTACTTTTTCAATTTTTGATTTTTAAAATTTACCGCCACGTTTCGGAGTGCCTTTTGTTACTGTCGGGCTATTCGCTGCACTGCTGCTCGGCTTTCCTTAAAATTCATCGGATTTTAGTGCAGAAATTACCTTGTCTTACTTTATTATTTATTTCATAAATCACTTCTTCTATTATTTGATTTGCGATTGTGCGGGCGAAAATGATAAAAAAAAATGAGATTTTTAATTTTTGCCATAAAACTTTCGATGAGCCTCAAATTTTTTTTCATTTTTGGCCAAAAAGTCAATCCTTGGGGTGTGCATTTTTCTAGCCCTATAAATCCTAACCTAAACATAACTTTTATATCCTTATTTCTATTTAAGTTCGTTTTCATTGCTTAATTGCTCACCTTCCTGTTTCGGGATTGGGATCGGATCTGAGCCTTAAGTAAATAATTTTATATCCTTATTTCTATTTAAGTTCGTTTTCATTGCTTAATTGCTCACCTTCCTGTTTCGGGATTGGGATCGGATCTGAGCATTAAGTAAATAAACATTATTAATTGATAAATTCATTATAATTAATAGACAATAGAATTATCAAATGAACGGGATGGGGCTTCACGATCAATTTAGGAAAAGAAATCATCGTTTTAGTTTGCATTAAAATTTATCATTTTAAAATAGTCATCGGGCTCAGCCTTTTTTCGAATGGCTTAAAATAAAATTATAAAAATTATTTTTGGGTTTACCTTTGCTCTTTCCTTTTTTGCCGGGGTCCATACAGTCGCAGAAATCGCCATGATTGAGAGGAGCAGCACACACTTCAGCAGAATGGCCATGTCTGGTGTTGATTCCTTTGCTTCAAATGTTGATTGAATTATGATTTTCTTGCCTTTCCTTTCTGATTAAATAAGGGCATTTGCCACGTTGCCAAACGTGGCATTTTGCCTAATTCTTTCGGCTGTGTGCGTCTTCCTTTTGTGTTATTTCATTTTTTTCTATGCTCCTTTCATTTATTTCTGTTTCCATTATATGCAAAATGCTATTACTTTTTTTCTCTGCCATATAAATTTCATAGAATACAATAAAAACTATAATTTTTTTTGTCTTCACCCCACATTATGCCTATTTTCAGATCACAAGCCCCTTTTAGCGATTTTTGGCAGTAAGAAAGGGATTCCGATCTACACAGCCGCTCGTTTGCAGCGCTGGGCGCTGACTTTGGCCAATTACGACTTCATCATCAAATATGTGAAATCGGAAAGTTTTGGACAAGCTGATGTCCTTTCACGGCTAATCGCATCAAATCGTTCCAGTGAAGATCAAATTATCGCTCATATATGCGCTGATCAGATGGACTCCGATGCCGACGAAGCCGCCGAATTCGTTTTCTTCGCAAATTTGGAGTCTTTGCCTGTGTCTGCCGAAGAAGTTGCTTTGTGTACCGCAGATGAAGAACTTTGAACATTTCGTGATTTTAGGGCGTTTCGTGGTTCGTATTTGGGCTCGAAACGCGTAATTTTAAGAACTGGTAAGAATGGGGTAGGTGTGGGGGTTGAGAGAAAATATTTTTTGAAATTGCGAGAAAGGATTAAGTTTTCTCCCGGGCACGCCTGTTGGCACACCTGCCCCAAAAAATTCCGAAATTTTTCTTAAAAATTGGCTCAAATTCCTAAAAATTGTTCATTTTGGGACAAAAATTAACAAATTGTACTCTCTAATTTTCAAAATTTTCCCAAGCGGCGCCTATCGGCTTTTGGAGAACTTTACAATTCAAAAAATAATAAATTTCTATATTTAAGAATTTATGTATATAAAACAAAATTTAAAAATAAAATGATTTCGGTTATTTTTTGAATCTGATTCTTGTCGATTCGTTGTCAAATGGCCGGAAATCACTGAGATGCACTCCACCACGGCCTTACACACAATTACGGCACTAAATCGCATTTTTCACAGATATGGTTTTCCATATGTACTTGTAAGTGCTTATACAACTCGTCTCCGCTGAGGAGGGTTAAGCTTGAAAATCTACTGCGCCAAAAATTATCAATTTTCCCTTGGAATACTGTATTTTCGAGAAAGTAGTAAAGATCACATTTTGACGGAAAAAGCTGAAAATTAATTTATGCACTTTACACAAGCCATTTTAAAGTTACTGTAATGAGCCTTTTGTATCAATTTTGCAGTTCATTATTGTCTATTTCACACATTTTATCATTAAAAATGGACATCTACATATGATTATAATCAAAATTGCTCTTAAGGGTCACAAAATTGTGCCGAATATTTTTGCCAAATCGTTGCGCACTGATGAGCGCAAATCCTTGCTGAGCAACAGCATCAGAATGGGCTGTTGGACATGAAAAATTGTGCCGAGAAGTTGCCAAAGGATGGCCAAAATCTGAAAATTTCAAAATTTTATTGGTCTGCCAATTTTTTTTCACCTGAACGGTGTCTTCGCTGAGCTCAAAAATTCGGGACGATTGGTAAAGCGCGTGGGACAAATAGTAGGGCACTTGGCTGAGCAAGCACATGGAGAAGAGCCGAGTGCGTTCCTGCATCAAATTGACAAATTTGGCACGCTCCTCTCCGTTCGATTGGCTCCCGCGCGGCATCACAGTCGCAACTTGGACTAAATAAAATTAATTAAAATGAATAATACAATACAATAAATCTTCTCAGATTTCTTGGGTCGAGAACGAGAAGTGACCCTTTTCAAAAGACCCATCCATGCTCAGACCCACACAAGACGATTCTTCCTTCGCTGGCTCTCTTTAGCATCCCCCCCCCGTTAATGGGATATCACCGGGATTTACCGAAGGTCATTAATTAGTTAATTAATGAATAATTTCGCAACCAAAAAACCACGCAATAAAAATTTTCGGTTCTAAATTAAATCTGTTTTGCTCCTTCCATTTTCGTCATTCCTCTGACTCCGTCGTCATCTTTTATTTATTTATTGATTTCATTTGTCTTTCCACAATAAATTTAATTCTGTTGTTCCTTGCGGACACAACAATAATAAGGACGGAGAAGAAGAATACAGTACCCTTATACCTAAAATTTAAATATAATTAAAATGATTAAGCTAAAAGCGAGCATTCGTCACACTTTCGTGATGGATGTCATCGGCTCGAAATAGCCCAACTGAATCAGACAATGGAAAGGGCGCCTCTCCGGAAACCAATTCATGTAAATTGAATAAACAATTGACACGAGACATGTGCACACAACGCAAGTTTTCATGTTCCTTAACAAATGGCGGCATAAATTTAAAATTAAATTATTTAAAATTTGGAAAATGCAAAGTGAAAACCGATTTTTTTCGTTTTTATTTTCATAATATTCAATGCATTGTTCATTATTTTCTCGAAATTTTCATTTTTAGTCATTATTTTTGTAAATATTTAAACCATTTTTCGAAAATATTTATTTAAATGTTTTGGCATTTTATAAATCCTTTCTCGAATTATGAATTTCATCAGATATACGCTAAAAATGACGTTAATTAAATATTTATAGATTAATTAAATTCAAATTTCTCTAAAAACCCCAAAGGTTTCCCTCGAAGGCAAAAAATGTCCACTTGGCAACACCAAATACAATTTTTCTCATTAGTTAAATGGACAAACTTTTCTGTGCAAATTTTGCTGTAAAGACGTGGGAAAAGGAAAGCGGTGCACCGATTGAATGCCAATTCGATGTAAAAAGTGTCAATGCAAAAATTGACGAAACGGAACAGATAGGCACCAAATGGGTATTTTGCATGTACGCGAGTGCCAACGAGAAACTCCAAGGAAAGCCAAACATATTCGAGCAGCCAAATAAGGTCGAAGAGATTCTAAAGCCCAAAATATTTTATTTTTAATCTTGAAATAAAACCGACATATGGAAATGATTTTGTATTTTATATGCCATGTGTATTAAATTCTATAATAATTAACAAATTTTAATATAGAATATTGAAAAGATTTCAACTAATTTTGTAAATTGAATAGAGCGGCACCGGTATTCTTCACTAAAGCAGATGCCGGTACTGCGATCACCTATGCCGATACCGTATGCAAGTTTACGACCGGTATCGATATCAACAGGACGGTTAGTTGCGGTACCGCCGGTACTGCAAGATTCGAGCCGGGTAGTTTATTTTTTACTAAAAACAGGTACTGGTCCCGGCACTGCTCTTGTTTAATTGTAAATTCAATTTTTGAAACTCAAAATATGCGCACAATGTAAAGGAGCAGCAGAAAGGCGGAGCGATGTTTGGAGAGGCGCCAATTGGCGGGCAGCACAACCAATTGGGACACAATGCCAAGCGCGTAAATGATGAACAAAGTGATGGCGGACGAGGTCAGCGTCAGGTCACGCCGCGTTGGGTCGTCACAAAATTGGACAAAATATTGGTAAGCAGCTGAGACATTTGTGGAAAAATTCGGAAAGGAATTGTCGATGGGCGACGGAATGGCTGAGGAAGAAGCCATCATTATTTTCTTTCTCTAAAAAGCATTTTTTTACGGTTACAGTATGCAAAAATAGAAAAAATGTAATAAAAATTGGAATATTCTAAAACTTTTAATTATAATGGCATTTTGTGCGGAGTTTTAAATGGAGGGCCGGCATAAGAAGCAAATTATAACTTCTCAACTCGCCTTTAAAGAGAGAGTTTCCGTCTCTGATGTGCCGTTGTACCCAAATTGTGTTCTCCATTAATTGTATGCCTTTGACTAATTGCCATTTAATGTGAAATTTTTTTTATCTCAATGGGCACGGCAAAAAATTTTGTGCGTGTGTGAAATTAAGATGCACATTTCAGTGAATTAATTATATCTTTTTTTGTATTAACAGAAATTCTAAAAAAGTAAAAATGTGGCACGGTTGAATTGAGCCAAAAGATCCGAATGGCATTTTTAAAAATGGCATTAAATGCACGGAAGAATTCTATTTTAAGAAAAGCATGAAAAGAGTTTCCTTAATTTATATTGAAAAGAAAAATTACCATTCGAAAAAGGTTTGCGTGTCACCTGTTGGATTTAATACATAAACTACTTTTTTCGGATTTTATGTGCCCAAAAAAAATCCAAACCTGAAATTGAAATTTTGGCACCAGAAATTTGAGCACCAGGAAAATTGGGCACCAATGTTATTAATTTGAAAATTGAAAAATTTAAAAAATAAAAAAATAAATTACGCTATGATTTGATCATTAAATACTTAGGGTTCGATGCATACCAGTTTATATTTGGGTTTAGACTACTTAGATTATATGGGACCGAAAATATCAAGGCCGGTAGTCTTCAACAGATTGAGCCTTCTACAAATAATACATATATATGAATTAATATACAAAGAATTGTAATGAATCCCAACCATATAAACATGGTTAATTGACTGGGCAATTTGTTAAAGACTTTACAGCTCGAATTTGATTATAATTTACAACTATGCTTTTAAATTAGACGGCTATATTATTTACATATTAAAATATTTTTATTTCCTTAATTTGATGGCCAAATTTTTTGGTGCCCAATTTTATAATGCCCAAACTTTCCGGTGCCAAATTTCCCCTTGCGTTTTAGAATAATAATTTTCCTCTGATAATAGGAAACATGCAAATGTGAATTGTATATCCAAAAATGAATAAATTGTTTTGAGTAATCGTGGGAGTTTAGCTAAATTAAGAAGCATATTTTCGTTGCGTCTTTAATTTTAAATTCAGTAGGTGTTGGTGCACAAACTCTTGAAGGCAACTTAAAACAAATGGAGAAAAATATAAAAGTATTTTTAATATTCTCCTGTCCAAAATTAAATAAAACCGAATTTTTGAAAATTTTCGAAAATAAAAATTTTCATTGCGTCTATTATGAATTTGCTCAAAAGCAACCAAACTTTAAAACTACAATTCACATTTCTATGATTCATATCATCCGAGAATAAATACTACAGGCAAAAAAAAGGTTGACAGTATTAAAGCCCTTTTCTCATTGATATTCTAATTCTTCTATTAAATCTAAGGAGACAAATTTATTGTTCGAAAACTTTCAAAAATTCGCTTTTATTCAAGAAAAGGCTGGAAAATATTAAAAATATAATTAATATTTTTCTCCAGAATGATTCCGGGTTTTGTTATAGAAGATTTTTAGGATGTTTGAAGATTTTCAGCACCATCACCTAATGAATTTAAAAAATTAATTACACATTCTAAAATTTGTTCTTATTTAGTCTAAACCCCCAAGAGTACCGAAAAGGTTATTCGTTTTTAGAATCTATCAGCTAAATTTTGCAGTTTCGTTCTCAGTAAATTATGGAATATTAATTAAAGCTAAAAATTTAAAAAAGCCACCAAAAAATGAAAGATGAGTCATCCGTTTTCATTAATTTATTATTCGATCACAATTTCTGTTTTCTCCTTCCAATTGACGCCGAATCATCACCATTATCCACCACCACAGCAGTTGATGAAAATTTATTCCATCAATTAGTCCATCATTTATTTCAGTTCATTCTTTTTGTTGTAAACGGACAAAAATCAAATGGGATTTGTGGTTTTATTTTTAAATGCTCTTGTTTGAATTGTCTGTTTTTTCCATATCCCAACCACAGTATGCATCATAATGTGCCGACCACTGCTCTTCCTACTTGTTTCATTGTCCGCTCTTTCGTTCAAATTCGCCCTGCCCCCCGAACTCGGCATGCCAAACGGACCGCGAACGGGCGCCGCTTCATCAGTCAAAGTGGTCGAGCTGTCACACCCCGCAACGGCACGACACGGAACCGGCACTGGGTCTGGCAACCCGTACATGGACTACGGTATCGGTATGGATTCGAACAAAGGCAAACGAACCAAGGCAAACCATACAAAAAATGAAAAATTGATCATACTGTAGGCATTTTCCCCTACAAATTTAAGCTTCTGTTGCACAGCTATCACTGATTACAGTATTTCAATTTTATTCAATTTCTTTTTACAAAAGAAAATTTTTCACTGATCGGTGCCATTTTCGTTGGTCAGCTGATCTTTTGCTTCTTGGCCTCATCCGACAAAGGTACGTCCCAGTCGCTCTCTCTGAATCAATTAAAAATGCCATTTTAAATTAACTGTGTAATTTGAAACCGAACTATCAATTAATTTGTTGTGTCTGTTTTTACTTTTTGCTTATTGTTAGCTGCCTTAAACTTTGGAATGTTCTTCCGTCCGCTGATCATTTTTTTGATTGCTGTCGCAGTTTATGGAGGGTAATTTCGTTTAACTTCTACTAATTATATAAAAAAATTAATTAACGGCGGCATTTTTTTTATTAAAATTTAGAATTCATTATGAAAATTGGGACAAATGTGAACCGATTGAAAATGGCACTGCAATTAGACTGGAAAAAGGCGGCAAAAAGTGTGTACCAATTTTTAATTTTGGCATTTTAATTTAAAAAAAATTAATTTCATATTAGTTATCTGATCTGTTACCCGAGCAAATTGGCCAAAAATTTCGGAAATTGGAAAGTCAATGGACGTATGAGAGAGTTGCAAGATGGACTTGCAGGAATTGAGTAAGAAATGTGCCGAAAATGGTGGGCCAAATCATTGCAACGGCGGATGGCACAGCTTAATGATAGTCAAGAAGAGTGACGGGCAGTTGGCATTCCATTCATCCCTCAGGCGAGTGTTTTTGGGCTAATTACATATTTTATTTAGATTTAGCGCCAATTTGTCCGGCAATTTGGACAAAGATTTCTTCAGCGATGCCGGTTTTCTGGAGCTCAATTTCACCAAAGGTCCAATCTTATCAAGAATATTTTTAATTGGCTACAGTAAAAGGTACATGTGATACTATAGATTTATCAAATTCATTCCTACATTTTTACAACTAAAGTTACCATTATGAATAAAAAGTTAAATGTTTGACTTTTTATAAATCTATCAAAATAATTGTTGGAGATGGATGTTGATGTTGGATTTTAATTAATTTGAATTAGCGCCATACAGTAACAGTGATGTTCCTGTTTGTTTCTCCGCGCCACATTTCCAGTCATTATTTTCCCTCCGTTGTTTTCCTCCTCATTCATTAATTATTTCCTTCTTAATTTTTCGGTTCTAAATTAAATCTGTTTTGCTCCTTCCATTTTCGTCATTCCTCTCACTCCGTCGTCATCTTTTATTTATTTATTGATTTCATTTGTCTTTCCACAATAAATTTAATTCTGTTGTTCCTTGCGGACACAACATTGGCGAAGCCCGAGTGCATATTTTGTGCATTACCGTGAACTTACCAAAAAGCTACTCTGACGGCCACCTCACATAACCCATAACACTAAAGTTATTCCCCATCTGACGCAAGCCTGAAGAGTTTCTCAGTATATTGACTGAGTAAAGCTAAGTGTGTGTTCGGTATTTGCCAAATATTGCAAGTGGCATAAATTTAATTTTATATTTGTTATTGTCACTTTGAATTCATTCTCTCTATAATGACGACGAAGGAAGACCTCAAAAATATTTTGGAAGCGCAGCAAAAACAGTTTTTGGATTTGATTTCAAAAATTTTGCCTCAAAATACGGCACCAAGTGCCAGTTCTTCGGACCTTTTCAGTCAAATCAACAGTCAACTTCCGCAATTCCACTACGACCCCGAGGCAGATGAAACATTCTCACTTTGGTGGGATCGTTTTGGACAATTTGTCGAGAAGGACGGTAAGGATTTGACCGGCGACATGAAAGTGCGTTTGATTTTGGGTAAGCTCTCGGCAACGGATTATTTGAGGTATGAACAGCAAGTTCTTCCTAAGAAGCCAGCCGAAATCGAATTTCAGCTTACAATTTCCACTCTTAAGTCACTTTTTGGCGACACTAAATCAATTTTTGTCAGGCGCTTCGAATGCTTTCAGCTGTCGTGTGGCCCCTCACAAAATGTCATGGAGTTTGGCGCCATGGTCAACGCTCGCTGTGAACGCGCCGACATGACTCTGTCAAAGGAGGAAGTCAAATGCTTGATTTTCATCACAGGTCTGAGCGACGCGCACAAAGAACTCCGACAAGAGTGTCTCCGCCAAATGGAAAAAGCGCGAAAGTCAACGCCACCGAGGTCCATGACTTTGGAAGCACTTCTGGAAGAGTGCCGCTCCATCCAATCGCTTCAAAATTCGGCCGCCGCTTTGTCTGGTCCCGGGCAAATTCATTCGGTGCAGGTCCGACCACAAAGAGTAAGCGATGGAAGTAAGAAGTCAAATCGAGGTAAAACGGTCAATCAAAAGAGCAATAATTCGGTTCCAATTTCCAAAGAGAAAAATTTTCCTTTCAATTCAAATAGGACCGATCAAAATCCGCGTGAACAGCAAAAGTGCAGGCGGTGTGGCAAATTTCATGCTAACGCATGTCGTTATCCAGCGGATGTGAAGTGTTTTCGCTGTGGAAAGGCTGGACACATCAGCTCCACTTGTCAAGCCCGCACGCAGTCAAATGCTGTCACTGTGGCATCAACTTTTTGTGTGATGCAAGAGTGCCACGACTGGATTTGGACGCAGCCACTGATCAATGGACATCCTGTCAAACTTGCGGCTGACTCGTGCTCGCATCTGACAATTATTCAGGAGCCACTTTGGATAAGTTTGGGGAGTCCAAAATTGAGAAAACAAGGTAAAAAGGTTGGCAGTTTTTCCGGTCACAAATTGAGTTTGTTGGGCGAATTCGATTGTTTGGTGCAATTTAAAGGTGTTGATTTAAAGCTTAAATGTTCAGTTGCGAACACCGATGCTCCAAACATCATGGGACTAGATTGGATCGTGCCGTTTGAGCAGGCCACACAGTCTCCAATCGCGACCACATTGGATTTGTCAATTGCCACAACAAAAGTCAACGCAATTGAACCGACCGATGAACCAACAAATTTGGCTGAACAAATGAAAAATTCTTTTCCACAGGTTTTTCGGCCAGGTTTGGGCGTGTGCACGAAGATGGAAGCAACGCTTCATTTGAAACCTGGTGCTCAGCCCGTTTTTTGTCGAGCTAGGCCAGTTCCGCATGGAGTTTCGGAGGCCGTCAACAGCGAATTGGACCGTCTTGTTGAAATTGGAGCGATCCACCCCGTCGATTTTTCGCGTTGGGCGGCACCTGTCCTCGCTGTGCGTAAAAAGTCTGGTGAAATTCGTGTTTGCGTCGACTTCACGACCGGACTAAATGATGCGTTGGAACTCAACCGTCATCCATTGCCACGAACCGACGACATTTTCCATGCACTTCGTGGGTCAAAAGTTTTCTCACAACTTGATCTGCGCGATGCATATCTCCAATTGGAATTGGATGAAAAGTCCAAATCGTTAGTGGGGATTAACACGCATAAAGGGCTTTTTCAGTACCAACGGTTGCCTTTTGGTGTTAATCTGCCCCTTCGATTTTTCAGAAGATTATGGATCAAATGACGTCCGGTATTCCTGGTGTTTTTGCGTACCTGGACGACATTATCATCGCTTCAGCAAACATTACGGATCACATTGAATCTTTGTCCAAATTATTTTCAAAAATTCAGGATTTTGGATTCCGCATTCGTTTGGAAAAAGGCGCAACCATCAGTCACAAGTTCCCTGATGGCTCTGAACGCGTAATTGAGCACGCCTGCAGAAGTCTGACGCCAAGTGAACGAAATTATGCGCAAATTGAACGTGAAGCCTTAGCTCTTATTTTTGCATGTCAAAAATTTCACCGCATGATTTATGGGCGAAATTTTTCATTGCTAACGGATCACAAGCCCCTTTTAGCGATTTTTGGCAGTAAGAAAGGGATTCCGATCTACACAGCCGCTCGTTTGCAGCGCTGGGCGCTGACTTTGGCCAATTACGACTTCATCATCAAATATGTGAAATCGGAAAGTTTTGGACAAGCTGATGTTTTTTCACGGCTAATCGCATCAAATCGTTCCAGTGAAGATCAAATTATCGCTCATATATGCGCTGATCAGATGGACTCCGATGCCGACGAAGCCGCCGAATTCGTTTTCTTCGCAAATTTGGAGTCTTTGCCTGTGTCTGCCGAAGAAGTTGCTTTGTGTACCGCAGATGAAGAACTGCTACAACAAGTAATTGGGTATGTTCGTTCGGGCTGGCCAAGCAAATGTCCTGCCAACGATTTACTGTCGTTTTTCCAAAAACGTAACACCCTCTCGGTTGTGGGTGGTTCCCTTTTATCAGGAAACAGAGTCGTTGTGCCGGCATCACTTCGCAAACGTGTTCTGACTGCTTTACATTTTGCTCATCCTGGAATTGTCCGCATGAAAGCTTTGGCTCGTCAACATGTCTATTGGCCCGGCCTGGACAATGACATCGAAATGTTGGTGAAGCATTGTACCGACTGTCAGTCCGCGGCAAAACTCCCGAAAAAAGCTCCATTGTGTCCATGGCCGACTTCTAATCAAATTTTTGGTAGAGTCCACATTGATTTCGCAGGTCCATGCCCCGACGGCAAAACGTATCTGATTCTTGTCGATTCGTTGTCAAAATGGCCGGAAATCACTGAGATGCACTCCACCACGGCCTTACACACAATTACGGCACTAAATCGCATTTTTCACAGATATGGTTTTCCATATGTACTTGTAAGTGACAATGGTCCACCATTTTCATCCTTTGATTTTCAACAGTATTGTAAACAAAATGGTATTAAGCACATCTTTTCACCTCCATATCAGCCGCATTGCAATGGTCAAGCCTAGCGTATGGTTGACACATTCAAGCGTCAGGCTAAGAAAAATGCCAATTCCAAAAATCAAAATTGGATTTCAGAGTTCCTTTTCTCTTATAGGTCAACTCCAACCCAAGTACTAAATGGTTTGTCCCCCTCAGAAAAGTTTTTGGGACGCTCTCTTCGCACTTCGCTTTCCTTGTTAAAGCCATGCCAACAGAACAACAAACCGAACACAAATCAGTACCAGGACAAAATGCGACAACAGTACGATCGTCGCCACGGTGCTCATCCTCGTCATTTCAAAAACGGTGACACTGTTCTCGTGTTGAATTACGGAAGGTCTGGCAAGCCTAATTGGTTTGAAGGCAAAATAGTCGATGGTAAAGGTCTAATTTGGAAGGTCAAAATTCCACTTTTGAATATTACTGTCACTCGACATGTAAACCAAATGCGTTCTTTTGTCCCTTACTAAACAGAGACAACTTTTTCGGCCGATTTAGTTGACCAGGTTCCTCAACAGAAAAGTCCTTGCCATCACAATGTCGCGACCACTCCGGTGCCAACCTTGCCAATTCAACCAACGCCTCGTCCTCAGAGACAACGCCGCCCCCCAATACGTTATTCGCCGTGAGGAAACAAATTTTAAGAAGGGAGATGTTGGAGATGGATGTTGATGTTGGATTTTAATTAATTTGAATTAGCGCCATACAGTAACAGTGATGTTCCTGTTTGTTTCTCCGCGCCACATTTCCAGTCATTATTTTCCCTCCGTTGTTTTCCTCCTCATTCATTAATTATTTCCTTCTTAATTTTTCGGTTCTAAATTAAATCTGTTTTGCTCCTTCCATTTTCGTCATTCCTCTGACTCCGTCGTCATCTTTTATTTATTTATTGATTTCATTTGTCTTTCCACAATAAATTTAATTCTGTTGTTCCTTGCGGACACAACAATAATAAGGACGGAGAAGAAGAATACAGTACCCTTATACCGTCACAGTATCCCCGTTTTTGAAAATACATTATTTCTGAAGCTTTTTCTATTCCCTTTTCAGCTCTGATACAGCAAAATGGGTCACTTTCTGCAGCTGAATTTGAAGAGGCACTTCCGCTTGGCTCATTTATAAAAGATTTTTACGGAATGGCGTTGCGAATTGTGGCACTGTAACTTACCAAGGGCATTGAACAAATGCACGGAACGAAAATGTGCAAAACAATGGTGGGTGCTGTAATGATAGTATACTTACGACAATCGAATTAGTTGATGGGTGGGTACTGTAATCCAAATGGTGGCTTGATTTCCTGTAATAAGTTAGCTTTTCTCCGTCCCTGCTAATGTCAGCCTTTTCGATATGCAGGTGGCCGCCCTGAAAATTTCTCTTAATAAAGTTTTTTATTTTCTTTAGCCTGTGCCGAAAGCGTCAAACATTGACCATTTGGGCACAAACTGTACACAAATTGTGTTTGCCGACCGTATGCCACAGTTTTGGCTGAATGTGTCCGTTTCTCCCTATTTTATTGCGTGCGAACAATTTAAGGCGCCATTTGATCCCTCGACTATGTTCAATCAGTCTCGGACCAGCAGTGATTTGTTTGATGCATGTCAAAAGGTGCCAACAACACCGAACTGCGAGAAGTTGGCACATTATCTGTGATAAAATTATTTTAAAAAAACCATAACCAATGCACAAATTCGAGGACTGTCATTGGTCTTTAATTCTATGATTTTAAATTTTCAGAAATTCCGTCCTTATTTTTCCCATTATCTTGAATATTTAAAAAAAACTGTTCTTTTTGGTGCAAAAAACTTTCAAAGTGCTCAAAAAATTTAAAGGCATTGAAAAAAATGGAATTTTGTGCTTTTAATCATATATTATAATTTCCTATTTTTGCCACTCCAATTGTTTTTTAAATATTTGTATAAATGATTTTATAAAATTTAAAAAAATAATAATTTTGAAGACATGAACTGATCGTCTGCTATAAAAGGAAAAGCCAAGCGGCGGTGGTCAACAAAGAAATTGCCAAAGTTTGCCAAGAACATCTCCAAAACGCGCGCCAAAAGGCGTACGGATTTCGCATCCGTTTGTGTACACATCGCGAAGCGGAAAAGCAACGGATCATTTTGGAATCCAAGCTGGACTTTTCATTCACTGATCAAAAGTACTTAACTAACAAATAGAATCAATCACAAAAACTGATTGGAAAATTCGCCGCTACAATGGAATCATTAGGCTAGTTTTACTATCTACCTTTAATTTAGCTTTTTTTACGCCTATTTGATGGTTTTTGAACCTTTTTTTATCGTTTATTTATTTATGCCTATAATAACAGACTTTTAATTATCTTTTTAAATAATTTAGTAAAAAACAAAACTAATTAATAATTAATTCAATTAAAGGGCAAAACAATTGGCATAATTAATTGTCTTTTTGAATTAATTAATTCATTAATCAATTAAGAGCAAAACAATTGGCATAATTAATTATCGTTTTGAATTAATTAATTAATTAATTCAATTTAAGAGCAAAACAATTGGCATGATTCTTCCAAATCCCATCGCCCATCTTTTCGCGAAGGATCACTCGCAAAACGAATTTTCTGCCCTATAAAAACGATCCCAATAAGGTGAATTGATCAAAAACAAACAAACAAACAAATAATTTGTAAAATAAAAATAATACCATTCCAAAAAATCCGGGCCCAATGTCCATTTGCCTGGCTCTAAGCAAAGAAAAGCCTTGGTTTTTCTGGGCCTGGACTTTGGTCCAAAAAATCTTTTCCATGTTTTACATAAAATACCAGGTTCAGTTGTTATTTTAGAGACCGGATTTTAAATGGCCAGGACTCGGTAAATGAACCGGAAAGTTGCGGAACCATACATATACAAGGGGTGTCTCAACTTCGCCCCCGCGGGGGTGAAAATACATCCCTAAGAATGGCATTTCTTGTGATAAAATGCAATAAATTTATACAATTTTGAATTTTTTTAAACATCTTGACCATTTTTTATAAAATAAAGTAATTTTGCTTTCTTTTTTAATTTATTTATGGTTTAGTTGTTAGTGCTGCAGCACTAACAAAATTTTTGTTATGAGTTCGATACCGGTTGACGTTTTCTTTTGAATTTATTTTTTTATGATTAATGTACAAAAACACCCATAAAATTGACCATTCTTGGCATAATTCATTAACAAATTAAACTCAATTTTAAAAAAAAATGTCGGTTTTTTTCGGTTAAAAACCGAAACCGAAAACCGAAAAAAACCGACCGATCCGATCTCTAGTTTCAATTATATAATATGGACCACAGCAAAAAATTAAAACAAAACGAAACAAAGTTAAGTTAGAACATGACGGCGCACTCTATGTTTTCGACCAATTGAGCGCAGATGGACTTCAGAAATTTTGGCGATGTGAGTTTCATGGCCCGTCAGACAAGTGCAAGGGTATGTTAATATATTATTTTGAATTTTGAAAATCTTTTAAAATTCAGGACGTTTGCACACGGATTTAAATAACGTTGTGCAGAAGTTGGTCGTGAGTTCATTCGTGCGACATGAACGCTGAGCATGTGGAATGTCAGCGACTTGTAACTGGACTCAAGCGACGTGCTGCTGAGATGTGCGAAGCACCTGCGACTATTCGTGCTCAAGTGCTGCAAAAAACATGCACACCTGTGCTAGCAGCTTTCCGAGCAAAGCGCCACAAAAAAGTGGGTTTATATCCAAAAACAATTTTGTTATTTTTTTGGTTTTTTAGGTGATCAAACGATTGCGCCGTGATGAAAATGCACCGCGGACCGAACCTCTCAATTTGGAGCAGTTGGAAATTCCGAATACCTATCGTATTTACAAGCGAACTGAAATTGACAAGAAACACTTTCTATTGGCGGACACCGGCGTTTTTCAAATTCAAGGACAGAATGGACCCCAACGGTGAGACATCATTTATACATTAAATGCTGATCATTGAACCGGTATTAAGAATTCTCATTTTTGGAAGAGCTTCTACGGCGGATTGGGCCCATCAGATGAAAGACATTTACGCGGACCGCACTTTTTCATTGACGCCACCGCTTTTCAGTTGGCAATGGTCGGTGCGGTCCGCACAGTGCTTCCGGCATGCAGTGTCCGCTACTGTTTTTTCACCTTGTCCGCAACATGAAGAGGCAGATCAGAATCCTTGGCCTCACACATGTCAATTGAATTTTTCAGATGATAAATTTTTTTTCTTAGTAGTTTAGGCTTACAACACTGATCATGCTTTCGCCGAGAAGTCTAAGATGATCACTTCATTGGCCTTTCTGCCTGTGCACCACCTTCAAAATGGCCTTAATGTTCTTCAAGGACAAATTCCACCACAACTTAACGGCGTTTTAAATTGGTTAAGTCCGAAGGCGAATTTTATGATTTTTTTGATTTTTCTAGGTTTTTGGACAACTACATGGGCCGAATGCGTTTCAATGTTCCAATGGCGGCGCCTCTGTTCCACCCGCACGAATGGAATGTTCATCAGCGCACCTTAGATGGTGCTGATCGTACCAACAATTTCGTATATTAAACTAAAGCCAAAATGATGGGCCAATTCGCCATTTGCTACCACCGCTTCATCAAATGGTCATTAATTAAGTGATCAATTGTTTTTAGTTTAAACCGAGGCATTCCATCGCAAACTTCAGCGGCAATTTAGCTGCACTCATCCAACAATTTGGCGCTTCATTGACACGATCAGATGTGAGCAGAAGGCAATTGACGCAGACATTTCACGTTGTGTCATGGGAGAATCCGCTCCACAAAAGAAAAAGAAGTATCGCGAAGCCGACGCACGGATTCTCCGACTCGTGCACCGTTATAACGATATCAATAACCAGGGATTCTTTTTTTATGTAAATACATGTTTTTTTCCTGGATTCTCCATAGCCTAATTAGTAGGAAAAACACTTTCTTTTTTGTGTTTGCGAACAAAAATCGGGACTTTTATTTACATATTTTTACATATTTCGGCATTTTTCTACATATTACATATGTACATATTTTTATACATATTTTGGACTTTTTCGCATTTTTTCGAACATATTTTGAAATTTTTGAGGATTTTTTTAAGGAAATTTTCATTAAATGTCCCCAAAAAAAACCCAAAATTTCACAATTTTTTGTACATATTTTTAGGATTTTTGAGAAGTGATAGAAATTTCATATGAAAAATTTAAAATTTTTTTTGAAAATATACCCCTAAAAATCGTTTTTTTCAAAAAAGAGATAGTAAAAAGGGTGCTTCTAAGCCTATTTAGGTCATTTTTAGGACATTTTGTACTTATTTCACCCCTTACGAAGATTTTTTTCCAAAAAACACCATTTAAAAAATTTTATTTACATATTTTAAGTACATATTTGGTTCTTTTTGTACATATTTCATACATATTTTAGCATTTTTTATACATATTTTATTTACATATTTTGCGATTTTTCTTACATAAAAAAAGAATCCCTGTCAATAACAATCACCTCCCCCAAAATGATCACAATTATGCAAATGTCAATGTGAATCCCGAAAACGTTAACAATTTTTTCAATGGTGTTTCCATTAACAAGAAAATGAGAACATGTTTAAGTGTTAATTGAATAAAAAATTAAAAAAACGGAAACAAAATGGAAAAAAGTCATTAGTTTATCAAAATGGTAACAATTGATCATTATTATTCCTCTACAGAAAGAGCGGAACGTTCAAATTTGAATTTGGGCCCAAAGTTTGCCTCAATTTCGTCTGTAAATTCCTTCAGAGAAACAAATGGAAACAAATTATCAAAATCAGCAGAAAAATCCGAGTCCAAAGTGTATTTGAATTCTTAAAATATTTATAAAAATTCAATTTTTTATTTTTCTAACCCAAAAGTTGTCCATTTTTCGTGAAAAATATTTGACGAGTGCCAAAGTCAATGCCAATTCCAACAACATCACCACGAGAAAATGTGGCAGTATCAATTCTCTTTGAGCCGTTGGCACAAAATTTGCCAAGGCTTGAAAAGGTGAAAGTGTCAGTGCGCTCAATTATTTCGCCCAACGGCGTCGGCTGTTTGACGGCAAAACCAAAGAGAACGGAGCTGAAAATGCCAAATAAAAAATAAATAAAATTAATTCATTTATTATTAAATTTTATGAATTTAAATCACTTACCTTTTCTTATTTATGACCGAAATTTCATAGTAAAAAGTGTTGAAATTGTCGGCGCCGTAACGAAGCGAATATTTGGCAAATACAGAACGAAAGACTGGAGTAAATAATTTATTTAATTTATTATTCTTTTAACAAATAATTGCCTTCTCTTTTTTCTTTGAAAATTGCCGTCAATCTTTTGATTTCGATGTCATTGTGACAAGCATTCGCATCCCAACAATTTTGCTGTTTTGGAGTTGAAATTATCTAAATTTGTAAAAAAACTTAATTTAAAAATATCTAAAATTTACAATTACTAAATTAACTCTTTTAAATCTTTCCCCTCTCCCATTTTCTCCACCTTCTGCTGTTTCTCCAATTTACTGATCCGTTCCAAAATTGCCTTCTGATTATTTAACAACTGTGTTGAGTGCTGATCAACAGAAACTTAAATTCGGGAAAAAAATAAATAAATGTGCTTTTATAATTTTAAACAGAATAATTTTCTTTACCATATTTTTCCTTTTCCATTTCCATTTTAGCCCACTTTGAATGCAACAACAAAACTTGTTCGATCATCACTTTCTGTTGGGCTAACTCTGCTTGAAGTGCCCTCTAAAAAATCAAAAAAAAATATATTGTAAATAAAAAATAATATTTAGAAATATTTAAAATATGTGAACTCGCATTTTCGTTTCGAAGACCCTTAATTAAGCACAATTGTTTCGTTTCCCACAATTCCATTTTCATTTTGACAAAGTTTTGACGAATTTCCTATAAATTAATAATAAAATTTATTTCCATTTTTATTGTTTCTGTTGCGTTCGTCCACCTCAATCTGTTGTTGATCACTGAATGATCTTGGGTTGTCCAATTTTTGACCAATAAGCGAACCATTCATAACAATTCTCCTCTATAATTTGGAAATTTTTTAGGAAGTAAAAAGAAATTTCCCACTTATCGGACAATTTTAATGAAAATCCAAGCAAAAGCCGGAAAACTTTTTCTTTATTCTAATTTTTTAAAGAAATGACTTTAATTACAGCTCTAGTTATTATTTCACACAAACGTATTACAAGATATATGAGGACGGATTTAACGTTACAAAAATCTCATGAATTTAAGATATTGTATCTTTGTTCATCGTTTCAGAATGGCATTAAATTTAAGGAAAATATTTTGGCATAAGGACTAAGTGCCTGCAAAATTCCAAAAATTTTCGACACTTACTATATCAAACTTGTTCAAACTCTGTGAATTTTTATAACGATAAATCCTTAGCCTAATTAGTATATTTTGTTCACCCATTCTTTGCCAATTAATCTTTTTTTTACCCTGTTCTGCTGGTGTGAAAATGCTGCTGCTTGACAAATTGGTAAAAGTTGACATTTATTTATTTTTTTTCAAAAAATTTCTAAAATGATAAAAATTTTATTTGTAAAATAATTGTTTTTGTGTATGCATATTAATTGATGGGTGTGCATTTTGAATGGCTTACTGCTGATTGATTGCCAATATTTATAGGGTCGACACAAATAAATAAATAAATGTACGGCAAAATGATGACCCAAAAAGTGGGAGAGAGGAGAACAGCAGAATATGGGCAAAGTAAATGACATGAGAATTTGAATTGGTTCACCAATTTTCTCTTTTTTAATGAACGATAGTGCAAAAAGTGACCATTAAAAGAGGGAAAATCGGAAAATCAGTTATTAATGTTAGTACAAACGTCCTTGAAATTCAGAAGATATGATCCAAAATTCAGGTTTTTTGCTAGACTTTTAAACCCTAAAAAATTCAGAAAAATGTATTTATATTCATATTTGCTAAAACAGACTTAAAAATACGCTAAAAACTGCCAAAAAATGATTTAACCTTAAAAAATGCCAATTTTTATTAAATTCTAGTTTCACAATTGCAAATCAAATACATCTCAAAATTTTTGTAAAAATCTCTTTCTGTAGTCAGCTAATATTTTCGAAAGCGAAGAAAATACCAAATAATTTGCTAGAATTTCGAAGAAATTCTCTTT
This sequence comes from Heterodera glycines, assembly GCA_004148225.2. Lineage (NCBI taxonomy): Eukaryota > Metazoa > Nematoda > Chromadorea > Rhabditida > Heteroderidae > Heterodera > Heterodera glycines. Next base: position 18,086,535 of record CP049709.1, on the reverse strand, counting down.
TTAGGGGTTTATTTATAAAAATTCCAAAAAAGTCGATTTTTAGGGGTGTATTTTTCGTTTTTTTTTTTTGCATTTTTCTTGTGATAATTTGCCAAAAATGGCCAAAATATGGACTAAGATGCAAAAATGTTTTTGCTTGTCAGATTTTTTATTTTTCGTATATTTTTTTTTGAAATATGTACGCCACTTATCAGAGCAATGAGCTACCGAATGATACAAATAACTTTTGATTTTGATATTTTTTTTACTAGGGTTCTCCGGGCCCGCGTATTTTAACAAAAATCTTTTGCTGGTATTTCCGGGTCTCGCAATGATGAGTCCACGTCCGGGTCCAAGTTTTTCAACCGATTTTGGGTACGGAGTCCAACCCTGTCTTGCAAAAAATTCATTGTTTTAAAAATGAGTATTTTCATGTTTAAAAGCTTGCAATTTATAAAATTATACGTAATTTTTAAATTGCAAATAAAATATTTGAAGGAGAAAAAATTCAAAAGAAAAGTTTTCAAGTGGGTCCTGAAAATCAAAAAAAATTATTTAATTTCATGAAGATGAAAGCATATACTTTCAAAATAATATAAAATATTTTCATGAAAAATATATAATTTACAAATAAACGCTTTATTATTTATCCTACTTTTTTTTGCTATTCAAACAATTTCTTTTTGCAGGCCTTTTTTAAAAGTTTTTGGGACAGAGGAGTCCGGGAAAATTTTGAAAATTTACTTTTGATTTCTTAAAAGATTTTACCAAAATTGACCAAATTTTGTGATTTGAGCCAATGTGTTAACTTGAATCTTAGCAAAGAGTGAAATGAATCCAACAGAAATCGACAAGGCCACAGGAGCAATAAATTATTTCACTTTCAATAAATATCAAACTAATTTTTTTAAATTTTTTCGTTCGACAGCTTTGGTTAAAAATTTACCCAGTCCCCATTGTTACCAGTGTACTTTTGTACACTGCTGGACCCAGGCCTACCGGGTCGAATTGGATTTCAAAAAAGGGTCCGGATCCGGGTCTTGAAAATTCGTTAAATTGTATTATTTTTTATCTATAATATAATATAATAATTGGGCTATTTTTACATTTATTTTAGGAAAATTGATTTTATTGATTCCGCCTCTTTTATTCAATTAGCAATTATAAAATTATATGTGTTAAAATGCTTTCATTTTACTCATGAAATGATATATATATATATATATATATATATATATATTTTTTTTTTAAATGATAAATATTTTTAAGGACTCGTTAACCGGACCCGGTTTTTCTTGGCAATTGTTAAAATTCTGATTTTTGGACCTGATGTTCTAATTTTTAAAATTTTCGGTCTAAACCCTAAATAAAAGCGAAAATTACTAATGATCAACTTCTTAGATTTTCAAAAAATTACAACCACAATTCGAAAAGTTGAAATTGCATGGAAGGATTTTAGATCAAATTTTCTATTGTATTTTACATAAAACTCAAAAATTACAAAATTTCATGCGTAAGTTTTTGAGACGTGGCGCGTTTCTTAAAACTGCCATCTTCACACAACTCATTAAAACGCAATTTAGCGATACATTAATTGATATATTTGTTAACCCTAAATGATTTTATTTTTGGAAAATTTCTTGTAATATTATTTTCTCAAAATAGTATTCACTAAATTTTAGAAATATTTTTGATTTCAAAATTTTCAAGGATTTTTTCAAATGGAGGGCGGTAAAAGTTTTAAGAAACGCACTAGCACCCTTAAAAACAAGCATTTATATCACCAAAGGGGGTCGTAGCGGGAAAGGGACGGATCGTATAACTTAACATTCTTGAAAATGTTCTTAAAAAAATGCGCTAAATAACTTGTTTTCGGGGAAGGTGCACTACGCCTTCCCCCAGAACATTTTTATGAGAAAATTTACAAGAAAAAAATTCGAAAAATTTTTTCTATAGCAATTTTTTTCCAAAATTTGTGATGAATTGCTAACAAGAAGTTTTTTTTTCAAAAAATTGTTGAAATTTTTTTCAATGTTTTTCTTGTGCTTTTCATCATAGAGACACCCCTTGTGAATGTATGAATGGATGGAAATGCCATCGCTTATAAGTGGTCGCCCCAGAAAGCCATTACAATTATAAATAGGAGGCCTCTCCTCTCCAATAATTACCCCCTCCATAGTCTAAAACTGAATCCCGACCTTACAATATTGCACAAAATTTTTTTTAAAAATCGGTGAGTTAATTACACCCCGTCGTTTCCGCCCTCACAATTTTTTAAAAATACAAAAAAATGTGAAATTTTTGAAAATTTACAAATTTTCTAACACATTTCGGAATGACTTTTGTTGTTTGTTTGCGTTAAGCCCCTGAAATTTGCCAGGTGCACAAATTGGCCCGACGCACGGCACAGATTGGCGACGAGGGAGGCACTCTGTTGCGCTACGTCGCCTCCTGGCTCCAGTCGCTGGTGACCTTTGAGCTGCCCGGCGCGTACTCCGCCGACGATCGGCTCGACCTGAACAGATACGAGCCCTACGAGTTGTTGGCCCGCTGCCGACACTTTGTGCAGCAGAAAGACTTGCTGAACGCTGTCCGAGTGGCCAATCTGATCAGGTGGGAAAGGCAACATGGCAAGCGCTTTCATTTCGCTGGCTTAAAAAATTGATCGTTTATTTATTTCTATAATCATAGTACCATTTTGGAATTCTAGCAAAAAGCCCAAGTACTCAAAATCCGTCTCATACATTCGAATTCGGGCCGGGTTTTGGACTTTGTCAAATGGATGCAAAAAAATAAAATAAAAAGGTACCTTTTCTGAATAAAAAAAAACAAATCTTTCCTTAAAATTTTTTCTTGTCTATTTTCAAATTTTCTTCAAAAATTCAATGAATAAATTATTTTGCTATGTTTTGGTTTTTCGTTCATTTTTGACTACAAATTTTCCACATTTTAATAGGCATTCTTCCCAAGTTTTCAGCCTTTTTCAATATTTAGTGCAAAAGCTAAAATTTAAATTTTCTATGATTTTCCATTTTTTGGTATGAATTATGCAGGGACGGTCCCAGGATTTCGGCTTGGGGGGGGTACCTCCCCTCGGGCGACGACCTTTTTTTTGCGGCGGTTTTCCCAAAAAACTTTTGGGGAACGGGGGGTCCGGCGGTGCCGATAGGCGCAGCCGGGAAAATTTTTTGCATTTTTAATTTGATTTGTTAACAAATTTTGTCCAAAAAATGACTAATTTTGAGTCATTTAGAAATTTTTCAAGGAAAAAATTCTTAGAAAATTTTTTTTATAAGAAAATTTAAAGAAAAAATTGTTGAAAAATTTTTCAGCAATTTTTTGCTTTCAATAAGATTTAATTTATAAACTACATTTATTAATTATTCATACCTTTTTGAAAGTTGTATCCGAAGTGATTGATAAAATATGATTTAGGAATTTTCTAAAATTTTTTTCTTGAAAAATTTCTAAGTTTGAAATTTTTTTTTTGAAATTTCTGTGGCGAGATTTCGGCCGGCGAGATTTCGTCCCGTCCCCCCCTGGAATTATGGGATTTGCAATTTCGAAAAATTAAAAAAACCCTCCTCATTTTCAGAGGCGAGTCGGCTCGGATTTTCAGCGATTGGCTCAACGACGCCAAAGCGCACTTGGAAGTGCGGCTGCTGGTTGAGCTGCTCTTTGCCCATGCTCAGGCGACGGGAATTAGGACGACCTATTGAAAATGGACAAACGAACGAAGGAATCAATCATTTTATTTGATGTGTTTTCAAAATAAATTACCTAATTATGCCTTTAGATGATGCAATTTGCAATTTATTCTCTCTGATAATAATATTAGGTCGTTTATAGTCCACTCAATAAAATGTTTGAACGGGATGAATGTTTATTTTAAGTTTATAGCGCAGGGATGGCATTCTGAGTCCTCAAACTTTTCGGAAGTCGGAACGAGTCATCAAATTCCGGTCATTCAAAAGATTGTCGTTTTCGAGAAATTCTCAGCGATTTTTTGGAAAAATTTTCGAAAATTTTTTTTCTTAGAAGTTTCTTATGAAAAAACTTTCTAAGATTTTTTTTCTTGAAAAAGTTCTGTTAGCAAATTTAAAAAAAAAATTTCTCGGGGGGGAACGAGCTGCTCCCCTTTCTGTCCCTCTTTTCGACTTCCACGAAGAATTTATCCAGCCCCTAGGAAATTTTTCCGGTACGTAACTCTGTAAGTCGGAACAAAAAATAATTGGAGACTCCAATCAAATTATGTAAACGATTGTCTTTTTGTGATCAAATGAATATTCAATTCCATTATGAGTATAAGTGCCATCATTATCATTCATTAGCATCACTCATTTGGAATTTCCTCCGCTTTTTCGAGCTTTGATAATCGTTCTTTTATTTGGCTTAGTTCCGCTTCCAATTTTGCGCTCCGTTCGCTGATTGTCCCTGCAATGCTGGCCCATTGGTTCTCCGCGCCTTGGCGTTTTGTTCGGTCACAATTTTCGGCACAAACTCCTAAAAATGGCAAAAATGGAAATTGTTTTCTTCCAGTTTATAATTTCTGTTATTCATTTATTTTACTAGGTACATATATGTATTGTATTGTCTTCAATTCATATAAATCAGGGAGAATTAGAACGAAAGAATTTATCAATTAAATTTTTACTCTGGATAATTGTATTATATAATTTCCTACTTGGTTTAAGGCTTCTTCTATCCAAAAAATTTTATTTATATTAATTCGGGTAGCAGTCGCAGGGGGAAGCTTTTCGGCACCCGAATTTGGGCATCATAGTTACCTATTTTATAAAATAAAAATTTAAAACAAAAAAAAGAATGGTTAATTAAATGGGCAGGAAACTCCTTAAAACTAAATTGCGAACTTGATTAAAATTTATTTGTTTTTTATTTTAATTTAATTCATTTTTACTATAACTATTTTTTACTTTTTTCAATTCTTTTATTATAAGAGTGCCTAAACTTCCCAGTGCCCGAATTTTATGTCGCCATTCCTTCGACTCGAGAATATTTTCAGATATTTCAAGAAAATAAATTATTTTCATTTTCAAAAATAATTGTTAATTTAATATCCTGCAAGTATTGAAAAACCAAAAATTAATTGTGTTCGTTTCATTGAATTTGGACCTGGTTCTCCAATCGGCCCAGGAAGACCTGAAAATAAAACAAATATAAATTTTATTTCTAAATTTTTTGTAATAAATAAAAAGATAAAATTTAAAAAAAGTCGGATTTTTTACCTGGAAGCCCTGGATAGCCCGGGTCGCCTTTTTCGCCTGGCCATCCGGGAAGGCCCGGATAGCTCGGCGCGCCCGGCTCGCCCGTCTGGCCTTTTTCGCCTTTCATCCCCGGGATCCCCGGGTAGCCCGGCTCGCCCTTTTCGCCCGGAAGTCCGTTCATTCCATGGCAAATTGGCAAACTGACGACGAATGTCAGAAGCAATAAAATCGGAACAATAATTGCATCTGTTTGATAATTAATAAAAGAAATTTCGTCAATTTAAAATTCGCGACAATTTTTACCAATACTTTTCAAAAAGGACAAATTTAAAAGGCCATAGTTTTCTGGATCAAAAGAAGATTTTGGCGTTGGAGCGCGAAAAAATGTAAAAAAATATGGCTGAGTCGCGTTTGGATCGTGAATTTCTGATGGAAATGGAATTTACCCCCTCCAAAAATAAGTTTCATAAATTATATTTGTGATATTTACACCGTTTTTTGATTGTTTAGAATTTGTGAATTCATTTGGCATTTTTCAACTCCAAATAGAAGCAGAAGGCATTGGCTATATTCATCAGGCTTTTATATTAAACTAAAGGCCAAAATGATGGGCCAATTCGCCATTTGCTACCACCGCTTCATCAAATGGTCATTAATTAAGTGATCAATTGTTTTTAGTTTAAAATGACTTTCTCTCAGTAAATGTCTCTAAAATAAATAGTTTTTGGTCTTTAATTACTACAGCTAAAAGATTTTTAGGTGCTAAAGTTACTGAAATTGGTGCCAAAAAAGGCCAAAATAAGTGCTAAAAACGCAGTAAATGCCAAAATCAGCGTAAATAGGTGTTAAAGATTGGAAATATCCAGTGTCTTTATGCACAAAAATCCAAAAGTGACCAATTTTTTTTATCAACTATGCTTGCACAAGGCAACTAGTCAAGGAAAATAAATAATAAATTTTGGAGATATTTTTTAAACAAAATTTTTTTATTTCTTAGGGGTGTATTTGAAAATGTTTGGGTCGATTCTTAGGGGTGTATTTTTCTGAAATTTTTGGATTGATTCTTAAGGGTGTATGTTCTTTTTTATTGCACTTTTGCTATGAAATTTCTGGAAAAGGGCCAAAATAGGTGCTAAAGTTCGAAAATGCCAAAATAGGTGTTATTTTAAAGACCAAAAAGAGTGTGTATCATCATCATTGGAAATAATTAAAGAAAATTTAAATATTTTGACTTGAGCCTTTTCCCGGTCCATTGCCAAGTTCTCTCTATTAATTAATGAAACAGCAAAACGGAGGACGAAGAAAGTGACCAAAATGGGGGAATGGTTGACGACGACGACGACAATCAAAGAATAATGCCAATGCTTTTTATTAGGGCCCAAATTTATTGGATTTCATATTAATACACTTTTTCAGCCGAAAAAGCTACTAAAAATATTTTCAGCTTGGTTTGAAACTTCTGGAATATTTTATTTCCTTAATTTCCATTCTTCACCTTCTGTCAATATTTTCAAAATTTCTCCATTTATTCGGCATTTTCATCAAAAATTTTCATGTTCATAATTCTTATTTGATTATTATTATTATTAATTTTTTCTCAGTGAAATAAAATTTGTTCTTCGAATTAAATAATATTTTTTATATTTTTTCATTAATTAAATTTTTTTAGTCTCAAAAAATAATTTCGTCAACTTTTTTGAAGTGAACCAAAGCAAGCATATGTCGCAGCAATTGCTTCTTTATGGGCCCTTTTCCCATCTTTAATTGTCTTCAAATCGATCAAAACTTAAAATTGAAAAGCCCTCCATTCTCTTTGCTTTAAATGCGATGTTTATTTAACTAGAAATTCGTTTTAAATTTTTTAAATATTTTTCGGGTCTTATTCCAAATTCATCAGCCATCTTCTCATCAGGCACAAAAATGGCCATCAACTTTGGCAGTGGCATTTTGCCAAATCCAAAGTGTGAAATTTGCGAGACAGAAATAAAGCCAACGGAGAAGCTGATAGTTGAGAAGCATACGAGTAAAAAATAATAAATTTAAAATTATTTAAAATAAATTTCCATATTTTAGTGCACATTTCGTGCTTTAAATGTGCCTTTTGTGATGTTAAACTTTCGATCGGTGCATGTGCAATGGAACCGAATTTGTTGGAGCGATTTGGGCCTTTGTTCTTCTGTGCTGATCACATGTGAAAAAATAATAATTTATGCCAAATAAATATGAAATTTCATTAATTACTAGGGCTGGGATTTTTAGGTTTTTACCTATTTTTTTTGCGGCTTAGTTATGATGAGAGAAGCCCAAAAATAGCATTTTCTCCTAACAATTTTCGATTTAGAGCGACTTTTTAGCACCTAAAAACACCTATTTTGGCGTTTTGGCACCTAAAATAGTTTACAACCTATTTTGGCATTTTTCGAATTTTTAGCACCTATTTTGGCATTTTTGAGAAAAATTCTTAAGGAAAATACAAAAAATTGAAAAATAGACCCCTAAATTTCGACTTTCTCAATTTTGGCCGATAATCGAATGAGTTTTACCCCAAACCTCGAAATGTATCTGATTTGCAATTGTTTTCGCGAAATTGATAAAGACTGATAATAAATCCCGCAAATCCCGCATTTAAAATTTGCGGGATCCCGTGCGGGATTGCGGGATTTTGGAAAATCGAAAAAATTTCAATTAAATTCAAAGAATTTCCAAAAAAGGGCTGGCGGGATGCATTAAAAGGGGCTGATGGGTCGACTAAGATTTTTCGATTGGATCCGACGGTAAAAAGTTGATCGGAAATCAAATTATTAACGATTCATAAATTTGACTATTTTTTTCTTTTCAAAACCACTTTTTTGCGGTGCAATTTTTCAAAAAACTAGGAACAGGGGGTCCGGCGGTCCCTATCAGGGATGGCATTCCGAGGCCCCAAAAATTTTCGGAAGTCGGAAATCGGAAATTTTTCAAAAAATATACAATATAATAAAAAAATTTCTAAATATTTTAATAGGCTAAATTTTTTAATTCTTAACCAAGTAAAAGGTATTTCACAAATGTTTTTAGTATATTCGCTTGAAAAAATTATCAATTATTTTATCAAAATCTTTTTTGTCATTTTTCATTATTTTAGAACATTTTTGGGAAAAGGAGTGACTATTTACACGTTTTTTACAGCGCGATTTTTTCAAAAACTTTTTGGGAACTTGGAGGAGAGTACGGCGGTGCCGATAGGCGCCGCCGGGAAAATTTCACAAATTTTGAATGAAATTTGCGATGAAAAATGAGTTAACTTTAATTAAATTTATTATTTAATTTATTTAAAAATATTTGGCATTCTGTCTTAGAAAAATTTTCAAAAAATAATAAAATCCCGCATAATCCCGCACAAAAAATCAAATTTGCGGATCCGCGGGATTGGAACTCAAAATTCTTTGCAGGACGGGATCCCGCGGGATTAATCCCGCAAATCCCGCAATCCCGCATTTTCCAAAAAATGCGGGATTGCGGACTGGGATCCCGCAAAATCCCGCGCGGGATCCCGTCCCGCGCCGGTCTCTAACCAAAACCATTATTTATTCAGGCTCTTGATGGACAATTAGAATTAAAATCTAATTTAAAATATGAGAATTATAATCTGAAATTTTGAAAAATTAATTCCGTATCATGAGAATTAGACCCAGGACAGAATTTTTAGGATTAAAAATTAAAAATATTTTCTGTTCATGGAATTTATATAAGTAGAATGATAAAAAGTTTATGTGCTTAATATTTTGTAACTAAAACTATTTTCCATATTTATTTTTGCATTTTTATGCAATTTTATTATTTGTATTTAATTTGACTGTTTTTCAGGTTAATTGCACCAGTCGAGAAGAAGGAGCAAATTTTAAGGAAAGGGCACAAAGAAAAGGGCAAAAAGAGACAAATGTAAACAGAATTTTAGAGCTTTAATTGCCAAATTCAGCAGGTGGAAAACGAAATAAATGCAGCATAAAGAAATCAATGTGAAGAAACATTTTGTTTTTTGGAAAAATAAATTTAAATTTACGAATCATTTCATTCGCCCAAAATGTTCAGGAAAAGAATTACCTTCTTTAGATGGAAAACTTAATAAATTTTCTTATAAATGAATGACTAAAATTCCAATTTGAGGGATGCTTTTTTTCCTTTTTAACAAAAAATGGCCTCATAATAAAATTTAAAACAAAGACAGTAAAACTAACGGAAACAACGGAATTCTGTCCATCACTGCTCTGCATGTTTGGCAATTATGAAAATGAATTTTAGCAAGTCAAATGAAATTTTGGAAATTTTACGAAAAACTTCAGCGAACATTTGAGTGCCAAGCTCAAATTTATCAATTGTAAAGCCGACTTTGAAATTTGGTTCTATTATTACAGAGATGCCAAGTGCACTTATTTCTAGTTATACCGATTTTGAAGGCCTAAATCTTAAAAATTAAAATGTACAGGTTTCTAAGAATGAAGTGATTACGCCTGTAATTCTAACACTTTCTTATTTTGTATATTTCTCTAAAGTAACAACGATTTTTTCTCAGCTGGGACCCAAAAGTAACAATTTTGGTGAAAACAATTAATAAAATCAAAAATTTTCAGAATTTTCCCGGCGTCGCCTATTGCAATCGCTTGTAATTCTTTTTTGCAGAAAAATTTGCCTCATAACGAAAATTTAAAATTAGATACTGTTAAATTAACGAAAAAACCGAATTCCGCCCATCATTGTCCAAGCCACGAAAAGTCCAAAGTAGCAAAAACACCACTAAATGTCCAAAATTCTAAAAAAGATAGAATGATACAACAATTTTTTATTCTGAATAACTTCAATAATTTTAAGTTTAAAAAAGACAAAAAATTAATAAGTCGTAATTTTTTTTAGTTACAAATTTTTTAGATTTTTGCAAATTATTCAAATTTTCAGGCAATTAGAGGACCTAGTAAAGTCGAACTATACCAAAAAAGTAATTTAGTTAATCGTTCAAAATTATATTTTATTTCAAAAAAAAAGTCTGCTGCCCCTAATAATTAAACGATAATCATCAGAGAATTCACACAGAGGCCATTTATTAATTAATTTCTGAAATTATTTAATTGATAGATTTTGAATTAATAATTCATTCATAAACGATTGAGAAAGGAGTTGAGAAAATCCAAGCATTATCTGCTCTTCGCACAGGTGATGTCCGCGATAATATAAGGTAATTTCGCGAAATATTTAGGTTTTTAACTGGCATTTTACAATGCATAAAATTTTAAGTGGGGTCCTTCCTATTTAGATGTTATTTTTCAATGTTTTTCAGACTTTCTTGTTTTCGTGATTTATAAAAATGCCAAAATATATACATATTACAAGATGAAAAGTAGCCACAGTACTCGGGACAACAACAGTTTTTAGGTTAATACTGCAGGAAGCGTATATCAAAACGCTGTATATCACTAAAGGAGTAAAGACTGATCAACGCATATCCATTTTTTGCTGTGATTTTAAGCTTTCCGGATGAACCGAGATCAGAGCGGCAACATAATCTAAAAACATCAGAGGCAGGTTAATAAAACAAAATGTTGTCTTCTCTGCTGAACATACCGTACTCCAGTGGTGCCTCTGTTTGCTGCTGTTCTAATCTCTGTGTTTCCCCAAATGCACCCATCTCCACAAATTACACCAACATCCAAAACTTCAATGAGAATAGTCTTGCCAATGTCAGGAAAGATTTGCCAATGACAGTAGGCATAATCGATTTTGGAGTCCAAGTTACTGGATCCAATTTGTCCAATTATCTAAGAGAAATGTGAAATAAAACGAAATGGATCGAGAGTTCTACTACTACATTACAAATAGGCAAATAGGCAGCCCCTAAGTGATGACAAATTGAAATAATAAAATGTGAGAAATTTAAAAATATAGGATTTGCACATAGGAGTTGTTGCTAGTGAATGCATGAATTTCTTTCTTTGTTTTGATTGTTTCTTAATATTTCATAAAATTTGTTTGCTTGAAATAATTTAATAATTATATTAAATGTTTATTTCATTGATTATTTGGGTTCGCCAAATTAAAGCTTTTAGCGACCATGACATGGAAATCAGTGAAAAGTAAAAATGGTGCACCCTAATATATGCTTACATATTGCCAATTTGATGTTGCAAATAAAATATTCCCTTCACAAGTATTTGCAATGCTGGCAGGGGCATAACCACCAATGTCAACATCTTGGCATTTCGCTCCGATATAACCCTGTGGGCAAATGCATGTTGTACAAGTGTCCGGGTTCTGGAACCCATCATTGTCACAGTTCATTGTAACATGACACGCTTCTTAATTACAAAAACAATGTACAATAAACAAATTTGTAAATGCCTGTGTTAATGGTTGATCCATCCGGGAGAAACTCTAATCCACAGTAATGTTTGTTTATAACAATATAATCACTGAGGCTGGGACCATATTCTTGTCCAATTGTGTTTATATACGAAGCACCCACTCGAGGCACCAATGTATACTCACCATTGATTGAGAATGTTTCTGCAAAATAGGTCTCGGCATAAAACATGTTTTTTTTAATTTGTGCTTACTTGCGTTATAGTGCATCACTGAGTCAAGGTCATAAGGAACTTGATAATTGTCTGTCGTCTCAATCGTTTCTTTTTCGAAAGCGTAATAATTTTTGGGGTCAACATTATCAGCGTAAAACGTAACAAAGGAATCCCTATCATATCTCTCATGCTCATGAAAAAATCCCAAAGCGTGTCCAATTTCATGCGCAATTGATCCAAGCTTTTGAAAATATTAAAGATTATTGTTGTAAATGATTTACTAATTACTCGGTAACAACTTGGGTATTCAAGTTTAATTTCTTGGTATGTATCCGAGGATTGCATTCCAACTTTTGAAAGCTTTTTCGAGTCGAAGACCCTTAATTAAGCACTCTAGGAGAAACTCGCACAATTCCATTTTCATTTTGACAAAGGTTAGACGAATTTCCTATAAATTCTTCATAAAATTTATTTCCATTTTTATTGTTTCTGTTGCGTTCGTCCACCTCAATTTGTTGAATCTCACTGAATGATCTTGGGTTTCGAGTTCCGAAGCCAATAAGCGAACCCCCTCTGAGGGCTTTAATGGAAGTGGGAGTAGGGGTTCTAATGGAGGGGAAAAAGAAATTCACGTCTATAAGCTTAAAAATGTTGATTCAGCTCTTAATTGAAACTTACAAATTGAGCCGTCAAAAGAGAATGGGACAAGAATAGGCCATTTGTGATTGGGAAATTTTCTAGCATTCCTGGCTGCCCCTCGCTTCGCTCTCATCAACGCTCTGTTTTCGGTTTTTGTTACAGTATCCAGCAAATACTGTGCCTGTTCCACGCTCACTCAATGTCCCCCTGGTACAATTCGTCCCAATGCTTCTCATTTATCTCTGTGATGGATTTCGCCGCTTTTCTCTTCTCCCCCGGGTGTTTCGCTTGCGCTTCTTCAATTTCCCTCAGCACTTCCTTTAGCTTTTCGTCCTTCTCCATTTCCTCGACATGCTTTTCCATTTGTTTGTTCACCTTTCGCTTATATTCTGCCAACAGTTTCTTCACCTTCTCCTTTTCCTCATTATGCTTCTTCACTTCCTCACTGTCCATTTCTTTTCGCTTTTTCTTTTGCTTTAGTTTTTCAATTTCATTTTTTCGAAATTTTTCGTAAATTTTACCTTAAATTCATTTTGCTTTCAATAAGATTTAATTTATAAACTACATTTATTAATTATTCATACCTTTTTGAAAGTTGTATCCGAAGTGATTGATAAAATATGATTTAGGCTCTGTTAGGCTTTTTAAATCTTAATAAATTATTTTTCAGTATTTTAGAACTTTCATTTTTATTTTTTAAAACCTTGTTTCCGTATATCAACCCAAAAACAGTCGTAACACAATATAAAAAATGCGAAGAAAAAAAGAGAAAATTTCAAGGATTGTTTATCGAAATATTTATACATTCTAAAATTTATATTATTAGGTAAAAAATAACCATTTTCATTTTCATTTTCATTTATTTCATTCCAATATTGAGAATCAAATGAAAGCATTCTCAAACATGGCATAAGTATTAAAATCTCTTGTCTTATAAATATAGTAATAACGATTAAGTGATTTGTGATTTCAAAGGACGTAAGGGAAAAAATTTCTGAATTCCAACGATACTTCAAAAATTAATCATAAAAAATTAATTTTTCAAATGGTTAGTTTTTTACCAGAATGTGTTTTTTTCGAGAATTTTGATATTTTTGCTAGCTTTTTTCACGTAAATTGTGGAAGGGCTGGGGTTGGATTGTCGTTGTGCTTTGCTGTGTATAAATATATGCCTTCCGGCAGTGATGACAGGCGCCGCTCGAAAATTTTATGAAAATTGCCAAAAATAAATGCCAAAAAGATTTTAATTACATTAGTCTTGGTTATTTGCTATTTATTAATTATTATTTTTTGTTTTCTTTTTCTTCAAGAAATAAAATGGCTAATTACAAGAAAGTTTATAAGAAAGGGTAACAATAATTAAATATTATTAAATGTTATTATATTACTAAAACATAAAAATAAAATTAAATAAAATTGTAAATATAAGATATAAGAGAATGTTGCAATAAAAATCAATTATTTATTGGCAATCAATACAATTAGGTTGTCCTTGTCTTTAAAAATGGTTTTTTCCATTCTAATAAAATATAATTTAAGCAAGTGATATTGAAGAAAGCCAAAAAATATTTTTAAAAAATAAAATTTAAATTTTTCTTTTATACCTTTTTTATCATCCGGTTAAAGGGCTTTGACTTGGACCAGGAAAGCCGAGATCTGTATCTGATTTTGAACAGGGACATGGATAAAGGGTTTGACAAAGTTCGGCTTAGTGCTCAAAGCAGTTCAAATGCAAAAAAGGCGAAGTGGGCGATGTTCAAAGCACGAAGCTTTTTTAAAAAATAAATTTGAATATAAATTTAATGTATGGTAAAATAAATGTTTTTATTCTCGCCTTATCCTACCCTCTCTTCTGGGCGGCTCGTTTCAAGAATTAGAGAATCTATGTTAAGAATAAAGGACGATCCATCAAAATATAAAAAAATATGTCATGTTTAAATTGTTGCATGAGTTCCCGACCCGGGAAATTTCCTGATTTCAATTCTTGGTCTCGTCGGTCTTTGTTTTTTGGATTCTGAGAAATTTTTATGCTGTTAAGGATTGGAGTTCTGTTGACCAAACTCTTCACGTTAAAAATTGGTATATGTACAAATTTGGATAATAATTAATTCTAGAGTTGAGCGGGACCGGGAATTTTGGGCAAACCCGGGACCGGGACTAGTCCCGGTCAAAACCGGGACTTCGGTACTAAGTTGTACTCAGTTGTCCGTGTTCAGGTCCCGGTCCCGCTCAACTCTAATTAATTCTTTTAAAAGTTGAATTTGACGAATTGTCAATTTTCTTTTTTTAAATGATTAAATTAAACGGTTAATTTAGGGAATTTAAAGCAATTTGAAATTTCTTCAGACTTTTTGTCAAATTTCTTATTTATAATGCAAAATTATTTACTGTTACCTCTTTTGCCCCTTTACCAAGACAATGGGCTCAGAATAATGCACGAAAAACTGAGAAACCCAATTTTGGACACTTTGACGCAACTGCAAAATGCCATTGGAAAAGAAAAAGAAGCGAGGTAAAAATGGAAAAAATAAAATATAATTTAATAATAAAAAAGCAAAAATAAAATTAATTAAAAATATATTTAATAATAAAAAAGCAAAACAAATAATTAAGAAGGTATCAAAAAATGAATACGATACAGTCGAATGGCAGAATGGAAAACGTGGAATCAAGCAAAAAATGTAGTAATTTGGTCGTGATGGCCAACAAAACGGGGAGCAAAATCCGAGAAAACAATTGGAAAGAAAAAAACTAACCAAATGAATTGGAATTAAATTTTCTAGAAGATTTTGGCGTTGGAGCGCAAAAAAAAATGTAAAAAAATATATAAATAAATAATGAATAGGGCCGGGGAGCCAAAAATATTTGAAAAAATTAAAATAATTGATTTTAAGGCGCAAAAAAGTGCTTACATCAGAGAATGGCACGACAAATATTTGGCGGACATGGAAAAGGTGTTGGGACAAAAGCGAACTCAGCCGCGAAATCTATTGACAGAGCAAAAGTATAAAAGTCTAATGGAAAAAGTGAAGGTAAAGAAAGAAAAGGGAAAAGCAAAAAAAGGATCCAAAACCTAGGGATTGACCTGGATCGGTAATCCGGCTGGGATCCAATTTGTTTGCTTATTAATTGCTACAGTAGCTGAGTGTTTTAAAAAAGAGACAAAAAATAAATAATTAGAATAATCAAAAGGAAATAAATAAAGGAATTTAAATATTAATCAAAAAATAATAAAAACAATAAAATTAATTAAAATTTTAGTTGGCCGAAAGCATTCGAAGAAAAATTGTCACGGCGAAGGAGAAGCATTTGAAGAGCATTTTGAAAAAGTACAGAATTTGTGAAAAATAAATAAATAAATGGGAGTGAAAATTTAAATAATTTAATTTTCCCTACAGTACGCCAACATTACGGTCGAAAGCATTATCACTTTTCTGTCGGACTGCCAAGAATGCAAAACAGGGACAAAAAACGAACGACGGATGGCCACTCTGGTGGTTTGGGGTGTTCAGAGAATTGACTACGCGCAGTTTTATCTGTTCGGCCCGGATGTGATCGAATGTCGGCATTGTGCCTACCGGCGATGGACCAATTCGCCGGGGAAACCGACCAACGCGCTGAGGAAGTCATTTGAAGAAGTACCAGTACCATATGAAGGTGCTGAAGCGATACCGTATAGCCATCCTGGAGAGAGACGGTGGGCACAGCAAAACGGAGGACAAAGAAAGTGACCAAAATGGGGGAATGGTTGACGACGACGACGACAATCAAAGAATAATGCCAATGCCATCGGAAGAAGAAAGTGACGAAAATAGGGGGAGGAACGGACGATAATCAACGAATAATACCATCGGAGGAGGGAGTGGAGCACAAAACAGCAGAAGAAGCAGCAGCACAGGCACGGAATGATCAGTTCAGATCAGCTAAGTCCCTCAATATCACCTGCTGATATATTTTTGAAATGCGTCTTTTTATGGGGGCTTTGTAATTTTTTGTTTTTGATTTTGCAATAAATGTGCCGTCGAAAAGTAGCAAAAAAAGCAAATAAAGGTAAATTTCATGATCATCTCCACAAATTACCTCAGAAATGACTTTTATTTGAAAATTTCAAGGGGGTCTCAAAATAGAAAAGTAACCACGCGTGCGCGAACTTCTTCCGGATTCTCGCCGTAAGTCAATTTCATCCTTGTTCGAAAATTTTTGGATTCGTAATTTAAATGCCAGGAGAAATTGTTGATATATATTTGCTGATTATTCATCCATTTTTAGACTTGACCCCGAGACTCGAGACCGATTCCGAGATTTGACCCCGAGACTCTATACCGAGACCGAGACCCAAAAACCCGAGACTTTTCTCGAGTCTAGACAGAGACTTTTTCAAAAAATTTTCTTACACACTTAAAAATCGATTAAAATTTAAAAAATCAATCTTTGGAGCTTTTTTCTAACAATTTTTTGCCTTTTTCCTTATTTAAGCTATCGTCCTTTTTTCCTTTTCATATCATTGACTTACTCTATTTTTTTGCAGCACACTTTTTCAATTATTGCATTTTTTATTAATTGAAAAAATAACATTTTTCAAATAGAAAAAACTATGAATCAAAATTAAAATGCAAAAAAAGCTTCTGCATTGCATGGTCGGCCGAAAGACTTGTTCTTTTTGCACTATATATTCTTTGAAAGGTTCTTTTCATTTTCATCAATAAACACTTCTTCGCTTTGCTCATTTTCAGCCGGAAAATTATCAGAAATTTCCGGATCCATTAATCTAAAAAAGTTCAAAATTAAGGACTACAACTAAAATATGTATATGACGAAGCGGGTCAGTTCCGTCTGGCCAGTTCCGTCTCGCCAGTTCCGTCTTAGTACTCAAAGGGCCGGTTCCGTCTCAAAAATTTTGGACCCAATTAAATTTAATTTTAAATATCAGTCAATTTGAATTTCTGTTTATTTGCAAAAATAAAATAAAATTTTGAATAAATAACAAAATGCTAAAACAATAATAATCATTCATTCCATTTGATAATTGCTGGAAATTCCCCTAAGCATTTCATTAAATGTGTACACCAACTGTCTTCAGAACGACGTCATTTAGCGTTGTGTGAAGGCGCCCTCGGCATTTGAATTCGCCGTGCTGATGTTCACAGCGCCAAAATTTTACGTCACCATCGGCGTTCAACAAATGGAAGACATACAGGCAGCCTTCATGTTCGAGTTTTTTGTTGTTTCGTTTTGTTACAATATTGTTTTCCATTTTGGGGCTAAATGAAATAAATTAAAACCAAACATAAGTGTATAGAAAGAAAAAAAATGTTAGCAACTTTTAAAAAACCAGGTATATTTAGGCTGCGGTAGGCTGCGAAGTAAAAGAATTTCTTTTTTTCTAAATTGTTATTGATTTAAAAAAAATTGGGTCCAAAATTTTTGAGACGGAACCGGCCCTTTGAGTACTAAGACGGAACTGGCCAGACGGAACTGACCCGTCCTGGTATATGAAACGAATAAAATATTTCATCTTTATTTTTATTTTAAATACTTTTTTCGGGAATGTATTTGTTGGTGTGGTAAACTATTTGGCGCTTCATTTTTGCTCAATTCTTTGCTGAAAATTACAATATGTCGCTATTTGGACTTTTGGTCATTATTTGTCACTATTTTTGAATTTTTTAGGCCCTAAATATATCCCTGATTAATCTCTGCCGAGCATATTTTAAATGAGTTAAGAAAATCTTTTTATAAGGTTAGTTTATGTGGTTTTATTTAAAAAAAAGAAAAGTGCAGGGATAGCCCTCCCCACAACAATTTACCTCAATAATAACCATATTTTCGGGGAACTTCATTTCCGCTGTCCGCCTGGCCTCGTTCATTCAAAGCGTTGGCATTTTCCTGCTATTCCTTTTTCACATTCATCAGGCGGACCTTTTGAAACCCTAGAAAAGCATAGAAATTACTTTTTAGATTTTAAGAACAAAAGGGACAGAAATTTTTTGAAATTTTTCATAAATTTATTAACAAAAGCACGTAACGCAGAGAAAAATCCGGTTTTTAGACAATTTTGGCCGTCGCATCTCTTCTTGAAAAGCGGCCTTTTCTTCTTCTTGGTACCCGCCTCTGGACATTTAGCAGTTAGGAATGCTTCACCGGCACTATGGGTACGCCCCACTGTGCAGAGAAAAGCCTAGTACTATCTCGTCGTTTCTCTTTTTCTTTGTAATTTATCTCTGTTTGGCGTACTATCTCTTTATTTTTTAATTGAAAAAACAGAATTCAATCTGATGCTTGAAAAACCCAATCATTAGGGGTGTAAAAAAGTCTCGGTCTCGAGTCTCGAAAACCGAGACAGAGACTTAAAAACCCGAGACTCGAGACCGAGACCAAAAAAAACCCGAGACTTTTCTCGAGTCGAGACCGAGAGTCTCGAGCAGCACTAGCGCTTGGCACAACAAAATAGTAAAGAACAAAATATTTATTCAAAGTAAATAAAGGGGAATGAAGTGATGAAGTCTGAGGATTCACAACTCATAAACTAACAGATAAATTAAAAAAACATAAAAAGCAATGCATTTTTCTACCGATGTACCAAATATGGTGAAGAGATATGTATAGAAAGGTTATATATAGAAGAAGTCCTTACCAGGGATGGCATTCCGAACCCCAAATTTTTTTTAATATTTGTGGATTTTTGGGCTAAAATTTAAAAAAAATCTGATTCGGTGCCGATGGTTGTTTGGAGAAGGAAAAATCTGAAATTTGTCTCAATTTCTTAACATACATAACCAAAGTCAGAACTCGAACTAATAGTGGAGCTTTCAAAAATCATAAGAAACATTTCTACACCTAAAATACCGATAGAACATCAGCCATTCCATCCAAATCTATTCCTTTGGTGTGAAAGTGAGTTAAATAATGCCAACTTCTTCTTTTAAATTACGTCGTCATTTTTTCAATCATTTTCACTTTAAATTTTATTTTTTATTTGGTCAATTTCAATTAGCGGAAATTAACAAGAAAATGAGAACATATTTAATTGTTAATTGAATAAAAAATTAAAAAAACGGAAACAAAATGGAAAAAAGTCATTAGTTTATCAAAATGGTAACAACTGATCATTATTATTCCTCAACAGAAAGAGCGGAACGTTCAAATTTGAAATTGGGCCCAAAGTTTGCCTCAATTTCGTCTTTAAATTCCTTCAGAGAAACAAATGGAAACAAATTATCAAAATCAGCAGAAAAGTCCGAGTCCAAAGTGTATTTGAATTCTTAAAATATTTATAAAAATTCAATTTTTTATTTTTCTAACCCAAAAGTTGTCCATTTTTCGTGAAAAATATTTGACGAGTGCCAAAGTCAATGCCAATTCCAACAACATCACCACGAGAAAATGTGGCAGCACCACCCATACCTGCGCAAAGGGGGGGGATCATGACTAGGGATGGTAATTATATGCACCAAAAATTGCAAAATATGCACATAAAAAGTGAAAAATATGCACAAAAATTTTCCAAATTGAGGGAAAATTTTCAAATTTCTTCAAGTTTGTTAAATTTAAGCATAAAAATCCCGAATAGCTAAAAATAGTATGAATGATTATTTTAGAACCAAAAAAGTAATATTTATTTATTTTGAAGAAAATTGAGCAAAAAATGGAGAATTTTCTATTTTCTGACTATTTTTGGCATAAAATTCCAATTTTTTAAAAAGTTACTTTTTTCATAAAATATACCCAAAAATCTGATATTTTTGAAAAATTTTCGGTCATTAGAGCCCAAATGGCCGCTTTAATAGAGGGGGCCGTTTTAATAGAGGATTTATTGAAAAAATGCCCAAATATGCACATAAATCGCGAAATATGCACAAATATGCAAAATATGCATATGGAAATCCACTCTAGAAGCTTCTAATCAAGCTAAAACATGTTTTTCATGCGTTTCAGGCCTCCCGCAGTTCAGGAAAAAATAAGCATGTGCATATAATTACCAACCCTAATCATGACGTCAAACTTAAGAAATCTGAGGGGGGGCGGGAGAAAAAAAAGAGAGAAAAAGGGGAAAAAAGAGGAAGAAGCGAAAAAAGGGCAAAAACGAGGAAAAAAGGGAGAGAAAACTGACAATCCGTAAGCAAAACTTGCGTTTTAAAATAATTGTTGACGGATTGTCCACTGACGGATTGTCCAGTTTCCTTTGACTCCTCCCCCCCCCATGGGGGATCCAAATTCGGACGTAAGACCCATTCACTAACCCTCCTTTTGCTCAGGATTGTTATCACCCTTCCTTGATCCATTGGCACAAAAGTTGCCATAGCTTGAAAAAGTGTAAGTGCCAGTGCGGCACTGAATTATTTCGCCCAACGGCGTCGGCTGTTTGACGGCAAAACCGAAGAAAATGGAGCTGAAAATGCCAAAAAAGTAAAAATAAAAATATCTTTGCCTTTTTATTAAAATTTATTAATGTTTATTAATTTAAATCACTTACCTTTTCATATTTACGACCGAAATTTCATAGTAAAAAGTGTTGAAAAATTCGGCGGCGGCGTAACGAATCGAATATTTGGCGAAAACAGAACGAAATTCTTGGAGCAAATAAATGTATGAATAAACATGGCGCTGGGATTCGTACTTGGTTGCCAGCCTGTTTGTACAATGTAAGATGCCGTCAATCTTTTGTCACCGCTGATTTTGATGTCATTGTGACAAGCATTTGAATCCCAACAATTTTGATGTTTTGGGGTTGAAATTTTCTAAAATTTGAATAATTTATTTTAATTTTAAATATTAAAGTTTACAATTAATAAATTAACCCTTTTAATATTTCACCTATCTTCACCACCTTCTGCTGTTTCTCCAGTTCACTGATCCGTTCCAAAATTGCCTTCTGATCATTTTGCAACTTTGTTGAGTGCTGATCAACAGAAACTTAAATTCGGGAAGAAATTTATTATTTTCAAATTTAAAAATAAAATAAATTATGCTTAATTATTAAAAAAACAGGAAATAATTTTCTGTACCGTATTTTTCCTTTTCCATTTTTGCCAACTTTGAATACAACAACAAAATTTGTTCCATCGTCAGCTTTTGTTGGGCTAACTCTGCTTGAAGTAGCCTCTAAAAAATTATAAAAGCGACACAAATGAAATTTCACTTATTTTTGATCCTTTTCAGTTTTCAAAGAATAAATTAAAATTTGGGTTAATTGAGGAGCACAATTGTTTCGTTTCGCGCAATTCCATTTTCATTTTGGCAAACTTTACACGAATTTCCTATAAATTAATAATAAAATTTATTTCCATTTTTATTGTTTCTGTTGCGTTCGTCCACCTTACGTTGATTCAGCGCAGAATTGTCGTTGCTTTTCTCGAAACCGTTTAGCATTGTAATCGCTTCGTTATTTACCAAATAATTATTTGTCTCAATTTCTTGCATAAACACTAAAAAGAAATTCACGTCTATAAGCTTAAAAATTTTAAAATTTTCGTTCACTTACAATAATAATTGTTAAAAATCCCGGAGGTTCGTATAACTACTAATTAATCCGCACAATTTGGCTTTTCCAAAATATGTTCTTCATCAATGTCCATTTCGTCAAGAATTTGCACCATTTTTATCACTTCATACGTTGTGGGTGAATAATTGGGCTTCGTCAAAATAAGCAAAAACTCAAAATTTGCTGAGGTAAAAAATAATGTTTTTTTATTAAATTAGTAAAACTAATGCTTTTAAACAATTGGCATAATGATGGGTGTGCATTTTGAATGGCTTACTGCTGATTGATTGCCAATATTTATAGGGTATAAACACATTATAAGGCAATTTCCATGTTGGCATATTGCTCTCGACCAGGAGAGAGGAGAACAGAGAATATGGGCAAAGTAAATTACATGAGAATTTGAATTGGTTCACCAATTTTCTCTTTTTTAATGAACGCCCTGCCGGTGGTGCAATTCCAACGCCTTAATTTTCGAAATTGTATTCCGATTTAAAATTATTTTTTAAAATTAAATTATTGAATATGATCCAAAAAGCGGATTTTTTGTAAGTTTTCTATCTTAAAATTTGATAAAAACTATAATAGTTTATTGATTTTTTGGCACTTTCTTTTGCAGTACGATATTTTTCAAAAAAAAAAATTCCTGGGAAATTAAATGGCCGAATGGCACTGGGTTTGCTGAATTAAGTCGCACATTTTTTTATTTTCTATTGCTTCTTGAGAGAAAATTTTCAAGTTATGTAATCAAATCAAAAAGATGTTAATCAAGTAGTTATTGATGATAACAAAAAAGAGATTTTAATGGTAACAAAAATTTACGTATTTTTTTTTTGCTAAGCGTACCTGTCCAACAAATATTAAAAAAGCACAAAAATTGGAAAAGTTAGAAGAAAAAAAATTATGAAAACCAGAGTGATCAGATCACTAGATCACTTCCTTCCTGCTGATTGGAAGTAAGTAAAAGGGATTTTGGTTTACTCTAGCAATTCTCGAACACAGTAAAACTGCATCACAATTAACGTAAGCATTTTTTAATAAATTTAATTTTCTTTCTAATTTTTCTTCACTTTTTTTGAAATTCAATTTGTTCATTTATTCTTTTTTGATACTGATTATATTGCAGGATAAAAACTAATAAAAACCCTCAGCAAGTAATTCTTTTAATAACAATTAGTTTCTTTTTAAAGTTATTTTTTTACTTTTAATTAGCATTTTTATCGCATCCATGTTCATCTCGATGAATATATTGGATGTAGACTAGCTGCATCTGAGGATAAGGATTTTTTTGAAAAGAAACTTATTTTGCATGACGTATTTAAATCCTTCCAAATTAGCATTAAACATTTTGGTTTATTTGGATCTAGCGCTTTTAATTTATTTGTGGTCGGGGGAAGAGTCATCAGGTGCCCTATCCTACTAAAATATTAATTAGACTATTTTTATGCTGAAACTTCCAATTTTTATTCCATTATGCCGATAGGCACCGCCTAGGCAAATTTTAAAAATTTATTGTATTTAATAGATTTTTGCACAAAAATGGCAAAAATATAGATTGAACTTTCGAAAAAATCGTAATATTTTTTATTTTTGTTACTATAAAAATTCGGCTATTTTTAAAAATATATTTTAGGAAAATTGATTTCATTGATTCCTCATCTTTATTCGATTAGCATTATAAAATTACATTTGCGAAAAGGCTTTCATTTTACAATAGATTTAATTTTTAATATTCCCTACTCATTCAATTGTAAAATTATATATTTTTTCATTTGATCATTTATAGAAATTGAAATAGATATAAAATTTTAATTCGTAATTTATATAAATCATAAATTGGAAAATTATTATTTGCTATCTATTGAAGCCATCGAAAATGTTTTATTTTAATACTTCTAAATTAGAAGCATGAAATATTTTTAAAAAAATTATATATAATTTGTTAAGAACTATGTAGGCTTCAGGGATTGAAAAACTTAAGTTAGAACCCGATTTTCGACATAGGCTCAAATGTAAGGGAAACCATCTATTCATAAATTATAAGAACTGTCCTACAAAAAGGCTCCCTTTCAAAGAAAAGATGCTTAAATTATCCTTTCCATTTTTGCCTATAATTATGATGGATTTTGCGATCGGACGCATAGCTTTAAACGACAAGTGCCAAAAAGGTGTGGACACATTTTTAAAAATTTTCATCATCTATCAAAAGGTTTTTAAGACTTTTTTGCAACGGCTGATCAATTGCAAGAAATGGCATCGGAAATTTTTGCAGCGGCGGACAAACAAACGGAAAATGGAAAATTTTTTGAAAAGGGATTTGACATTTTCTGTTGTATTGCATTTGAAATTGAAAAAGATGCTTTAAACAAAGATGAGTTGGCAATGATTGAAGATTTTGAAGCAAAGCAACGCAATTTTTGCCACCAATTGAAAAAGGGCCAAAATATTTGGGAAGCGGTGGAAAGTCCGGCAGGGAATGCCATTGTAACAGCGGCGAGAAATGCGAAAGTTAATTTTGTTAATAACTTATTGTTAGTGAAAATTTTATTTTGGATTAAAGAAACGAAAAAATTTATTCAAGCAGAAATTGGAACAAAAATATTTAGGGATGACATTTTGAATAAAGTCTCTCATTTTAGGAAGTATATTTTTTCTTTAATTTAAAATAATTAAGTTTCAGTCAGAAGCAGAAAGACTTTGCCATATTGAAAAAACGCTTATTCTGGGCTCTATTGCACTTTATACAGTAATGGTTACAAAAGAAATTACTCAACAATTACTTAATTAATCTAATCTTTTTTGGCAATTGCCTAACACTGAGATTTTATATATTTTTGCTTCTTAAGACTTTTACTCCTGAATGATACTAAAAAGATAGGGGTTTGTTCGAATAGGACATTACGGTGGATAATCGATCAAATGATGTTAGACCGCGGCAAAAATATGCATTCAAAACTGCTAAAAAGTAGAATCAGAATCCCGCGGCATTAAATTTCCCGCCCCGGGGTCCCTCTCGACCGTTTTTCCAAAACCTAGGGATTGACCTGGATCGGTAATCCGGCTGGGATCCAATTTGTTTGCTTATTAATTGCTACAGTAGCTGAGTGTTTTATACAATGACAAATTAAGATGAGCGATTGGCTCAGACTTTGCTCGCTGGTGGAGGACAGACTGTGTCTGATCAAAGTTCAGCCTTATCAGCTCAACCGGCGCCCACTCGATCTGATCAGCTGCCGAAGGGGAAATCGTCACGGCGAAGGAAAAGGTCGAGTAAATGGCCAAAATGCCTTGGTGCTTTTGCATTGGCCGGCTTTTCCGGCTATGTGTGCAGTATATTTGCTAGGCTCTTGAAAATGAATCATGTTCCGATATTGACTTACTTTACTGCTGACTATTCTTCTACTCTTCCCTATACTCATTCGTCGTTTGCAACGGAGCTGATAGTTGTGTTGTACATTTTCTTTGCTGTTTCTTTGGGCAGCATATTTTTGGGCATTTATCATTGCTTTGTCAAGCGTGATTATTAATGGAAGGATTTGCTTTATCGGACAATTAGCCGGGGCCATAAAATTGGACAAGGTATCTAACCTTTTTTTCTTCAAATAATGGGCAGCAAAATATGTACCAATCGGTTCCTTTCGGCATTTAAATTATAAATCCGTGCCACAGGCGGTGGAATGCTGGGGCCCTAAGGACCCCCGCCAATAAGTCAACCGCCTACGGATCACGCGCGGGTACTTTTTTGTTTTGAGAACCCCCCCCAAATTAATTAAATAAATAGTTCATCAAAAAACCATTTTTGCAGGTTTCCATCTCAGTGTGAAGCATTTCATGACATCCGTGTTTTTGTTGAGAAAAAATCATTTTTTTTTGTTCGAGTTCGGGTTTTTAATTGGTCAAAATGGATGCCATATCCGTATTCAGCGACGTAGAATGTTTTCTTAGTAATTTGTGTAAAAATTCGTTTGTTGGTCTAGAATTCGGGTTCGAAATTTTGCAAAACAAAGGTAAATTTCATGATCATCTCCACAAATTACCAATTGTCCATATTTTGCCATATTTTCGTAATTCGTCTTTGTCCTGTTCAGTTGCGATTGCCCTCAAATTGTGTAAAGCCTCGTCAAATGATGAAATCGTGCTCTGATAATACGATTCGTTTTGGCCAATTTGTGCTACCATTTGGACAACTCTTTGTTCCATTTGATCAACAAATTGTGCAAAGGCATCGCTTGAGCCTTCTCCGACCCGAAAATTGTACAGCTTTGGCCATATATCCCATGCCAGCAGAATGGTTCCGATCAAACGCCGAATTTGCCGCACTCGGCCCATAAGCTGACCAATGCCATTGTCCAGTCTTTCTTTGATTACAGTTTCGTCGCTGTTGTGCCGCCCATGCGCAATTAGAAAATGTTGGCAAAATTGGCCAATTTTGTGCGCGTGTTCGACAATCAGCGAACCCAATTTAATGTGCTTGGCATTTTGAATAGTTTGGCCCAATTGCTCAGAAAGTTTTTTTAAATTGCTTATTTTCTCAATTGTTTCCGCGATAAATGTTTTTTCATCGTTGTTAGCCAATTCATTGACCAAATTTTGCATACTTTGGCCAAATTCTTTGCATGAATTCATCCATTTTGCTAAATGAGTGAGAATTTAGTTGTTCATTTTTAGGTTTTTGGTTAAAAACCTGAAAGCTCTTCACCAAATCCGTTGGCAATAAATAAAGAAAAAAAGAAATATAATAAAATCATTTTTTGGTATTTTAATGAAGCAGTTTAAATATTCTTAGGGGTTTATTTTTTTGAAATTTTTTTAGATCGATTCTTAGGGGTGTATTTTTTGATTTTATTGCATTTTTGCTAATAAAATCTCTGAAAAATGTCGAAATAGTTAAAAAATAGTGACAAAACGCCAAAATAGTGAATTTTCACTATTTTAGTGACGAAGCGTGAAACTAGTGATTTCTAGTGATCGATAGTGAGATCCAAATCGAAAAATTTCAACGCAGATAGGGATGGGAATTTTATGTAAATACATATTTTATTTACAAATTTCGCGATTTTTCTTACATAAAATTCCCATCCCTACTGATGATGTACAGTCGAGAACACATGGCTCCTTGTTTTTTTAAATTGAGAATAATGGATTTTTAATTTGGGGTTTGCTCTTCTGAACTTTATAGTGAAAACCCATTCAAAAATGGTGCTGGTCTCTTCTTTGTATTTAGTAATTAGAAAAAAGGCAAAATTAAGGGCAATTAAAAACGAAAGTCACGCAAGCCACTTTCCGCGTTTTAACGTCAATGTCCCATCGCTGCCCTGGCTAAAAAGTTATGAACTCGGCACAATTCAAAAGATTTCTTAGACGCCAATGAAAAAATATTAAAAATGATATTTGTGTTTTCGGTTTTTTCCTGTCTTTATTTATTTATTATTTTTACTTGATTGCCGACCCGTCTATTTATTGTAATCAATAATTTTGAGTTTCTTCGGCTCCAGTAAAAATGGAATAGATTGGACAATCTGGCAATCATTTGGACAATTTGCGTCGCCGCATTTCACCGACAATTCTCATCGGTCTCAACATTAATTCATTCAAATCCGGTCGTCTTCTACCCAAGAACCAGATTCAGCTCCCATCCCTGCTGATAAATGAAACACAAATACTTTTTTCGGGAATGTATTTGTTGGTGTGGTAAACTATTTGGCGCTTCATTTTTGTTCAATTCTTTGCTGAAAATTATGTCGCTATTTGGACTTTTGGTCATTATTTGTCACTATTTTTGAATTTTTTAGGCCCTAAATATATCCCTGATTAATCTCTGACGAGCATATTTTAAATGAGTTAAGAAAATCTTTTTATAAGGTTAGTTTATGTGGTTTTATTTAAAAAAAAAGAAAAGTGCAGGGATAGCCCTCCCCCACAACAATTTACCTCAATAATAACCATATTTTCGGGGAACTTCATTTCCGCTGTCCGCCTGGCCTCGTTCATTCAAAGCGTTGGCATTTTCCTGCTATTCCTTTTTCACATTCATCAGGCGGACCTTTTGAAACCCTAGAAAAGCATAGAAATTACTTTTTAGATTTTAAGAACAAAAGGGACAGAAATTTTTTGAAATTTTTCATAAATTTATTAACAAAAGCACGTAACGCAGAGAAAAATCCGGTTTTTAGACAATTTTGGCCGTCGCATCTCTTCTTGAAAAGCGGCCTTTTCTTCTTCTTGGTACCCGCCTCTTGACATTTAGCAGTTAGGAATGCTTCACCGGCACTATGGGTACGCCCCCACTGTGCAGAGAAAAGCCTAGTACTATCTCGTCGTTTCTCTTTTTCTTTGTAATTTATCTCTGTTTGGCGTACTATCTCTTTATTTTTTAATTGAAAAAACAGAATTCAATCTGATGCTAATATCTTTTCTTCAATGCTACCAATCCTTTTCAAATTTTGCAAATCGATAGAGAAAAAAATTCTACATAGTTTAATACTGATTTTATTACTAATTATGCTAACAATAAAAAAGTTCTAAAAATTGTTTCTTTTTCTCTCGTTTTGGAGTACTATTTTCTGTCTCTAACACATGAAAAAACATCAAATTCGTAAATGCTAACAATTTTGGTTATAAGGATACAAAATCACTTTGTACAGGCATTTTCCAGTGTAAATTTTGAATTAACGCGCAAGAATTTACGCTAAATGCGCTATTTGGCGTTAAGAGCAATTTTGTCTGACACTGGCGCGTACCCATAGTACACCGGCGCTGATTACGGCATCAAATTTTGTTAATGCATATAAATGAACTCGGCTCCGCTGTTTGAGAACCTAGCCCGAGGGTGGTCGGTGCTAAACAGCACGAATGTTTTATCTAATGAAGGCCAAGTGGGAAAATATAAAAACTCATGAATGATCAACAAAATATATATATTCCTAAATTTCTCCCGGCATTTCAATTTCTGCTCCTCCCGCTGATGTTGCTCTTCCTCCTCAATGATTTCAATTATGAACATTCAAAACGAACCCTCTCTCCTTCTTAATTCGACTTATGCTGCTGCGGCTGCCCCCGCCCGCGGGTGGTCCTCTGCGGCTGTGGTTGGTTTGGTGGACGGTAACGACGGAAGGCATTGTACTATAAAGTAAAAATGTAAAAAGCATTTATCATAATACAGCTGTAAACCTTACAAGCCAGCCAACCTCCTCCTCCTCCTCCTGCACCTCTTGCAGCTGCGGCCCCCGCCCGAGGGTGGTCGGCTGCAGCTGCAATCGTGCCTTTTCCCTACCCGCCGCCGCCGCTGAAGTGCCCGGCTGTTTATCCAACTTAATCGGATACATCATAAAATGGTAAAATTATGTGCAAAGCCATTCAACCTCCTCCACCTTCTCCTCCTCCTGCACCTCTTGCAGCTGCGGCCCCCGCCCGAGGGTGGTCGGCTGCAATCGCTGATTAAGGTCCTCGCCTTCATCTAATGCTTTTGCCAACAGATCGGCGAATTGGAAATTAATCCGCCCTGATCTCGAATATGACAATTATTTGGGTCTATTCCGAACTCCGAAACCAAATTCGTCCAAAAAGTCGAAAATCGAATTTTCGAAAATTTGCTTTTATGTTAGAATCTGATTAATTCTTAAAATACTAAAAGGTGGTCAGGCCTTCTGGACTTCTTCGAGAAGTCTAGTCCATACGGTCCCCTGAGCATTTAGATAGAAGTTGACCAAACACTATGTTCACATATAAATTTGGTTAATACATTTAAATGGACTCGCACCGCTATTTGACACCCCACCGGAGGTGGTCGATGCCAAGCGGCGATGCCGGGATTTATTCCCCCCAACCACAGCTCACCCTGCTGGCAAGACGTTTTTTCAGCTTGCCGATGATCTCCGACCGCGGTCGTTTTGTGCCGTAATCAGGAGGATTTTCAACTCCCCACTGCGTTTGTCCCGGCCTAAAAATCGTATCAATAGTAATCACGCTTGACAAAGCAATGATAAATGCCTAAAAAGATGCTGACCAAAGAAAGAACAAAGAACATGTACATTGAAACTAACACCTCCATTACTAACGATATACGAGGATGGGGCTGAACAACAGGATGATGAGATGTGAAAATGTTAACATGATTGATTTTCAAGAGCCTAGCAAATATACTGCACACATAGCCG
Organism: Heterodera glycines; assembly: GCA_004148225.2. Lineage (NCBI taxonomy): Eukaryota > Metazoa > Nematoda > Chromadorea > Rhabditida > Heteroderidae > Heterodera > Heterodera glycines. Next base: position 18,056,510 of record CP049709.1, on the reverse strand, counting down.
GAAAAGCCGGCCAATGCAAAAGCACCAAGGCATTTTGGCCATTTACTCGATCTTTTCCTTCGCCGTGACGACTTCTCCTTCTGCAGCTGATCAGACATAGTGGGCGCCTGTTGAGCTGATAAGGCTGAACTTTGATCAGACACAGTCTGTCCTCCACCAGCGAGCAAAGTCTGAGCCAATCGCTCATCTTAATTTCTTGTTGTATAAAACAGTCGCTACTGTAGCAATTAATAAGCAAACAAATTGGATCCCAGCCGGATTACCGATCCAGGTCAATCCCTAGGTTTTGGAAAAACGGTCGAGAGGGACCCCGGGGCGGGAAATTTAATGCCGCGGGATTCTGATTCTACTTTTTAGCAGTTTTGAATGCATACTTTTGCCGCGGTCTAACATCATTTGATCGATTATCCACCGTAATGTCCTATTCGAACAAACCCCTATCTTTTTGGTATCATTCGAAAGTAAAAGTCTTAAGAAGCAAATATATATAAAATCTCAGTGTTAGGCAATTGCCAAAAAAGATTAGATTAATTAAGTAATTGTTGAGTAATTTCTTTTGTAACTTTATACGCAGGAAAAAATAGGTAAAAACCTAAAAATTGTATCCCTACTGCTGATGACTTTTAGTTAGTTTCCGTGTGTTTAATTTAAACAAGTTTGAACAAAATCTGAATTCGA